>CM055611.1:10884561-11287061 GCA_029379385.1 Quillaja saponaria | reverse complement strand
AGACCCCCGGTTACGGGATCTAATCCTCCTAGAAAAGTAAGAAATTCCGCATATTTTGACCAATTCAAGGTGAAAAAAGGGGTTGCTGCCTTAGCAAAACTGGGATAAAGTTGAGCTAAAAGATCCTGATTCAAGATAAATTCATGAGGAAGTGGGATCTATTTAGGATCTACTCCAGCATTTAGAAATTGGTTAATCGGTAAAGATACATGTACTTGATGCCCCGCCCAAGAAAGAGACCCAAGTCTGAGTAGTCCTGCTAAATGGTGATTCAACATAGATTCTACATCTTGGAACCAAGCCAATTTCAGAGCAGCTTTGTGATAATGAAACCAACCAGTAAAAAACATTAAGGCTGCAAAGACTAATGCACCAATTGCGGTACAATAGAGTTGTAATTCACTAGTTATTCTAGATGCTCGCCAAATCTGAAAAAAAACAGGAGGTTATTTGTATTCCTCTGAAACCCCCGCCTACATCACCATTCAATATTTCTTGGCCCACTATTGTCCAAACCACCTGGGCACTTGGTCCAGTGTGAGTAGGATCGCTTAGCCATGCTTCATAATTGGAAAAACGAGCACCATGGAAATACATGCCACTCAGAAGAAAGATGATGGAGAGTTGGCCGAAATGGGCACTAAATACTTTTCTAGAAATTTCCTCTAAATCACTAGTATGGCTATCAAAATCGTGAGCATCAGCATGTAGGTTCTAGATCCAAGTAGTAGTATCAGGTCCCTTAGCTATTGTTCTTGAGAAATGACCGGGTTTGGCCCATTCCTCGAAAGAAGTTTTTATGGGATCCCTATCTGAATAATCATTGAGTCCTCCTCTTTCCGGACAACACATACAAAGAGACCTGCCAACATAAAACATAATTAGTGAACTTATGAGAGATGTTTATATTTAGTTTCTTTCTCTTCTATCTCCCATCTATCTATTTTCTTTAGTTATTCACTAGAGCAATTATGATCAGGAAGTCAATCCGGGGCAAGTGTTCGGATCTATTATGACATAGCCGTGAGGTGCTCAACGGACCTTTTGAATCTTATAAAATCCTTTATGGACTTTGAATTGAAGTGAAGCAAAAACAATTTTTTATACAACCTATTGTAGTGTATTCATATCTCAATTAGAAGTTACTAAATAGAGCTACTTTAACTTTATGTCTTACATAGAACATATTACTATAGTACTCTATTTCAAATCACGTGAGCAGTCATTAGCATTACTAAGAGGCATGCCGATATTTATATTTAGTCATTCGAAGGTTTCTTTTATTATTTTGAATAGCATAAAAAATCAAATTTTCTACTGTACCTATGTATTGTTTATCCCTACGAAATACCAGACGAAATAGAATGATAATGATCTTAGAAGGGATATAATGAAATTCTTTAATTGATTGTTCCTAGAGAAATGATCCGTTTTATTTGACTGATGGGGACAACAAACAATTAATATTCATTCTAAAATAAAATTAGAAATTAATTCTAACAGATATAAAAATATAAAATATAATAAATTATAAATAATAATAATAAATATTTACCAAACTAAACAAAAAATAGAAATATATAGATAATAAAATCAAAAATTAAAAATAAAGAGAGTGTTCTTATTCGAAACGCCTTGTGATCTTCAACCAATTCTGCGCTTCAATATAATTACTGGGAGTAAGGGCTATAGCTTGTTTCCAATACTCAGCGGCTTGATCGAACCAAGCCTCCGCAATTTCAGAATCTCCCTGTTGAATGGCCTGTTCTCCACGGTCGGAATAGGCAGGTAAACTCCTTCCCTTAGAACCGTACTTGAGAGTTTCCTACCTTATACGGCTCAGTCTTTAATTCTTTTGGTGTCCCATTTTTTTTATTGACCATATCTAATTAAATAAGATTTCTTATAGATCGATCCCTGTTTTTTTTTTCTCGAGTTAACCAAAAGAAACGAGGTTAATTACATGAGTTTCAAACTTTCATTTTGATTAATAACTTAATCAGTTTTATAGTTTTATCTTTTCTCCCACCTTCAGAAGAATAAAGCATCGGCATTTCCACTATCTTTAGAAGTTTCTGAAAGGTAACTATCTCGGTTTCATATATCATATATTTTCATACATGATATATAAATTTATATAAAATCTTTGAAAAAGACTTTCCCTCATAATCATAAGAAAGAAAAGACTTACTATCTTTGGGATCTGATATTACACCGCTTTGCAAAACCTTAGGGGATCGACTCTATTACATAAGTGGATTCCTAACTTATATTATATATCATGATATATAAGTAAGCAGTTCTTATTGTATCGGCCCAAAACCTCACAAATTGATCTTTACGGCGCTTTCTCTATCAATTAGATCTGTTATCCATAGAATAAAGTATCTAGGCATATCTATTTCTTCATATTTTGACTTCTATGAAGTTTCTTTCTTTGCTACAGCTGATAAAAATCGTTGTTTTGGACGATATATATGTAGAAAGCCATTTTTTTTTTTTTTTTCTAGTATTTATTAGCGGATTTGCTCATTCTTTCCTTTTTTCTTTCTATAGTGGAGATAGTCGCACGTAATGACATATCATGGCCATATTATTAAAAGCTTGTGGTAAGAACGGGTTTCGTTCTAGTGCCCGAAATAATATTCCAAAGCTTTCGTATATTCTCCGTTACTTGTGTGGATAAGGCCTATGTTATAAAGTGTATAACTTCGATCATAGGGATCAATTTCTAGTCGCATAGCTTCATAATAATTTTGTAAAGCTTCCGCATAATTTCCTTCGGATTGAGCCGACATCCGTTACGGTCGTCATTTCGGTTTAAAGAATCTTCGTTCCAAAATTGTACATGAGATTTTCATCTCATACGGCTCCTCCTTTATGTGCATAATGATAAAAATACATAGAATCAAAATGCAATATTTTCATTATGAACTGAGCAGGGCTAGTGTTTTTACAAGAAATCTCTAGCCAACCTTCTTGTAAAAGATCTTTTCTTAACATCAAGTATGTTGGTACTAGATAAAAAAAAAAAGGGGTAACTCCAACAATTTCTTTGTCCTCAACGCCACTTCATTTCAAGGAATTAGTCACTTCAACAGTCTTCGATGGTTTTTTAGGTTTTTTTGTAGTGATATAAGATCCGTCTTCCATTAGGTTTTTATAAATTTGGTTTTTTGTACCACTTGTCATTAGGTTCCATTCTTATCTATTCTTACTATTTTTTAGGTTTATTTTAACTTTTTTTAGATTTTTATTTTATTTCATATTTTTACAATAAGATAGAATCTTTTTTGAATACAAAAAGTTTGACCCCTCCTTATAATTTAAGTCTAACATTACTTAATGTTTTTTAAAAAAGGGTTTCTAATCTAATTTGTTTTAGCCTCCTATACGAGCATACACTATTTTCCCTCTTTCACTTTTTTAATTTTAATTTTTTTCTTTTATTTCAATTTAATTTTTCCTTCTGCTTTCCCTTTCATACAAAACTACCAATGCCACTCAAAATTTTAAAGCCCATGACCATACCACCCTTGATGAAGGTTCTTGTTGCTAGAGATCTTGTGATTCTAGACATCAAGAACCTAATCAGCCCATTATCCAAGCTTTGCTCACTCTCCCTCAACATTCAATAAAAGCCCTTGGTTCAACATTTAGTTAATTATTTAGAATAGCTCTCTTCACTCACCTCAAAATTTTTTGTCCTGTTTTGGGATAAGGTATAACATTTTGAATGTTTGTACTCTTGATTTTAATTCCAA
Organism: Quillaja saponaria; assembly: GCA_029379385.1. Classification (NCBI taxonomy): domain Eukaryota; kingdom Viridiplantae; phylum Streptophyta; class Magnoliopsida; order Fabales; family Quillajaceae; genus Quillaja; species Quillaja saponaria. Next base: position 11,283,297 of record CM055611.1, on the reverse strand, counting down.
CTCTATCAATTTTGGGCATACAAAATATGCCTATAACTCATTGCCGAAGACTTTGAGCAACCAAATTTATGGTGAGTAAAGTACTTGGCTTTAGTAAAGGGTAGGCTAATCTTTTATTGTAGGTTGACGGGTATAATCTCTAAATTGACATGCTTATTGATTGTGCAATTGCTTCACTACAACAAAAGTGATCTATAACAATAAACAAAAAAATGTAGCTACAGATAAAAAAACCATTGCTAAAAAAGACGACAACGGTTTTGAAATGGTTTATGGCCATTGATATCAACCTTTTACCTAAGAGTATTAGCAACTATTTTTTTCATATATGACAATGGTTATTCAAATTTTAGTGCAACACCCAGTAAATTGGTGCCTATAACCTATTTTACAATGATTTTATTAACAAAAACAACGATTTTTCAATATGTGGTAACAATTATACCTAATATAGAGGAAGTGGTTTTAAATATTAATGGCAATGGTTTCAGTAATCGAAAAGGCAACATTTATTTTAAGATACAACAACAATTTTATGTATAGTATGTGCAACAGTTTTGGATACATTAGGCAATTGTTTCTGTAATAGAAAAGACAATAATTATTTTTGACTACGGCAACAGTTTTAGTTGAAAGATCTGAAATAGTTTATGAATATATTAGGCAACAATTTTTCTTTTTATAGACAACACCATTCATAAAAATAGTCAACGAAATTATTTTTATATGCAACACTTTATTATTACAGAGGCAACACTTTTTTGTGTATTTTGCAACACTTAGATTTTGTTGCCTTTGTCAATTATTTTGTAATTAAAATTGGTTTTTCAATTTACAAATTATACACCTACTAAAAATTATATTGAAACTTGTTAAATAGCAATATTTATTCATTTAAAAACATCAAACTTCACAAAAGTGAGAATCCCACAAACATCATTGTATCTTAATTCATAATTAAACATGTATATTAAAAAAAAAAAAAGAACTTAATAATAATGAACTTAGTTTGCAATAATGTCTCTAATATAATAATCACATTTAAATAACGACATGTACATAAATGAAAAATTTACCATTCTTACATTGACATAATCCCATATTGATGCCTTCATGTTATCTGGTACAACTTTCCAGCTAGTGTATGTCAATGGGCAATATAGAAAATTCCTAGCCTAAGTACCCAAAAAACAACTTAGTTCATTCAGTGTTTTGTCATCTAATCCAATTGGTTGCCCGTATACGTTAAGCAAATAGTTTTCCTATCTTCAATTTCTCATGTACGGACAACTTCACACCTTGTTACTCCTCTAGCTCTTTTCCTCCATATTGCTCAAAAGATGACTATAAAATTTAAAGAAATTGAAAATTTAAATATAAATCTATTGTGATAGATAATATACCTTATGACTTAATTTCTGCACCATTTGAATTGTTCATTGCTTGATGCACCTCTTATACTTCATTTTGTTGACTTTTTGATGTGTATGGTTGAGCATGAATATCTAAGGAAAATGTTCTCTGATTCACTTGCTTCGTTGGTTTTTCCAAATTTTGTTATGCACTTTGGCCACCAAAAAAATGTGCTTGTTGAATTTTTCTAGAACTAGCATGTGGACCAACATCTTAATAATCTTTTACATGTTGATCATCTAACTCTTACCAAAAAACTTGGCACAGACAGACAAATTGGTTTATATTTTTCCTTATAAGACTTTCAGCTTGAATATTCTCTTTTGCTAGCTAACATGACACATTGCTCTATTGTTGCCTTGACAATTGAGTAGGTTACATGATATTTTCTTGATGTTGCCTCAGGTTACCTTTAAGCTAAGAATTTTGTTGCTTATTTGAAAACTTTAGGGGTTGAGAAATGTTTTCTTGAAGCTTCTTTGATAGTCCTTTAGGCTGACATGAGGCATTTTGTAGATGACTTGACAATTATGTAGGCCGAGTTATGTTTTTTTGAAGGTGCATATGATCATTTCTTTAGGCTTGCTTGTGTTTCCTCTTGTATGAAACTTGATTCTTGTGTCATTTAGTTTCTTCTATGTTGGACCTAACTTATCATTATTTCCAACTTGATTATTAGCTTAGCATTGGTTTTGCCTCTGCTGCAAAGTCTTTAAATAACTTGAGTCACCTTGCTTTGTATAAGGAAGCTTCTATATATAAGGAAGCTTCTATATAGGTTTTCTCTTTGCTTTTGGAGTAAAAGCTTCCTTATTCATCTATCCTTTTGTATATTTAAAAATACTAATATTCTATACATAAACAAAAAATAAAAAATTATTAGACTATAGTCACTAGTAAAACATACAATAGTAATATTCAAAATATAATCAATTGTAACTATCACACCCTTAAATAGGAGTATGATTGGTCGGAGGAATGAGTAATCATACCTCTGTAACTCTGGAAACTCAAATACTGTACATCCATGACTCTTTAATACATTACAATTAGGAAAATTAAAATATTATTGATTCAAAAATAACATTCGGACTCAGCTGTTAAACATCAAATGGTTATTGAAAGTATAGGCAGTGGTTTCCTGTACGATGGAACATGCCATAGTACATATAATAACTTATTTATGAAATTGACAGTAACTCATAATATCACAATATACAGAGGAGCTCCGCTCCTAACCAAAATATGAAAGACTCCATGGTAAATTCAATATATTTGACAATAATGCATAACACCCTAAGCGATTGTAAGTGTCGTCCTTTACGCTCCAAGTGTGCAATTTCCAAGATATACCTTGCCGCAACAGAATTGACAGGTAGAAATTTCGTTCACGACCAATAGTGGTTTCTTGGAAACTAAAAAAAAAAAAAAACAACAATCACAAAGGAAAGAATGAGTCACAAGGACTCAGTGAGCAAATTATGTACCTTAACGGTACCAGTATCACACAACACATGTATCATAGATTCAAATTGAAATATTTACGAATGTACATAATTACAGTTCTCATATGATCACAATTCACTTAGTTTACGAATGTTAACATATCACTTAAATCATTCAAACAACTAAGCAAATAACAAACAATTACATAATCAAAGAGCTAATAAGTAACTCAACCCCGCTCAACACTATCTCCCCCCCAAGGCATTTATGTGCCTACAAAACAAATTAATTTTTCGTACACATATTCATCCCACCGAGGCTGAACACTCTATTTATTTTTAAAATAATTATCAGAATCAGAATAACTCATATCAAACATCAAATTCAAATATCCTAGGTGTACATATACTTTAATTTCAAAAATAAAAACCATTTCTCAGAAAATTTCACGTTGTTGGCCCTTATCAATCACATTCAATATCAAACACATATCATTCAATTAAATCAATGAAATAACTTATTTGTTTATTTTCCCTTATAACACAACAATTCAAATATATGTATAATTGCACATAATAATCTAGTAACCATAAAGCACATAATTCACTCACAATGCTTATAAACGAGATTCGTTAGTCTAGTTAGCCTGAGATGGTGTCTGAATATTCTCGACATGCTTTGGAACTAAAAAAAATAAATTTCGGATATTAATTTATACAATGATGGTATAACCTACTAGCTCTATAATTTACTTATTTTCTTATTATCGAATTAAACTTAATTTAACTATCTAAAGTTATTCAAAAGCTAAAACTATTTATTTTCATTATAAATATCGTTAAGTTTACTTATATGTTCCTTAACCTACTAATTATTCATAATTTAGTTTACCTATAACAATTGGACCAGCAAAATATTCCAAGGCTAAATTTAATTCTCTTAACTTGTTTTATATATTGTCGGATTAAAAGTTTTAACTCTAATGTTTCATGCTTAAACTTTTTACATGACCCTCAAGCCTATAACTTAACTTAATTGAAATCTAACTAACTGCTTAACTCAATTCTAACATGCCTAAATTAGATAGGGTTCATGGCATAGAGAATTCCTACATTTATCCCTCGTTGTGCCATGACCCAAAAGAGGTCTCTTTAACCTTCCAATACACTTGGTTATGGAGAGAGAATTGGCGGCCAGGCTACTGCAAAATAGAGGCAGCCTCATGATGCATTTTTTTCTAACTTAACAAGCAAATTCCTAGCATTAACACTCTTATTAAGTATAATCAGTCATAATTTTATTCACTTAACAATCAGCCAACCAAAACTGTTTAACCCATCTACCACCGTTCAACATAGAATAAAAAAAGACAAATCTGCTACACATGAAAGAGGAGTACTCAACAGTTTGGTATCAAGCCATGTAGGTGATAGCTAGAGACTACATGGTTCGGCCAGCAACTGTACACACACTGCCTTATTACATTATTCTACCACAATTCCAATTTGTGGCCTTGAATGGCAACAAAACGATACACTGCCCAGCTAAAACAGAGCCACCCTGCACCTTGCTTCACGGCAAAAAGACTCACTACATAGGGGTACAACTTAGTACACCCACAACACACCCACACCTCATGGTAAACAGCTTCCTACCAGCCTTTACTACTCTGAATTCCTAGACGCCTCTTGCCCTGTAAAACAGGGGATAAGATGGCTTCCAACTCTTCTCTTAAATCCTCCCTCAACACTAAACATCCAAGACACAACTAGTACAAGAAAGGAGGATGCAATCCCTTGAATCCATGAAGTCTCGGTGAAGCAAGAAAAGGGTATAGAAACTTCTAGATTCTCCAATGGCGGTGAAGGAAGAAGAACAAGAGTGTGGTCAGTCACCACTAGGAGGAAAACGAAAAGAAATTTAAAAAAACAAAATGAAAAGAAAGGCTAAATAAAATAATAGAAAAAAACATGTACCATACTTTACTTAGATATTTATATAATTATATATATATATATATATATATCTTCTACATTTCATTATATATATATTATCAATGGTAGATTTATTTGTATTAAATAAGAAAGTTATATATGAATTTGATTTAAGTATAACTTTATTGATATGTATTATATATATATAATGAAATGTAGAAGATATATATATATATATATATATATTACGTACGAAAATTTTAACTCACATTGAATTATCAGGTTATAACAGCAACTATAATCAATAACAATATTTAGAGCACAATGAGCTACAATTATAATCAATAGCAATATTCAGAACACAATCAACTGCAACTATAATCAATAGCAATAATCAAAATATAGTTAGCTAAAATTTTAATCAATAGTAATATTTAGAAGATAATCAGCTACAATTATAATAAATAGCAATAATTACAACATAATCAGTTGCAAAACATGTTTACAATACATGTTAACTGTGTAAAGAGAAATTGCATAACATGAAAGGGTAATCTAATCTAATCCAAAATCCCAATCAATATAATCAATATCACTATCTTCTTCAGTATCATCTTTGGTAAAAGCTGCATCAAGCACACATAGTGGTTCGTCAATGATGCTTGCAGGAATATCTTCTCTACACCAATCAAAGTCTATATTGTTAATGGCTATCATATGCTTTGGTACAAGATCCATTTGTTCATTCAAAAAGTTCAACATCCGAATCAAACTAATTATAAAAGAAAGTCTTACAACTTGGATATAATTCCTGCTTAGCTTTCTCAATCAGAATGTAAAATTTTTTGGTATCTGCATTTGACCTTTCTCTATCCTTATCCCCTCCCATAGAGTTAAATCCACCAACTACATCTCTAAAGGCCTCATGCAATAGTCCATCTATATCATCATATGTATTTCATTTATTTTATTCACCATTATCCAAATGCATCACAATAGGTGATGATCCTTCACCATGAAAAACCCATTCAATGTACCCCTTTTTAAAATACATACAGATTAAGTGGTTAAAGACTTTCATCCTATCACCTATATAAAAATTGCAACATTTTATGCAAGGACAAAAAATTTGCCCTTCTTGAGTTGAATTAGAAAAGGAAAAATCCAAGAATTTCTCAACACCGTTAATATACCTACTACTTGTTATAGGCTTTTGTATCCAACACGTATTAATTGTCATAATTAAAATATCTGTCAAAATTATAAATTGAACACCAACTAAGAAAAAAAAAATGAAGACCCTTACAAAAATTTCGTACAAATAACATGTAATAAGAATTATTTATATCTAATTTAAGTATCTATCTCTCCAACTTAGAATGAATCATAAGAACAAATAAAACTAGAAAACAATTAAAAAGTTTAAACATATATGCTATCATTGGAAAATCTACACATTAAAAAAAGAAAAGAAAAGAAATTGTGGTCAATTCTACAATATGCATCATTCCAAAATAAGTCAAGGAAAGTTCACAAATATAGCCCAGTGCAGCTACTCAAGCCTCATTCAACCTTCAACCTAAGATAGTTTTATTCTTTAAAAAAATACAGAGATCAGTTCCAATGCAACTACTTTATGCCCAATAAAATTTGCAAATACACTTTCTAGTCATCTAGCAAATAGTAAAGATAATTAATCTTGTTTCCACCTTCATTGAGTATCTCCTTATTCCTAAACCTCTAAATTTATGAATTATCAAGTTGGTAATTCTATTGACTAACTTAAATTTTTAAATATATTAGCAAAAAATAATTGTATACATGGTGTGACCTTAAGAAGAATTGAAGTTTCCTGAGAAATTTAGAGTGGGGATTGCAGAGGCTTCCTTCTTATCTTACCTTTGTTGCTGTTTTGAGCATTCACATTTCAAACTCCCTTAGTTCTCTACCATTTTGTTTTTGTTTTTTTGTTTTTTTGTTTTTGTTTTTTTTGTTTTTTTGTTTTTTTTTTTTCTCGTTTTCTTGTTTTCTCGTTTTCTCGTTTTCTCGTTTTCTCGTTCTTTCGTTCTTTCGTTCTTTCGTTTTTTCGTTTTTTCGTTTTTTCGTTTTTTTCGTTTTTTCGTTTTTTCGTTTTTTTCGTTTTTTTTCATTTTTTTTTCTAGTTTTCTAGTTTTTTTTGTTTTTTTGTTTTTTTGTTTTTTTGTTTTTTTGTTTTTTTGTTTTTTTGTTTTTTTGTTTTTTTGTTTTTTTGTTTTTTTGTTTTTTTGTTTTTTTGTTTTTTTGTTTTTTTGTTTTTTTTGTTTTTTTGTTTTTTTGTTTTTTGTTTTTTTGTTTTTTTGTTTTTTTGTTTTCTGTCTTCTATCTCTAGCTATTTCAAATAGTGACTTTAAAAAAACCATGGTGGTGGTGTTTTATGGCTGTAGATCTGATGTGGTGATTGTTTTAAAAGATAAATTGAACTAATTTCAGCGAAAGGTGAGTTCTGTGTATATTAGAGATTAACATGAGCATCTCTTTAGCCTCTTGATACATTGTAGTCTAATCACTTGCTTTCTATTCAGTTAGGGTTTACTTTTCCTTTTTTTGTTTCCTTTTGCTAATAAATTAGGCTTTACTTTTCATTGGAAGTTGATAATCTCTATAACAATTCTACTGCCAAATTGCATAATTTGTATTAATTCCAAGATGATGAAATTATTTGATACTAACTAACTAACAGCCTTCTGTGACTAGATTGCATAATGAAATGCTTAAACATATATATATTTTTTTAAGAGGAAAATAAAATTTATTAAGAAATTAGAAGAGAAACATTAAAAAGTCTTCCTAAACATAAAATAAAACTCAAACTTCAAACAAGTTGTCACATCACTCTCACACCCCCAAATAAGAGTATGACTGGCTAGAGAAATAAGTAATCATACCTCCGTAACCCTGAAAACTCTTATACTGTACATCCATGACTCTTTAACACATTACAAGTAGGACAATTAAAATATTACTGATTCAAAAAAATGAAATTTGAACTCAACTGTTAAACATCAAACAATCACTAAAAATATCAGCAGTGGTTCCCTGTACGAAGGAACATGCCATAATGCATATAAGAAACTGTTTATAAAATTGACAATTATCATAATATACAGAGGAGCTCCGCTCTTAACAAAACATGAAAAACACCATCGTAAATTCAATATATCTGACAACAATGCATAACACCTTAAGGGACTGCAAGTATCACCATTTACGCTCTAAGTGTGCGATTTCTAAGATATATCTTGTCGCAGCAGAATTGGTATGTAACAATTTCGTTCACAACCAACAGTAGTTTCTTAGAAACTTAAAAAAAAAACAATGAGAAGGTATGAAAAAGCTTGGATGTTATTTTTATCTTATAATATGTTACCCTGTACACATATTAGTGAGGTCACTAAGGATAGGGCGATTCTTTTGAACTCCATTCTTACTAGTAAGAGCATTGATACCTGTACACATATTAGTGAGGTCATTAAGGATAGGGCGATTCTTTTAAACTCCATCCTTATTGGTAAAAGCATTGATGTTAGAAGCCTTATTTGTACCAATATCATAAAGTTTGCCTATAGCCAGTCAAAAGATGAACTTCAATTTCCATGTTTACTCACTCTGTTATGTGTCAGGGCTGGTGTACACTATGAGCCATATAAAGAAGTGCTGCAACCGAAGGGTAGTATTGATTAGACAATTTTCAGTTGTCTCAATATTCATGCAAATATGTTGATGAGAGGTAGCTCATCCTCAACATCACTACCATCTCAGGCTCCTCGAGCCAGGCCATCTAGGCAAATGACCTCAGGGAATGGAACGAGTAGAGAGACTCCAGGAACACCAACAGAGTTTCCTTAATGCTATGGCATATGGGAGTGGACATGTCTACTTTTCCAACGTACTCGGCTCACCTTTGCTTTAACAACATTGCAAAGATGAAGAAGAAGAGGATTAGACACTCTCCACCTCACTTCACTTATCAGAGAAGTTCTTTTTCTTTCTTGATTTTCTGTATTACTGGTTTCTTCCATTAGGGACAATGTCATGTTTAAGTTTAGGGTGTTGTGTTTTATGTTTTTAGTCCTTTTTGTTGTTAGTTGTTTTACTATTATTATTATTATTTTTATGCTATTCATGTTTAAATGTGTTGTTAGTTTAGTGTGTGGACTGATTGAGATGCTTTTATGCTATTTTTGATGTGATTTCCCTATCCTATGATAAGAATTTGGTTATAGTGTAATCTTGGCACTTGTGTTTAATTCTTGAGTTAGTAGCTTTATAAGATATGATTTCCAACATTCATTGAGCACTTGATCTTTTTATTAGGATTGTTTTTCTTATTTCATTTGGTTTAGAGCCTATAATTTGTTTGATTCTCTCTTGAGGTGAAATCCTAGATAAAACTATGTTAGGAACATGATTTAAGCCATATTTGGATCGTTTGAGCCTTTTTAAGCTTACCATGTTTTATATTATATCCCTAGCTACCCCTTTGAGCCTAAGCCTACAATACAAGCTTTATAAAGACCAATTGATTATTGATTTAGTTGAGTCTACATTAGTGGAGAGAAAGTTGAAAAAGCAAATTTATAGGGTTTAAATGCTAAACTAGTTTTGATTTGCATAAACTTATCCAGACTACATGCATTCCTTTGCAAAAGATCATGCACACATATAGTGAAAATCCATTTGAAAATGATGCTTGCTTTTGAGTTTGACATGAGTTTGAATGATACCTTGTGATTGACATTAAGTTAAGATTCAGTGAAACTTTTGAGGATAACATGGGAATATCATCATGTTGTGTAATGCATCTATAACCATTTCGTTTGTTATGTGTTTGTTTTTTCTCATTTGCATGAGAACTAGCAAAATCTTAAGTTTAGGGGTATGCTAAGTTCTCAAAAGAACTTTTATTGCCTCGCATTATGCATTCATTTTAGCTATGTTCTTGAGCTTTGCATTGCATTTTGGTTAGTTTTAGCTTAATTTGTAGTTTATTATGTTTTGCATTAAGTATTTGTGTTTTAATTGTTTTTGCTTATGATTTTGCTTTCAAATAAGAGTCTTAATCTTAATTGATTTTGGTTTTATATTTTGAAGGTTCAAGGCTTTAAGAAGTCAATTTTGAAGACCAAATGCACTTTTGCCTGAAATGCACTAAAACTCTGATTTTGGGGCTTATATATATGATATATGACCTAAGGTTTTAAAAGAGGATGATTTGAGAATGTTTTTCTAAGATATGAGGAGGCTTGAGAGACAAAATGGAGTAAGAGAAAAAGGAGATCTAGAGCTTGAAGATTGAAGATTGGAAACAACCTTCACAAGTTTTATTCTCTTCTTGCTTCCTTCGTAGTTCCTTGTAAGGATTGTTTATTTGAAATCATGCCCAAGTCTATTTGAATGAACTAATTCCCTTTCTAGGGTTATAATGAAACTCACTTGTAATTTGATTTGAATCTATCTATGGATTGCTTAGATTGTGATGTTTATGTTATGGATTGCTTATATCATTCCATGTTTAATGTTTCTAGTTGATTGATCTCCAATTTGATTGTTGTGGTAAATTAGAGGATCATTGACAAAGGAAATCTAAATTAGCCCTTAATGATATAATATATGTTTAAATTCATTCACTTGGATGGTTGGATTTGATTTGCATATAGGATAGACATATACCTATATGTCATTGATAACCAAATGAGATTTTTTTCTTAATGAATCTTGTTTAATTCAATTCTCATAAACACATAGTGAATTGGTTAAGGAATGTATGATTATAAGCAATTCAAAAGATACTTATAATTGAATTAGAATCTTTGGTTAATATCATAATGCCATGAGTCTAAGCGTGATAGGATAAGAGCAAATTAAGCCAAGTGTGAAGGAAATTGTAATCCTAGGCTCATCTTAATATATTTATTTCAAGTTCATTTTTTGATAGATTAGTTAATGAATTCTAAAGTCAATTGTTTGGATAAAATTAGGATTGATACAATTTTAGTACTTAGCATTGTTAGATAATTCCTCGTGGGAACGATACTGGACTTTATCTCTTTATTACTTATTCACAACATGTATACTTGCGAGGTAAAACCAAATAACACATATAAATAGTATAAAAGAAAAGAAAAGGAAACACACAAAAATAGTTATCAGGCAAGCACATCTAAATATAATGAATGTGAGGACAAATCCTAGTATGGGTACATATTACTTCCTTTTCCATCTCTTCTCATATCTTCTTTCTTAAGGTATTAGGATATGAATTCTTGAACTATTCTAGAAGGATGTATCAGGTTTCTTCGGTAAAGTTTTCATATTTTTTCATATCTTCTTTCTATAGTTCCTTCCTTATATGTAAAATCTAAACTTATTTCCATACTTGAAATGGGGATCAAGAATTACTTCATATAAAGCTACTAAAATCTATAACATAAATTTTTTATGTGATTAAACAAAAGCACTTTGATTATAAGTTAAAATAAGAAAGATTGAGATCAAATTCATTTGCATATAAATATAAACATTAATAAGACAAATTTATCATGAAGAAGCCAAAACAAGAAACTCAAACTGTAGGAAACTAAAACATGAATTAAATTACAATGAATAAGTAGGACAGAGGAATTTCTAGTCTTATGCTATATTATCATTTGAAATCATGTAATCATCTGTATTCTTTTGTCTGTAATGGGTAGCTCAACATGGCTTACACCAAGCAGTTATTTTTAAATTTTTCCTTATTGTTTTGTTAAACTAGCCTTGTTCATCAATTGACTTTATAACTGATTCACCTGAAAAACGTGCTAAAAACATTTTTTTATAATTCCATTTACTCCTCTTTTTATTCCCACAAGACGAGCTGTGTTTCTAATATTGCAAACTTTAGATTTTTGACTCAATCTCTATTTTGATTTAGGAACAATCAACATTACCTTATCATTATCAACATCATACTAACATTTTGTTGTTCTAATTTAAGAATCACCAACATATATTATAAGTAAACTCAATAGAAGTAAGGCAATTCAAATGCAGAAGCTTTCACTAGTTAGTATACCAGAAATTGAGTCACTGAGTAACACATCTAATGATAATTAACACATCTGCTAGACAGGAGTATAAAATATTATTATAATATTTAAGCTCCCTCTCACTAAAATGATTATTTTTTTATAGAGTTTACTTGTTTTTACTAAATCAAGAGGTACTACAACAAGATAATCTTCAGTGATGCATTTTATCCTCTGCATTAATTGTGTTTCTTTTATATTGTCAATATTATACTCTGCCTCTAAATCCATCACAATGAAGATGGGAAATAGATGGACCAAAAGTGAGAAATCCCTACTAACTTCTAGTCTAGTAACTACTGTATAGAGAGTTAACATGCCAATTCATGAAGCTAATTGATTACCAGGCATGTGAAAAGTAATGCACTACTGTACAATATTTTAGAATCACACAATTAGACATAAAGACAATCCCTACTAACTTCTAGTCTAGTAACTCAAGTCTCAAGTATGTAATGAGTGCCATCTAATAAAGAAATTTAAAAAGCATATTTATTTGTTTTTTTTTTCAATCTTTTTCTTAAAAATAAAAAAAATGTAATGTGGTATTCTCAGATGATTGATCATCTTTGGTCCATATATCAGTATTATGGACCAAAGGATAACCCACAAATTTTATTGACAAGTACAGTACCACTTTATGAGATTTTGGCAAGAAACCAAGAAAGATTGGATTTTGAACATGATCCAAATGAAAACTACTGTTCATACCTTGAATTACTAGGATGAAATAAAGAGAAAATGAGATGGATTAGCTGAGTGATCTTATCCTGCAATTGAAGGGAAAATTTGCAGGTGAATCAATATAAAGTAGATAAAGGAAGAAGGGAAAGTTGGTCAATTCTCATGTCTGTTACAATTAGAAAAAACCATTAGGAGTACGAAAATTCAAAATTAACATATCTTATCCCAACATCGAACAAAAAGGTTTTAGGTGGTAGTTGAGGGAGAGCTCTTCTGAACAACAAACTAGGCGTCGAACCAATTAGGGTTTCTAGTGGCTATTGAGGAGAGTGAGTAAAGCTGGGTAATGGGATGGTTTAGGTTCAACTTGTGATGTTTAGAATCACAAATTCTTTAGTAACAAGAACCATCAATTAGTGGCATCATGGCCGGACATAATGATTTTGAGCAGTTGGGGAGTGTGTTGCGTGAAAGGGATTGATGAAGAAAAGAATAAAATAAAATAAAAAAGTAAAAAAGGGAAATTGTGTATGGGCGCTAAAAAAAGTTTTAGGTGGGGCAATGTTTTTTTTAAAAGAAAAAAAAAATAGTAATCTCAGGCAACATAAATCAAACCATTGCTATTCAAAAAAGAAAAAAAACAACACTAAAAATTATTGCCATTTATTATATCAGGTAATGGTTTCATAATTGTTGTTGTAGTTTCACAATTTAAGCAATGATTTATTTTCATTGTAATGTCATAGTTATCACAATGATAAATTTATTACAAAAGTTTAATTTCTTAGGTGACAATTTATTTTGTCATACCCTCACACAAAGGCATAACAAGTGGGAGGAATGGGTAATCAAACCTCCGTAACCTTGATTTCAAATCAAAGAAACACATATAACATTTGAAGCTTTATCAAACAAAACTATATACAAAGGCTTATTTATTAAAATACATAACACTTTAACTAAAAATTTTGGCAGAGATTCATTATAAAGTGGAACATGCCCAATAATACAAATATATATATATCCCGATTACACTCAACTAATCAACAACATCAATAGTATACATAGAGAGCTTCGCTTCTTTCATATCATAAACAATAACTATTAGACTATTAGACAAAACTAAACACGACACCCTAAAGCCCTTAATATAATCACAAACTTCATCCTTTGGTTTCAAGTATACAATCACGAATATATATCTAGATGCAACACAATTAGCAAGTCACGAATCCATAGGTGATGTATGCTAAGCTCCTGATACTAAAAAAAAAAATAACAAATGAGAGGTGAGTCAGAGTTATAGAGACTCAGTGAGCAAAAAATGTACTTAAAAGATACTAGCATCAACCCATACATACATAGAACACATAGGTTAAAATAATTTCTTGTAAACTTTCCTTACAAAACAATCCAATTTAATATGTACGTAAATATAAACAACATAAAATTAAAAAATTACAATTCATGCAATACACGAGATAAACAAATCAATCAAAGCATTTAAAACACTCGAATGGCCAATTAAAGTACCTCAGCATCTGCATACCAAATACACATCCTCTTCGGGGCAATTTTGCTCCCGCACACCAAGAATATGTAACTTGTCACATATCCACCATGTGGCTGAGTTACTTGAATATTTTTAATCAAATATCAAATAATCAAATCAAAGTATCCTAGGTGCACTCAGATTCCATTTCAGATAAAAATTAATTTTATTGGTCATGTCAAACATAATTCAATTAACTCAATCATAGTAATACACATTCATATTTACCACTATATGAACATATTCATATAAATATACCGAAACAATTAAACACATCAATCTAGTAATGAAAGAGTAACATTTTTCACTAAGTAGGCTTAAGGATTCAGTTTGTAGTTTCGTCTAGAATTCAAGGTGTTTGTGTATCCACGACACATTTCAGAGCTAAAAATCATAAATTAACATGTTACTTAATGTATAAATTTCATAGTTAATTATATAATCCTTTGACCCTACATATGCATATAAGTTTCATTCATTATTTTGAAACTAATCCCTCTTGGATATTTTATCGAATACCTTAAAGGCGTATTTCATTTCCATGGATGTGTATGTATATATATTCATACATATACCAAGAAATCTCACACAACTCATCAATTTCCATTTGATTCATATTGCAAACATTGAATTCAAATTAAACTAAATATTTATAATTCATTAAAAGCTTGAAGTACGCAATTTCACTCTCACATACTTGAGTTCCAAGACTTCCTCTTTCAATATCCATGTAACTACTATTTTTTTTTTAACCTTTGTTTATACCCCTTTAATTCAAACTCATCTAATTCATAAACTAATTCACCATCCATCGAGGATTCCTTATATATATGTATATATATATATATATATATATGTATGTATATACAACAATTAAAGTAAAAAAACTCCTAAGAATATGATTCAGCTACCCTACCTAAAGCCTCAACCAAGCTATTTGTTAAGATTTCATACCTTTACTGCCTTACTTCAAGGAGCAGCCAACACTACAAAGAGGCTTCACGGTTGAAGGAAGAGTAGTTCATGAGTTGGAATGCACCCTGTTGTTGCCAACCAAACTTCAAGCAAGCAAGGTTGCTACCTCAGTTCACGGCAAGCATGGAACTGCTATGGCCAAACAAGGAGCTGCACTTCAAAGGCAAGGGCAGCTACTAAGAAGAATAAAAAAAAAAACAAAAAATAACAAAGCAGCCACTGAATTGTAGAGGGCTTCCAATAGCTGCTCTACAGCCTAAGGAAGTTTACTCAGGTGGAAGGAGATCCAAGAGTTGTTATTGTCTTAGGTTGCCTCGGCTAAGGAACTTTACTACAAGACAAAAGGAAAGAAATAAGGCAGAACTAGCTGAACAAAGATTGCTGCTCCCATAACACCAGCTGATATCACCCTACAAGGAAGAAGGCAGGCACTTATAACTGTAAAAGGAGAGTTACATGGCCAAAATAGGGAAGGAAAAGAGATGAAGTAACCAAGAGAAAACAGGGGAAAGGAAAAGTAAGAAACACGGTGGAACTTTTGCTAAAGGATCAGCTAAACCAAATGAAACAAGGAGAAAATATAAAAAATAATGTAAGGTAATAAGACAATTTTAAAAAATAAAGTCAAAATCAACAAATAAAATGTGTGGTGTATTTTTTTATCCTTAGTTTATATATATTCATGTTTGCTCTAATTATATTCTGATTTCACTTTTAACCACAAATTATAACTCTAAAATGTTTCACTAAAGTGTTGGGTTACAACGATCTGCCTTTTTAAAAGAAATTCATCCCGAAATTCAACAAAATGATTGTAGATGAAATGCTTACCTGAGTCATTCAAATAACTGTGGATATAGTTGCCTCATCATTTCTTCGGATCACAAGTGGCTTCTTGCTTGTTATGGTGTTGCTAGACAATTTTACTAAAGGAATAATCTTTGATAGAAGTTTACGGACTTGTTTGTCAATGATTGCCATTGGTTGTTCTTTATATGTTAAGTTCTTACCCACTTGCACCTCCTGAATCTTCAAAACATGAGACTCATCTAGTAAATACTTCTGAAGCATAGACACATAAAATACTGGATGTACCCTGTCCAATTTTGAAGGAAATGCTAATCTGTACCCTATAGCTCTCACTTTTTCTAGAATATGGAAAGGTCCAATAAATCTCAGACTCAGTTATTCTTTCTTGCCGAACCTCATTGTGCATTTGAAAGGTGAAACTTTTAAAAACATGATCACCAACTTTGAACTCCTAATCTCTTAGACCGTTATCTGTGTATGACTTTTGTTTAGTTTGAGCTGTCCGCAACTTATCACTTATTAGTTGCACCTTCTCTACATCATTCTAAACTAACTCTGGTCCTGATAACTGATACTCACCAGTTTCGAACCATATAACTGGAGATCTACACTTCCTCCCTTACAAAGTTTCAAATGGTGCTGTGATAACTGTTATTTTAGTAAACTACATAAGTGGCAAGTGTTGATCCCAACTTCCTTCAAAGTGCATTACAAAAGCTCGCAACATATCCTTCAAGGTTTGTATAGTTCTCTCAGACTGACCATCAGTGTAAGGATGAAAAGCTATATTGAGTAACAACTAAGTACCAAGAACCTTCTTAAAAGACTTCCAAAACGCTACAATAAACTGAGCGTCCCAGTCAGAGATAATAGAAACTGGTACTCCATGTAATAAACAATCTTGTCCTGATATAACTTAGCTTACCGATGCGCTGAGTATGTGGTTTTCACAAGTAGAAAATGCACGGACTTATTCAATCGATCCATAATAATCTAAATCAATTCAAAACCTCTAAAGGTGTTAGGAAGTCCAGTTACAAAATACATAGTAACTTTCTCCCATTTTCACTCCAGAATGTCTAAACTTTGTAATGTTCCTGTAGGTTTCTAATGTTCAGCCTTTACTTGTTGGTATACTAGGCATCTGGAAACAAAATCCACCTTATTTTTCTTCATGCCATCATATTAGTAAAACTTCTTCAAATCCTAATGCATTTTGGAGGAACCAGGATGCATTACATAGGATGAGCATTGAGCCACTTCAAGAATCTTCTTTTTCAACTCATAACCAGAAGGCATAACTATACAATCATGATACCTCAGCACTCCTTCGCTATCCATCCTAAAATCTCTGGTAACAAATTGATCAAATTTAGCTTTCTTAGCCCATACCTTCAAATCAATTGCTTGTGCTGCTTTCACCGCTTCAATCAAAGTGGATTTCACCTGAATATAAGCTAATAATGCCCTTAAGAAGATACTTCAAATTTAATTCCATCAGCTATGCATCTTTGCAAGTCTTTCATAACCCTACTGTGAACAGCTGTCAAATGGGATAAACTACCCATTGACTTTTTACATAGAGCATTTGCCACCATATTGCTTTTCTTGAATAATACGAAATCGATTAATCATAGTTTTCTAATAACTCAATCCACCTATATTGTCTCAAATTCAAATCATTCTAATCAAATTTGTATTAGTACTCTTCTGATCTATGAAAATCTCACAAGTTTCACCATACATGTAATGCCTTCAAATCTTCAATGTAAAGATCACTGCTACCATTTTAAGATCATTGTTGGGATAGGACATCTAGTGATATTTCAGCTATCTAAAGGCATAAGCCACTAAGTCTGATATATGATGCATCATAAAACATTGTATATTTACTTATACTTGAAGGAAGTGTAATAACTGGAGCTGAAGTTCAAACAAGTCTTTAACTTCTGGAAAATTTCCTCACAAGCCTTAAACAAACAATCTTATCTTCTTTCTGAGTCAACCAAGTCAAAGGAGTAGCAATATGGGAGAAGTTATCAACTAACCTCCTATAATATCCAACAAAACCTAGAAAACTTTGAATAGAGGTATAAAGATTGGTTAAGTACCAGACAATAACTCAATACCAAACTCTGTCTCCCGCTCGGGAGGAAGTCTAGGAAGCTCTTTTGAAAACACATTAGGGAATTCCTTCATCACAAGAATTTGGTCTAAAGGAGAACACTCCTACTAAGTATCCCTGACATAAGCTAAGTAAGCTTGATGTTTCTTCCTGATAAGCCATCTAGCTGGAATAGCCAAAATTAAATTACGAGAAGCTTCACTTGGATCCCCTTGAAAAACAAAAATCGGCTTCTCAGGAATGTTAAATTTGACACACTTATCACGATATTCTACTACAGCATAATGGTTAGACAGCCAATCCATGCCTAAGATCACATTATATTCTAACATGTCTAATATGATCAAGTCTGCAAAACATATATCATTACCTAATACTACTTCACAAATAGGAACATATCGAATTTGCCAAAATAATCTACCTTGACATAGTTAAAACTACTAAAGGAATCTCGAGAGGCTTAGATGCCTTCTTCACACGAGAGGCAAAATATGAAGATATAAAAGAATAAGTAGCTCCATGATCAAACAATATTTTAGCACCTACTGAACAAATAAACAATCTTTCGGATACCACTGCATTAGAAGCCTGAGTGTCTTGTGTCATCAAAGCATAAACACAGGCTTGACCCCAGCTTGTAAATGATGAACTTTTAGCAAAGGTGTAACGACCTCCCTGAGATTTAGCAGGTGTAGTAGGCAACTAAGGTCTACCCTGAGCTAAAGAAGACATCTGGGGCCCACTCATCAATGGAAAATCCCTGATAGGATATTTGAAATATTATGGGCACAAAGGTTATGTATCTTTGGCTAAATTTAGAACAAAACTTAATTGTTTAACTTATACACGCTTAATTGATTGTATCTTTGTCTATAAGTATCTATATAAAATGTATATAGATGTTTTAAAAAAAAAAAAATACTAGACTAACATAACTTTAATATGATTTACAGACAGTGATAATTGGACTTGTGTTTAGGTGATTAGTAAAAGTTAAGCAAAATTTCAAAATGTAAAATTGTTAATAATTTTACCTTTAAATGGTTTAATTGATATAACTTGAGTTAAAGGAGAGCTTATAACAATTTAATTGTAGGTAAAATTATAAATGTATGTAGGTTTGTATACATATATTTTGTGTGCTAATTGAACATGCCAATGAGTATAGTCAAATCAATAAAGTTAGAAGAATAAGCTTTGTGTTTTTTTTTTAAGTCAATATATGTTCATAGAACTTATCTTTGTGTGATGACCTGTAATTTTAACTAAGTTTAATTAGTAGACAGGAAGTTTCACGTAAATGTTTCTAACTGGCTCGACTAATTTAGTGAGCTTTAAAAATTATTTTGAATATTTTATAGTCAATAAATTTTTTTTGGTAAATCGTACAAGCTTTTATTTTACCCAATAACTAAATTATTTTTTTCATGATTCATTTAGTACAAGGATTTTAAAGTTAACCATTTATAGTTTTGGGAGTTTATATGAAATTGGTAAAACTTTGGAAACCTATTTTTGAATTTTAACTTGGAAAAAACTTATGGACCATAAAATAAGAGACAAGTGCTCCCATTCACATATTTTATTTCTTTTTTTTTTTTTTCCCTTTTTTCCTTTTTCTCTCTTTTCATTTTTTCTTTTTCCTTCCCTCTTCTTCCTCTTTACACTAGCTCTTTTTCTTATCTTCTTTGTAGTTGCCATGGAAGTTTCAAGAGCCCTTATTTCCAACTAAAAGTCACTCTCTTCTCCCCTTCTAAGACCGTCCTCAAAGTCAGCCCTCTCAACCACTCCAAAAGAGCTTTGATTTGCCTCTAATTTTAGCCTACATTTTCCCTTCCGTTTTTACTATTATTTTAGTGTGTTTCTAGACTGATTTCAATGGCTATTTAAGACCCATTTTTCCTTCCATTTCCCAGCTCTAAATAATGACCTAAAAAAGCTCCTAAAAGCCACCCAAAACAGCCCTTATTTTAGTTTTTTTGTTGGTTAATTTCAATATGTTTTTGCTCTGTTTTCCAGCCACTTTAGGTGGCCATTCTAGATGTTATTTGGCACCTAAACTACCCCAAATCATCAAGATAAATCAATAGCCTATGGGTCTTTTTTATGTTCTTGAATTTCCTAGTTTTGTAATAACTTAATTCCTTTACTTGTAAAATTGAAATTACAAATGAAATTATATTCTCTTGAATTAAATTGTGGGTTATTAGAATTCCCTTTGTTTTCCCTAAATTAGAAATCCTACCCTAATCTTAAATATTAAAATTTTCATGAATTAAGTCTTGATTATTTGGTGGGTAAATGTCATTTTTGGTGTTAGGATGTTGGTTGGGAACTAAATGTGAAAATTGTGTAATTCAAGTTTTAGGATTTTTGAACTGTAAGTTGTTATAATTGTGGTAAATTAAATTGTTGGGTAGATTTAGGTAAATAGGTAATTCTTTAAAATACTTTGAAATTTTCAAATTTGGAAAATAATTAGAATTGTCTTTTTTGTTAGTTTGCAAAACTTTAATAATCTTGGTATTTAGCATATGTTTTAGTTATGGTATATCTACCTACTTTTCATTTTGTGCTTACTAAGGTTAATTTAGCACGTTTTAGCTAATTTTGGAATTGGTTGGATTTGGATGTTTGCTTATGGGTAAGGATGTATTATTGGGATTAACTTTGAATTCGGGCTTTGTGGGGAAACTCATTGCTTCTAATCCTTGGTTGCAATTTGAATATGAGATACTTATTGTACGGTCATTTGAAATTGTTCTAGGCTTGTTGCAGACTTCCACACCTTCGGTTGGTTGACTTTCTATTCTTGACATTTTAAGGAGCGTTGTTTGTATTGCTCCCAATCAGTATTGCCACTTAGAATAAAAGTTGATTTATGTTATTTTGACTATTAGTGTACAACTGTATTTGACTTTAGATTTGATGGACTTATTTGATTTGGAAAGTAAATATCAGAATGTTTGCCATTTGGATATTGATGTTTAAGATGCTTCCATTGATTTTCTTTGTTATTCAGATAATATGTTTCATTTCGCATTGATTTTAGGGAATGGTACTTGTTAGAACAACTTAGCTAATGAGGTATAGTTAACCTTTATGCCCATAATATTTCAAATATGGTACTAAGTCAAGGAGGAAGACCCTAATCCCGTTTGTAGGCCAACATATATGGTAATGAGTTTAATAGCCTAGCTAGTAGGGGTTTAGCAGTGACTCGTTGAAACTAAACTGTTTGATGTTTTTTATGTATTAATGGATTTAACACCCTAGTTAGCAGGGTTTGGTACTGACTCATTGTACCCTATGGGTATTTTGGTTTGACAGTTCTGACATTTTATAATATTTAATTATAAGTTTTCATAAAATGATTATGTAAAATGGTATACTCATGTTGCTTTAAGATTTTGATTATACTTATCTTACCAAATGGCAATTAAAAATTGTTTAATCACCTTGCTTATATTATTAAAAATGTTTCTATATGTAAATTGACTATTAATATAATATTTATGCTTTGAATTGTTCCCCCTTGCTACATTACATACTGTCTACTTACAAAGTCTTTGTGACTCACCCTTGTTAGTTGATGTTTTTATTTTTAAATAGCTAATCTTGTTTTCCAACTTTTGATTTTGGAGAAGGTGTCCTTATGTAATTTCTTTTTGGTATTCCTAGTCTTTGTTTTGGCCTGGTCCTAGTTGTATTTGTATCTTTTTGCATCTATATATTTGTATTTGTATATTTTTAAATTAGATTCCACTGGAACCTTATTTTGGTATTGTTCTATTTTGTTATGTGCTTTTGGTCATTGATAATTATTTGTGTATTATGTTATTATTCTATCAGGTTTTAAATTTTTTGAATATTCGATTTTTAGACGGACTATTGCAATTTTGTTTCGTTTTTTAGAACCTTTTCTGGGTTATTTAATCTAATCATAAGAAAAATAGTATACGTATGTAGGTTTATATACATATATTTTATATGCTAATTAAACATGCCAATAATTACAGTTAAATCAATGAAGTAAGAAGATAAGATTTGTGCTTGGTATAAAGTCATTATGTGTTCATGTAACTTATGTTTGTGTGATGACTTGTAATTTTGACTATGCCCAATTAATGGATTAGAAGTTTCATGTAAATGTTTCTAGCCGGATTGACTAAATTAGTGAGCTTTAAAAACTTATTTTGAATATTTTAAAGTTGCTAAATTTCTTTTACTAAATTGCACAAGCTTTTATTTTACACAATAACTAAATTATTTTTTTCATGATACAATTAGTACATGGATTTTAAAGTTAACTATTTATAGTTTGGTAGTTTACATTAAACTAGTAAAACTTTGGGAACCCATTTTCAAATTTTAACTTAGAAAATTCTTATGGACCATATAACGGGAGACAAGTATCCCCATCCACATATTTTATTTTCTCCTTTTTTTCTTTTTTTCTTTTTCTCTTTTTCGCTTTCTTCATTTTTCCTTTTTCCTTTTTTCTTCCTCGTTCCTCCTCTTTATGCTAGCTCTGTTTCCTCTCTTCTTTGCAGTTTCCATGGGAGCTTCAAGAGCCTTTATTTCTAGCTAAAATTCAGTCTCTTTTTCCTCTCTAAGACCCTCCTAAAAGCCTTAAAAGTTATATGTTTTTATTGAGATCTGATTTGCCTTCATTTTCCCCTCTGCTTTTTTCTGTTATTTCAATATGTTTTTGGATTGATTACGTTGGCTATGTCAACCTCCTTTCCCTTCCATCTTTGGCCTATTTGCAACTCCAAATAGACCCCTAACAACTCCTAAAAGCCACCCAAAATAGCCCTTATTTCAACTAGTTGTTTGGGTTGATATCAATCCATTTTTGCTCTGTTTTCTTGCCACTTTGGGTGGCCATTATAGCTTCTATTTTCTACCCAAACTAATCCAAATCATGAAGGTAAATTAGCTTATGGGTCCTTCTTTACTCTTGAATTTCCTTGCATTATAATTAGCTAATTCCTTTAATTGCAAAGGAAATTATGTTCACCTAAATTAAATATTGGGTGATTTTAATTCCTTTTGTTTTTCCTAAATTAGAAATCCTAGACTAATCTTACTAATTGAAATTTCCATAAATTAAGTCTTGATTATTTGTGTGGGTGTTTGGTTGTGAAAATTCAATATAAGAATATCATTTTTGGTGTTGGGAACTAAATGTGAAAATTGTTAAATTCAAGTTTTGGGATTTTTGAACTGTAAGTTATTATAAGTGTGGTAAATGGAATTGTTCAGTTGATTTGCTAATTAGGTAATTCTAAAATATACTTTGAAATTGTCGGATTTGGAAAATTCTTGAAATTGTCTAATTTTGCTAATTTGTGAAACTTTAAGGATCATGGAATTTAGCATATGTTTTAGCTAGGGTTTATCTTCATAATTTTTGTTTTGAGCTCTCTAAGGTTAATTTAGCACGTTTTATCTAATTTTGGAATTCATTCGATTGAAATGTTTGCTTGTGGGTTAGGATGTGTTATTTGGGATTAACTTTGAATTCAAGCTTTTTGGGGGAACTTATTGCTTCTAATCCTTGGTTATTTAGTTTGACTCCGAGATGCCTATTTGTGGTCATTTGAAATTGTTCTAGGCTCATTGGAGACTCCATACCTTCAGTTAGGTGACTTTCATTTCCCGAATTCTTGGAAGCTTTGCATGTATCATGAGTGGATAGTTCCTAGTGTAGTGTTTTTATTGTACTAACCACATGTATCACTACTCTCCAATTTGGAAAATACTTCTTATATTATTATATTTTACTTAAACTTGATTTATGATCTTTCAAGCTTTTCAAACTAGTTTCTAAATAAATGATTTTGAAAGTGCATTTGAACCATCAAACATTTTAAAGATCCATTTTGAATCACTTATGCGTACATGGATATCATTATTAATTACTTTATATTCTTGAACATAGTCTTCTAGGACAAGCACTTTAACATTTCATCTTCTCTTATTTGATAAGTGTCATTGGAATTATGCTTTGAATATATTTGAAATCAATATTACCACTTGGAATGAAAGTTGATTTATATTATTTTGACTATTAGTGTACAATTGTATTTGACTTTATATTTGATGGACTAATTTGATTTGGAGAAATATTGAAATTTTTGTTATTTGGATAATAATGTTGGAGTTGCTTCAATTGATTTTCTTAGTTTTCATCCTAGCATTTCTTTGTTATTTAAATAATATGCTTCATTTTGGATTGTTTTTATGCAATGGCACTCGTCAAAACACCTTAGCTAATGAGATAAGTTAACCTTTGTGCCTATAGTATTTCAGATATGGTACCTAGTCATGGAGGAATGCCTAACCCTGTGTGTGGGCCAACATACGTGGTAATGAGTTTGATACCCTCGTTAGTAGGGGTTTTGAACTAATTTATTGTAACCAAAGCTGTGTGTGGGCCAACATACGTGGTAATGAGTTTGATACCCTCGTTAGTAGGGGTTTTGAACTAATTTATTGCAACCAAAGGGTCTAATGATTTGTATGAATCGAGGATTTGACGCCCTAGTTAGTGGGGGGTTTTTTAACTCGTTGCACCTTCTGAGTATTTTGGTTTGACAGTTCTGACATTATATAATGCTTAATTATGAATTTTCATAAAATGATTATGTGAAATGGTTTGCTCATGTTGCTTTAAGATTTCAGTTATACTTCTCTTACTTAATGATTATTGAAAACTATTTAATCACCTTGTTTATTTTATTAAAACATCTTTATGTAAAATGACTATTGATAAAATATTTGTGTTTTGGCTTCTTCCTACCTGCTACATTACGTACTATCTACTCATGGAGTCTTTGTGATTCTGCCTCATTAGTTAATGTTTTTATTTTTATATTGCTGATCTTGTTTTTAGAGTTTTGACTCGAGATAAGTTGTTCTTGTGAAGTTTCTTTTTGTTATTCCCAGTGTTGTTTTGGCTTAGGTCTAGTTGTATTTGTATCTTTTTGCATCTAGATATTTGTATATCAATATTCTTAAATTAGACTCCACTACAACCTTATTATGAGATTTGTTATATTTTGTTATGTGCTTTCAGTTATGGATGACCATTTGTGTATTATGTTATTATTCTATCTAGTTTACAAACTTTTGAGTATCTGATTTTGAGACAAACTATTGTAGCTTTGTTTTGTTTTCCAGAACCTTTGTATGCTTGTTTGGGTCATAGTAGGCTTATGCTCACCTTGATCTAGTCGACGGTCATAGCCTTGGTTTAGGTCGTGATAGTTTTAATCTTTTTCTTTTGTAATATATATATATATATATTTTATTTTTTTTAATTGAATACATAGTTTCATGGTTAAGAAAAATTTAATTTCCGTTGCTTATGCATATGATGCTTGACCTTATATTTCCCAATAGTGGTATTAGAGTCTCTAGGTTTATTTTAATTAATTATATATGATTCTTGATTTTTATCGATATTCATAGTATTGAAGCTTACTATAAGTAGTTTGTTTAGAATTTCCTTATATGAAAAGCCCTAAATAATTTAAGGGTTTTTGGCATTTTAGGTTTTAAGGTTTTAGAAATTTTCCAAATCTTAAATTTAGTAAAATTGGATTTTAGAAGATTCTAGGTTTTGGAATTGTTCCAAACCCTAAATAGTTCAGCTTATAGGGTTTTAGGGTTTTGAAATTGTTTCAAACCCTGAGCATAGTGAATTGATTAAAACAAAGTGAAAGCTCAGGACCCAAGCAAAAGCCCAGGCCCCTGACAATCTTTCAAGGCACATTCTACAAAGGCAGCGCCATCTATGACTAAGGCCCACGACCCCATGCCTATAGTCTAGGCCCAAGCCCATTCCTCGAAATAGGGGTATATTAGGAAAGTTCAAAAAATAAGAGGGATTTTAATGAATTGATTAAATTATAATTTCTAAGTTGTTAATAAAATTAATTTAAATGCTATATTGATTCATAAATAATCAACAATCAAAATATTATGTGTTTTGTATTATGAATATATGATAGGTGGTATAATTAGAATAAGAGTGATTATGAACTACATACGCATTTTTAATGAATGCTTTGCTTTGGTATTTTTGGAATGCTTGCGTGCCTTGACTTATCTCCTATTCTTTACGTAAATTTGGCCTCATCTCCAAATCTGAAGTTTTTGTCATCTTTAGCTTCTTCATCAACCTGGCTCAGGTACAAAGGCCCGAAAGTAGGAGATGAAATATGAAATAATCAAAATAAATATGTTATAAGTTATATACACTTAAATTAATATGCAAATAAGTTAAAACTCTAATTAATTAACTTTGACAAATTAAGCTAAATTTTCAAAATTATATTTTATTTTTGTTTATTCTTACATATCTTATTTGTCCCCATGGTTGTGCTGATACTCCCATAATCTTAAACAGATTAATACTTGACCATTTTGCCCCCAAACCCAAGTTTTCAAAGTTTTTGTCTTGAAACTCAAAATTTGTCCAAAAATCCAAAACACTAGTCCAAATAGATTTTCTACTTTTTCTGTAGGTCTTATTCATCCCCACGGTTGTTTTTACTTTGAAACAAATTGTACTAAAATCATAACTATTGATCCAACTGGATTTCTGACTTTTCTTACGGGTCTTATTCGTCTCTACTATAGTGCTGATACTTCTAGAATCGTAAATGGACTAGTATTTGATTGTTTTGCCTGCCAAACCCAAGTTTTCAAAGTTTTTGCCTTGAAACTTAAAATTTGTTCTAAATTATAACCGTTGATCAAAATAGATTTCTGACTTTTCCTACAAGTCTTAATTCTTCCCTACAGGTAATATTGGTACTCCCGGAATCGTAGGCAAATTAGTTGTTGACTTTTGTCCCACGAGCCTAAACTCAGAAAGTTTTTGCCTTAAAACTCAAATTTTGTCCTAAAATCCTAATAATTGATCTAAATGGATTTCCGGCTTTTCCTATAGGTTTTATTTATCACCATAGTCGTTGCAGTACTCCTGAAATCCTAAACATACTAGTTTTAAACCGTTTTTCCCCTTGAACCTAAACTTTGCAAGTTTTTGCCTTGAAACTCAATTTTTTTGCTAAAATCCTAATTGTTGATCGAAATAGATTTCTAGATTTTCCTACAAGTCTTATTCATCCCCACGGTCGTGCTGGTGCAACAAGAATCCTAAACGGACTAGTTTTTGACTATTTTGCCCCCCAAACCCAAACTTGGCAAGTTTTTTCCTTGAAACTCAATTTTTTCTTTTAAATCCTAACCGTTGATCCAAATAGAATTTTGGTTTTTCTTATCAATCTTATTTGTCCCCAAAATTAGGTTGGTAATATCAGAATCCTACACAGGTAAGTATTTGATTGTTTTGCCCCCTGAACCTAAACTTGGCAAGTTTTTACCTTGTACTCAATTTTTTTACTAAAATCCTAACCGTTGAACAAAATTGATTTTTACTTTTTCCTACAAGTCTTATTCTTCCCTAGGGTTATGTCGGTACTATCGAAATCCTAAATGGGCTAGTATTTGACTATTTTGCCCTTTGAACCCAAACTTGGCATGTTTTTTCATTTAAATTATAATAAACTAACATTTTTGTATTATGAAAATGAAATTTAAATAATATGTACCGAAGATGGTTGAGGTGGCAGTGTCGGAGGTGGTGGATGTACCCCAGCTGTCTCTTACTCTTTCCAAATTAACTCCTGTACAAGCTCCATCTACTCTAGAATGAATCCAACAGGAGATGAGGATGTAGGAAAAGCCGTAGTGGCACTATGAGCAACGGTGGCAAAAGCTGCTGACCTAGCGACTTCACCTAGTACTTGCTTGGAGTTGATAAAACCCCCTAAGCCTTAGATGAATCCCTTCCTCTTGCTACAAGTTAGCTTCACAAAGAGAGCTGGGTCGCTTACGGGGGCCTCAACAGGTGCAGCAGCTGTATCAGTATTATCTTGCTGCTCCCTATGCTAGATTGTCGTAACTCCACCTCATTTAACACCTTAAAACTCCTGCAAATGAAGACAAGTTATGTACGTAAAAACTAATAACAACTATGTAAAACAAAATATGTTGATTCATACTTACACTAGTGGCCTTTGACTTTTGTGTCAACAAAGTCATCGGACTTTCTCTTGTGAGTGCAGTAAAAAATATCAATAACTGTAGGTTCTCAACCTAACTCTTGCTCTTATAAAAATATTTTAAAACAATATTAATTAAAAATATTATGATACAAATTTATAACTAATATTTATTAAATAAATTATTACTAACTAGTCAATTCTGATGAACTGCTGTGTTAACAAGCCGAAAGCATGGTGAATATGCTGATCACCCACTCGCTAATTCACGGCTATCATTCGGGAGTGCCTCTAGAAGTCAGGGCTCTCTCACTCATCACATAAGGACTCCCATCAATTCTGTGGGATTCAATATGGGCACTTATCCTCCTTCCAAGTGAATGGGCTTGATGGCTATTTCCTCTTTAATTCTGCACGCAAATTCTAGAAGACATTGTTACATTTCTTTGTGACTGCTTCGTCAAACACAGTCTGAGATGCAGCTCTCTCCTCGGGGACAACCTTAAATCATTTTTGCAACATAAGTTACAAAACAAAAGTATGTTGTCAGTAATTTAACAACATATTAAAATAAAATTAAAACTTAAGCAATAATAGAATTGAACTTACCATAAAATCATTATAGCATAGGGTCTTCGTGTTCTCTAGAAACTTTTGATACTAGAAAAACGGAGCTGGAAGGTGCTTTGTTATTATACCAGAAATGGTAGCCACCACCTTTGTGTTCTTGGGGCCATTCCCAACGAATTCTTCGTAATACAAACAAAAGGAAATGAACATTAGTAAAATAGAAGGTATATGAATACAATATTATAAATAAAATTTACTTACTTGTCATTAGCTATGTGGATGAGTAGGTGATCCTCCTCAACCACATGGGAAAAGGCAATCTTATTCTTGACCCTTTTACCTTTCTCTTAGCCTGCAGCAAACTCAGCGGCGTCACTCACCATATGTAGGGTGTTGTGATCTTTAACACGGGGCTTAAGATCTGTCCCATGCTTAACATCCTAAACATGACTTGTAACTGCAATACAAGTCAAGTAGCAAAGGAACAATGAAATTCATAAAAATTCAATAAATAACAAAATTCATTATTAAAGTTTAAAATTGTAACGTATATGTCAGTTCAAATCCCAAGCTCGATCGGATATGATTTGAGCCTACATCATAAAGGTTCCTAACCTATTCTGAGGATGGAGCAAGTAACAGAACACTGGGAGGTGGAGCTCTAGGTGTAAAGGAAGGTGGAGCTCCAACTATAGAGGAAGGTGGAGGCCGTATTGGAGCTGTAGCTATAGAGGGAGCTCACGCAACCGATGTGATGGACGAATACGCAGTCGATGCGGTGGATGGAGACAATGAAGCTCTAAGACATTCTTAATAGGGGATGTCCTCTAACCATGACTATTTAATAATAAGATTGAAACTGACCAATCCTTTTCATCTACCTAAGCATCTTAAACAAAAAGCATAATCCAACAACTATGCACAAAATTCTTCTTAAAGAAATAATGTTTCGAGCAGCTCGGCAAAATAACTTTTCCAACTTGCAATATGAATGTATCGAAAAACCTATTGTGTTTTTGAAAATTCAGCCTTATGTCCCTCAAAACAAGAATGGTGTTTTTTTACATGAAGATGAACTAAATATATTGACTAAGAGCCTTAAAAAAAATGGTGAACACGTATACTATTATTGCAGAGTTGTCTAATTTAGGTAGCAACCAGCAAAGTAACTTTTTTCACATTTACGAGCTTTTATTATCAAGTTTTCTTTGATTACATTGATTTCAAAAAGGCATTCACTTGCATTTTCTTTTTTATATAATACATCATTTACATTAACGATTATGTATGTGTAAAGATTTGTCCATCACATCATAAATCTTTTATATGTAAGTTTTCGTTGATAAATAAATTTTAGAATTCCTAAGTAAACAAAGTCAAATCCAGAGAATTAAAGAATAAAATAGATAACAATTAGGAGGACACAAGGCACATGTCAAACAAAGGAAATAAGTTTGAAAAGAAAAATAGATTAGGAGGACACCAATAAAACTAAGGGTTGTTCTATGTTTAACAAATTTATAATTTTAGAACAATTCATTGAAACTTATTAAAACATCTAGTATAAATTCCAGCCCCAATTTCTCACCAATCAATATCAACATATTAGGACACCATAAAGATAAATAGATTTTTTTTTTCTCACAATACAACGTTCTTACAACCAAGGAATGATATAATATTAGCAACAATGTAATAAACAATTCATTTAAAAAAACGGGAGACATTATATTCTATTTTGAAAAGGAGAGAAGAAAAGCAATGACTTCAGTAGCTTAAGGTTTAAATGAATAGATATATGCTAATGACCAGCTCAACATAAGATGCAGCCTACTTTTAAAATGACAAATGACCCGAAACTACAACTAAATAATTAACATTTACCAACATGGTTAATAGAAAGGGATCAATAGTATAATCATCAAAGGTGAAGAACAAGCTAATTAAAGAAAATGAGGTTGCTAAGACATATATAATATTTGTTTGTATTTGGCCTTTCCTATTCATTTTCTTTCCCCGAGTTCAGTAGATTGCCCCTATTTAATTTAAGAAAATGGGCTTGCTAAAACAAACTACAATTTATTTTCAATCAAACAATTACTAACTTAACTAACAAACCCAAATGATTAATATTAGAAAGACTTGAGTTACAACTAATTACTAATCAAATAATCATATTTTAAAAAATTTCTATAAGGATTTCCTTTGAGGAGAGAAAGGAAAATATTTATCAAGTATGGATTAAACATTAACCAGCTGTTGCCTATCGAAGTTCAATAATATGCAACAATTAAACAAGGGCTATAAACTAAGTCTATAGCACTTACCACTAGAAAAGATGAACAAAAGCATAAACAAAGAGCTATAAACTAAGTCTAGTAACTTAGGAATCCAAGCGAGCAAGAGTGAGTGGCAGAACTAATCTATTATGTAGTCTTCCCCAAACAATGATACAATAACATAGAAGTAAAGCCAATTGGAAAAGATGGTACCAATCCAAAGTAAAGGGATAGATTCACTTATTAGGGGCATAGTTTAATAAAATGGTTTAAATAGCTCAATTACTAACTCAATTAACAAATTAAAATGGTTTAATTAATAAGAAATACTTCTTGTCATAAAAGAAATAAAATAAAGGAGAAGATGGTTGAACTAGGGCTTGGAAGAATTAGGAAAAATCATATCGGTACCTGAAATATATTAAGGAGGTGCACAGCGAGGGAGGAAAGGCGATGGTAGCAAGTTGGACAACGGCAGTTATGACACCTTAATGCTCTAATATCATAATTGTAACACCTTACTTCCTTAATCCCTTACTTAGTTTACCAATAAACTCTTAAGCCAATTTAATTGGTAATACTTTTGTTGCTTATATTTTCTATATCTTTATTTTTTTCCTATAGTGATACTTGTATAATTTTCTTTAGACATTCTTATTTCACTTCACCCATATGGCCATGATTAGTGATCTTGTATTCCTCCTTCTTATTATACATTTCCTCCAATTTACTTTAAGTCCATGCTACTTTATTTATTAACCAAGATTTACTTAAGAAATGTAACTTATGAATAGTGAATTAATATTCCTAAAGACATAATTTGCAAACTAATTTTCATTTTACTAAGTTATTTATTTAAATGAGCCAATTTTATTAATATTAGACTTTCTTCCAAAATTACTACCATTACTAGGTAAATATGTTAAGAACACATTACAACTTTATACAAAAGCAACCCTATGCCACATAATTGCATTTCAACACAAGTACTTCTAAATTTTTTCAAACAAGGTCCACTTGCCATCTTTTCCCATTACATAGACCATGTCTTTCTCCAAGAAAAACAATGCACATCCATAGTACTAATTGATTTGCACGTCAGGATGAAGAAAAGTGAGTTGAACCTCAACAAGCATTCATACATGACAACGAAGGATTCTTGATGGCAGTTTTTGAAAAATAAGAATATGCAATGCAAATTCGCATTTTTTCTCATTCTTAAGTTTCCTAAAAGGGATTCATCTTCCTCATTTTCTATGTCATATGCATGAAGGATATAAGAGTAGCTTGAAGAATATAAGAGTAACAAGAAAGTAGCTTTCAAAGCAAGGATAAAACAAAGAAATGTATGAAAACTTGCCTAATATCCTTAATGTTTGTTTTTCTTTCTTTCTTTCTACGCCTCCTCCTTTCTTTTTCCTCTCAATTTTCTCCTTCTCCTTCCCCTTCCTAGCTCACAGTTTACCTTTTCTTTTATTTCTTACTATTTCTCTCACTTTCTATGTTTTCGTACTCTTTCTCTACTTTCTCATTTTTTTCTCTTATTTTCTTTCACTTTAGTGTATACTTTATCTTGCCTATGCATTTTTTATAACCACCCCCTCCTATTTATAATGCATAGCCAAAGTTTGGATTTTAGGAGAAAGTTTCATTTCCTATTTTACCCTTTTAGTTCTCTAAAATTACAACCACCTACTTGTCATTCTCTAAATTAACATGTGTTCTTTCTTCCTAACACTTGCCTTCCTCTTATTCCCTAGTTTAGATTCTTTAATTATTAGTAAGCCACCTAGTTACCTTCAATCTCTACACATATCTTGTTAACCATTCCATATACACCTTGCTTCCTTCAATCTCTATACATATTCACCATAATCATTCCATGGACACCTTGTCACCTTAATTCCCTACAATTGTCTTACTTAATCATTTCATGGACACCATGTTTTCTTAATTCTCTACACATGTCCCACTTAATTATTTCATGGACACCTAGTGTTGTCCTTGCCTTCCACTTGTCTAACAATTTTTCTATGTTAATTATTACTTGCTACCTTATGTCCTAAATTTGTTCCGCATGCCCCCTTAATTATTACAATTTTTCCACCTTTCTCCTTTACAACTAAGCCCCTTCATTTATTATAAGTTGCCACACTTATTCTCCTTTTTATACCTAAGTCTCTTCATTAATTACAAATTGCCACACTTATTCTCCTTCTTACACCTAGGCCCCTTCATTAATTACAAATTGCCACACTTAATCTTTTTCTTACATCTAATTCATCACATTTCCTTTTCTAGCAAGTAACCTATATTTTATCTTTTTTTTTCCTTCTTCTTCCAACACCACCATATAGTATTTTTCCATCTTTGTTCCAATGCCTACATTTGTCCATGTTTTTATACGTATATACATGTATGTAGACGTATATATGTACACATATTTATACATATTTTTATATGTATATACTATTCTTATACTAAAACATATCTTATATATATTTTTTATACGTACATTTACTATTCCTATACATGAAATAATATGTAATTAAATTTTATTGCTATTTAACTCATAAGATAATTATTTGTCCTATAATTATTTGTCCTATAATTAATTTATGTATTAATTTTGGGGGTGTTACAGAGGTAGATTGGACGGCGGTGCAACTGGGATCTGGATGGCAGTGCAGCTAGGGTCTAAATTATCTCATATCAAGCTCGAGAGAGAAGAACAATGAAGGAAGAAAAGAAGGAAAGACTGCATTATGGGATTTAAACATATAAAGATATGTGCGCCTGCCAATGCAGATGTAGAAAAATTAAGTGCCAAATGCAAATACAATTTTTTCAAAAGAAATAATAATACCATATACGCATCTTCCATTGCAAACGCAAGAAAATTAAGGGCTAGACGTAGATAAATAATAATGCGAACTCAGATAAGTTGGCATAATTTGGAGCCAAAATTAGTTAGTTTATACGTCTGCAATAAAGTATTAGTGTCAGGAATCTAATTTTTTTCATTATTATCTGCGTCTATATTTTTTACATATACCATATGGCAGACCTATATATAGTAATTTCTTGTAGTGAATTGTCTAGTGCAGTGTCCAAGTTCAATGTCCAATGTTCAACTGTTTGGGGTACTCTAACCATTCTGGGTCCTGAACCTTGCTTAGGTAAAATTTCATTTCATTATCAGTTTACTATTTCCAAACTTGTATTACCTTTTTACTGTTTTTGTTTTATCTAATTTCTTTTAAATCGTTGCATACGATTATGAATATTAACTTAACTTTTTCAGGCTAACAATAAAAGTTTTACCAAAATACTCATAATTCTTTATTTAGTCATTTTAAACCAATATATATATATATATATATATATATATATATATATATATATATTCTTTTATGTCTTAGCCAACATTCAATTTTATAATTTATACTAATTAATTTTAACTATTTAGGCTAACATAGATTAATTACACCAAGTATATATATTTTTTTCTAGCTATTATGCACACTTGATTTCTTTCCTAGGAATTCAAAGTTTTGGCCATTAAATGATTAAATCCATTTATTATGTAATTTATCCTGAAATTCAAATGTAAGTAATATTTATAGATTAATTTCATACATATATATCCTAAATAAATTTTATTGACATAATTTGGATAGGATTCAACCTAGTTTATTAAGTAATTGATACCTTAAGTTTAAGAATTTTATACCTCAATTTTTGGCTAACACTTGAAAACCTTCTTTGTAACTCTCTGGTGACACCAAATTCTCTCCCTCGAGTCCCTTGATTGTACATGCAATGATAGATCTAGAATTCCTCAACTTGAATTAAGTTACTCTTCAAAGTTTCACTTAATTCGAACGTTCGGTTTGTGTTTTGTCAACTTTCTTTGTTTTCTCTCTCATTCCTCCTTCTTCTCACGGCTACTATCTAATTCCCTTTAACTTCCCCTTGATCATGCCTTAATCCTATTTATAAGCCTCAATCTTGTAATTTTAATTTATATTATATTACTCTATATTCCTAATCACATAATTACCTATCACTTCCTTTCATTTCTAGTCCTTGCATAGAACTTGCTTATATAACATGTTATTCCTTATACACCTAGTCGTCACCCTTATTCTCCTATATCATCTTGCCTACATTGAATCCTCACTTGCCACTTTACTTCTCCACATCACGCCACCTAAACCCTTCATGCAACATCATTCCCTCATTTTCGACCGACATCACCACTTGCATGCAACTAATCTCCTTTCTTAAGGCACATCACCTTTTTATCTTTCAATTACAAGACACTTATAGCTACATCACACACCTAGCTGGCTACTTACCACCTTTTACACTCATAATGAACTCCCTTTCTTTCGAAGTGTCCTAGCTATTAAAACTCCAAAAATGCACATTCATCACACTATAAATGTAACATTCCTTCTTGTTTTGCCATCTAGCCTCCTTTGCCACCTAACCTTTCCTCCATGTGCCACCTTGCATTTCCATGCAAACCATTCTCCAAAACCATGGACTAATACCATGATTGTGGAGACATAATAATATACTCATTTAATGCACATGCCCCCCCTAAATATACTCCTTCCACTGAAATTCACTCTTGTCCCCTAAGTTTCTATACTTTTCATTTTAGTCCTCCACTTCAATTATATTCTTCATATCACTTATTTCCAATTAAACTTTGAATTTATATCTATTTATCATACGTTGGACTTATACTGGACAATTATAATTACTACTAATTTATTTATATTCCTTTCCTTCACAATTTTAATGTGTGAGCAAATTACAATTTTATCCTCTTAAATTCTATATGCATATTCCTTCTCAAAATGTAAAATATCACAAAATTATGCTTATCTTTTTACTATTTAAATTAATAATAGGAATTTATGCCTTAATGAAATAAAATCAATCATGTATGTAATCCAGGGGTATTATATTTTATCCCCCACTAATATGGGAATTTTGTCTCCAAAATCCACCTCACCTCGAATATCTCTAAGTACGCCCTTTTTACATCCTTCTCTTCCTCCCATGTAACATTTCCATCCACCGAACCTCCTCAAGCTACTTTCACCAATAGAATCTCTTGATTCCTCGTTCAACGAATGGTTAGTTCTAAAATCTTACTTAGTCGAACTTTGACCTCTAAATTATCCTGAACCTCTTGTGGCTTGTACAAAAGTACATGCGTGGAATTGGGCATGTACTTCCTCAGTCTTGACATATGATATACATGCCAATTGGAGAAGTCAGGTAGTAATGCGATACGATAAGCTACCGGTCCTACTTTCTCCAATACCTCAAACTGTCTAATATACTTCAGACTTAACTTTTTTCCCCTTACATAACTAACTATTGTATCACATTTAGGAACACATGGTCTCCCACCATGAAATTTAAAGGTCTTTGCCTATAGTCTACATAACTCTTTTGTCGACTTTGAGCAGTCAAGAAATTTTATCAAACTTAAGCTATAACCTCAAAAGTTTATTCTACTATGTCAGGTCCTAATAACTTTTGCTCACCTACCTCATTCCAACACAATGGTGACCTACATTTCCTTCCATATAATGCCTCATAAGGTTCCATTTGTAAACTTTGATGATAGATATTATTATTGGAAAATTCCGCTAAATGTACATTCCTTCTTGTCTTGCCATCTAGCTTCCTTTACCACCTAACCTTTCCTCCATGTGCCATCTTGCATTTCCATGCAAGCCATTCTCCAAAACCATGAACCATAGACTAATAGTTGGACTTATACTGAATAATTATAATTACTACTAATTTATTTATAGTCCTTTCCTTCAGTATTTTAATGTGTGAACAAAGTTACAATTTTATCCTCTTAAATTCTATATGCATATTCCTTCTCAAAATGTATAATATCATAAAATTATGCTTATCTTTTTACTACTTAAATTAATAATAGGAATTTACGCCTTAATGCAATAAAATCAATCATGTACTTTTCACCTCTTAGTCAACAATCCAGAGGTATTACATTTTATCCCCCCCAAATATAGGAATTTTGTCCCCAAAATCTATCTTACCTCGAATATCTCCAAGTACGCCCCTTTTACATCCTCCTCTTCCTCCTATGTAACAAAACTCATTAAGATCATACCTAAATTAGCTACATAAGGCACATAGGTATATTCTTATCCTATATATAAATCTAACTCAACAACATATGTTGAATTCAAACAAGTTCTAATTCATTCAAGTTTTAACATAAGTTCCCCTTCCCAAGTTCCTTTAGGTTCCTAATTCAATCTAAAAGATGGCCAGTCAATTAGAAGCATTAAGCATAAAACGAATTAGATAAATCTTATATCAAAATCTAAGTAATCCATACATAACATAATATCAAGCTACTTGTTGAGTTCTAGTTGTAATTCTAGAAAAGAAACTTCTCCATGCTACTTAGTGTAAACATGGATTCAACAATAATAATCATCAAGGGAATACAAAAAAGTAAAGAAGGAGTATAAATTGAGAAAGCTATGAAGGTTATCGATCTTCAAGCTCCTATGATCCTTGCCTCTCTTGCTTTCTTGCACCTTTGACAAGCTCTAATACTCTAGAAAAATGTTGCTAACTTATGTCTCTAATTGTGTATAATTGTATCCCAAGGTAGTCCCTTTTTTATAGGCTTTAAAACCTTCAATTTGATTTCAATTCAGACTAGAAATCGGGCCATCACCGCTGCCTTAAAAATCGACGAGTTTTGGTCCCTGGAAGTGGGCTACGAGCCATGGCCTCAGTTTTTTGGCTCCTCAGCATTCCTCCAGGCACCTATGTAGGAATCCTCTGGTGCCTCAATGTAGGTGCTTTTGGCAGCAACATGTTGTTTTACGATTTTTACAATTTTGGACCTGAATTCACCTCTAATTTGACTTTCGAAAGGACTCCTTCTTATATTATACCTTCAAAAGACAATAACTAAGTTAGAATAAACTAAAACTCATTTAAAACACATAATCAAAACCTAAATCAACTAGAATTCGTCATCCTAATACAATAAGGATTTGACTAAAAACTAAACAAAAATCAACTAAAACTCTATAACATTGCTAATATAATGAGTAAAAGGATGTAAAATAACTTTATTTCCAAGAGTTCTCATACCCCCAAACTTAAAGTTTTGCTAGTCCTCGAGCAAAAGAAAAACACAAACATAAACGAACACGACAACACACTATATCAATGTATTCCAAAGTATCCTCAAATATATTATTTTAAAACTATTGACTTAGGGAAAATCATAGGCAATCATGTAAATTTATGATTCAATTCAAGCATTAGTTTCATTCTCGAATGGATTTCCATATATGTGTGTGCATGATCTTTTTAACTAAAACTTTAATGCAATCCAGATTAGTTTATGTCAATGAAAAATGAAGCTTAGCATTCAAATCCCATAGGTTTGCTTTTCATCTCTTTCTCCACTAATGTAGACTACACTCAGTTAAGGATCATTAGGACTTTATAAGCTTATAATGTAAGGCTAGGATAATTGTATGGTAGAGGAAATTTAAAGATCAAAATCACCCTAAGCACATTATTCATCCTTGTACATTTTGTAACTCCCTTCACATTCCAAGCAATACACCTATACTTGGCTTCCACTTTTTTTTTTTTTCTCCCACATATTCATACTTATTTTTTTTTTCTTCACCCCTTCCTTTTTTTTTTTCTTTTACAATTTGAAGGAATTTTGATCGTAATTCGAAAGAATTTCCATACCCCCAAACTTAAAATTAATATTGCCCTCAATGTTACAACAAAGAGCACAAGGTATAGAAAAGTTTTCTTGATACTTTAAGCACAAATTCCCTTCTTAATAGCTCCTTGGCAAACCACCAAACTTATTTCAATTTAGTATGAAGAATGGGGTGAACTTGGAGCACAAATAAACTCTTTTTTTTTTTTTTTTTTTTTTTTTTTCTTATTATATAACTCCTGAATCTTCCTAGAAAGGAGGGTGTAAAAGGAAATTAAATAAGGCCCAAGGGGAAATTAATGCAGTTGAATAAGAAAATGTCAATTTAGGCTCAATAGGGTAATCTAGGGATACAATATATCAAGGTTGCCTTGAAAAGCTTAAACGGTCCAAAAATGGCCTAAATCATATCCCTAACTTAGCTTTGTCTAGGATTTTGCCTCAAGAAAGAATCAAACAAATTCTAAGACTTTAAACTAAGCTTAAACAGTCTCTAAGTATGTCATTCTAAGTAAGAGATCAAGTGCATAAATGTTAGAAGTCACATCTTAATAATGTTACTAACACAAGAATTTAACATAAACTCACATCATACCCATAATTTCCTAAAAGTCAAAATCACAATTAACCACAATATTGTCATTGATAGGGAAATCATTGAAAGAACATAAAACATTTGAAGCAAAAAACTAAAAACAGCAAGTACACTAATAAAACCCTCTCTTAGACTTAAGACGAATATTAAAATCAATGAGAAAAATTATAAAAAGATTAAGGATAAGAGAAACTCACTGTCAATGTAGTAAAGCGGAAAGCTCACTAATCCTTACCCTTAGTGTCATGACCTAAACTTAGGGCCGTGGCTGGCGAATGAATCAAGATGAACATAGGCTAACCATGACCTAAACAAACCTACAAAGGTTCCCAAAAATGAAACAAAAATTCAATAGTCTATCTAAAAGTAGGACACTCAAAAGTTTATAAACCTGATAAAATAATAACATAATCCACAATGGTCATCCATGACGAAAAGCACAAATCAAAACAAAAACAAATCCAATAATATGGTTGTAATGGAGTCTAAATACAAATACATTAATCTTAAATATAATAAGTTTCAATATAAGCTAGATCCAAGCCAAAACAAAGGCTGGGCATACCAAAAAGCTAAACTTTAAATAGACACTTTCCCCGATACAAGGCTTCGTAATCCAAGATCTCAGCTTATCTGAAAACAAAAATATAATCTAATGAATGTGAGGTACAAATACTCCATGAGTAGATAATACATAATGCAGCAGGCAGGGAACAAGCCAATGAACGAATAATTTACCAATAATTAGTTTAAATAAAGATGCAATAATGAATTTGAAACATAAGCAATAATTCATTATCAACAACCATTTGGCGAAATAGTTATAACTAAAATCTTAAAACAAAGTAAATAAACCATTTTTCACAACTATTTTACGAAAAGCATCTATAGACATTGTACATTGTCAAAACTATCAACTTGAGCATAAGAAAAATGATTAAAAATTTTCAATGACCATTTGGTAAGAGAATTATAATTGAAATCTCAAGAAACAAGGGCAATCATTTATCTTAATTATTTTATGAAAATCATAGTTAGAAATTATATGATGTTAGATCTGTCTAACCATTGAACCTTTGGGTTACAACAGTGTTAGCACCAAACCCTTACTAACTAGGGTATCAAATCCATTAATTCATACAAACAGTCGAACTGTTAGGTTGCGACGTGCTAGCACCAAAGCCCTGCTAACTAAAGTATCAAATCCGTCAATTCTTACAAACCGTTGACCCCTTAGGTTTTGACGTGCTAGCATCAAACCCCCTCTAACTAGGGTATCAAATCAATATCATGTATTTTGGCCTGCATATAGGGTTAGGGCATCCCTCCCTAACTAGCCTCTAAATCCAAACTACTATGTGCATATAGGCTAACTATACCTCATTAGCTTAAGGTGTTCTGAAAAGTACCATTCCATAAAAACCATCCGAAAGGAAAACATTTTATTTGAATAACAAAGAAGTGCCAAGATGAAAACTAAGAAAGCTAATGAAAGCATCTCTAACATCATTATCCAAATAACAAACATTCTTATATTTACTTTCCAAATCAAATTAGTCCATCAAATCTAAAGTCAATTCAATTGTACACCAATAGTCAAAATAACATAAATCAACTTTCTTTCCAAGTAGCAATATTGATTTCAAATATGTTCAAAGCATATGTCTAATGAAGCTTGTCAAATAAGAGAGGATGAAATCAAAAGTCAAATACTATTGTACATCAATAATCAAAATAACATAAATCAACTTTCATTACAAGTGATAATTTTGATTTCAAAGTATATGTCCAATAACTCTTATGACATGAAGAGAAGATGAAATGTTAAAGTGCTTATCCCTGATGACTAAGTTTAGGAATGTAAAGTAACTAATAATAATATCCTTGTAAACATAAGTGATTTCAAAAGGATCTTTAAACGTTTAGTGATGCAAATACACCATCAAATTTTTTACTTAAAAACTAGTTTAAAAAACTTGAAATAGCATAAATCAAATTTAAGTAAAACATGTTTATGAATATTCATGATGCATATGATGAGTACAATGAAAATACTACTACTAGACACTATCCATTCACAGTACAAATGAAGCTTCCAAGAATGTCGGGAACCGAAAGTCAACCAATGGAAATCATAGGAATCTCCAACGAGCCTAGAACAATTTCATGTTTTTCCTAGAAAAATCATGGGAATCTCCAACAAGCCTAGAACAATCAAAGCATAAGAACATATATCATAAGTTAATCATATGTAACTATATTCATGTCTTAATTCAATAGTACACATACATACTTATAATCAACATAAAATTGCAATTCATATGATTCACAAAATAGACAAAGCAATTGAAATACTCATAATTCACGGTTCAAACCAAACAATCACAACACTAAAGCATATGAAAGGGCCAACCGAGTAACTCAGCCTTGCACAACAACATCTCCCCTTACCGGGCCTTTCTGTGCCCTCACAACATAAATTTATTTTTCGTACACAATCCATCCCACCGGGGCTGAGCACTCAATTCTTTTAAAACACTTATCAGAATCAGAGTTTCTTAGAATATCAAATCATAATGTCCTAGGTGCACCTGGATTTCAATTGCATAAATAAAAATCATCTTGGAGAAAAATTCACTTCATTGGCCCTTATCAATCACAAACGATTCAAACAAACATAATTCAAATAACTTGATAAAACTTTTTGTCTATATAACACATCTATTCGAATACACACACAATTATACAAAATAATCTGATAACCAAAGTGCACGTAATTCACTCATCGTATACCGACATTGCTCGTCACCTCATCTTGCATTTACTTGCGTCATTAACAACATTATTCCAGAGCTGCAGTTAAATTTTCCAAGTATTACTAAGTTTGTCAATTTCGTAGTTATATATCTTTAATTACTAAAACTTATATATTAATTTCCAAGTTTTTTTTTTTTTTTTTGAAACTAATTTCTTTTAAGCATTTTACAAATACCTTTTAAACAATTTTAATTTCATTTCATGTATGTATATATTATATATTAATATATACATACCAAGAAAATCAACACTGATTCCATAATTCAACATTACTCACAATCCAAGCATTAAATTCAAGTTAAGTTTATCGTTTAAAATCAATCAAGAGCTTTAGTTATATTATTCCAATATCAATCCAATCAAGTTCCCTACACTTCCTTTTGTCCTGCTTTATATGTACTTCAGAAAACTTGACAGTCCTCTAAGATTCAACCTCTTCTTTTATCTTTTTCTTCTATCATTTTTAATTATCTATCACATAGCATAGTAAAGACTTTCCAGTCTTCAAAAAAAAAAAATTTATTTTATTTTATTTTATATTTTTATATATAGTTTATTATTATTATTATTATTTTGGTGGTACACATGTTATTAGTAGAAGATAAAGAGGCAATCAATTTCATAGGCACTCTAGATTGCATAGTAGTAGTTGAATAATATATGTCCAAAATTCATTTAGTATCAATGTATCATGAATCACCTTTGTTAAAGGCCCTTTTAAAATCTAAGGATGAATAGCTTACGAGATCCATATACAGGAAATTATCTAATGGCTTCTATTATTTACGAGTGACATTGGACCAATTGTCAAGGCCAAAACAGAATTTATTCTAATTTCATATTATGGATTCAATGTATAACCTCACACTTCAGGATTAGAATTATAACCAAGTATTGGGTGTAAGTTTAGTATGACTAGGAAATTATGAGTACTACATAAACTTAAAAAAATGACAAGATGGTTATGGTCAACCACATGGGTTATTCAATTTTGAAAAACAGACCATTTGAGGGAAATGTAATTAAATAGTTATGCACGTGATAATGGGATAGAAAACTCTAGCAGTAATTTGGTACAATTTCAAAACACCTTTTGGCTAAAGGGAATCAGAACAACTGCTATCAAGCCTTTGTTTTTAAAGTACACAAATGATGGTATTTGTAGAACTTAACATGTCCACAAGTTGAGAGGAAAAAGAAAGGATATGATAAGTGATACACAGGATAACAAATAAGGATATTAGTTCAAAACAAAAATAGCCTACATTGAGATTAACATAGAGAAGAGGCAAATAGAAGAGCGTAACTATGTAGCAAAATGAGTCAGGTAGGACCATGGGAGGATTCATTAATAAGAGTTTTATAGG
Organism: Quillaja saponaria; assembly: GCA_029379385.1. Lineage (NCBI taxonomy): Eukaryota > Viridiplantae > Streptophyta > Magnoliopsida > Fabales > Quillajaceae > Quillaja > Quillaja saponaria. The sequence continues at coordinate 11,239,771 of CM055611.1, read as the reverse complement.
GGTGTATTTCTAGAAAGAGCACATGGTAACAGCAAATGTAAATAGGATCCCAGCTGCTTACAAATGAGGAATTTATATGCAAACCAATAGTTCTATTCTAAAATGCCAACATGTGACTCTTTATATGCTTCTTTCAATTTTTTTTATTTTGTTTCTTCATTCAATAACATATTATATAACAAAATTGTGTGCAAAAGTGAAGAATTAAGGTAGAAACTTACACAAAGTAATAACCGCAAACACAGGGAAAGAATCCCAAATGAAATAAGAGCGGAAAAATCTTTCTATACTTCCTTGCTGCCTACTGCCAAGAGTAATCAACACCACCAAGGCTTCAAACAGCTAAAATAGTAGACTAGCATCACTGTTGTAAACAGCAAGAGCCTCACGGCCAAAACAGGGTTGGCTGTAAGAAGATATCAACTACCCCAAAACTCTTTATGCATCCAAGGTACAAGCTAATAATAGAGGTGCATCAAGTGGCAAGAAGGAGTTTTCCACCCAAAGAGGCAACCTAATTGCTGCATACTCATGGCAAACCAAGGGCTTGTAACAAGGTACAGGAAAAAGAGAAAGGAACGGTATGGCAGGAGGAGGACTTGAAGCTCTTGAGTGATTAAAAAAAAACTACAAATCAATGTGTGAATTTGCTACAACATAGATCACTAACAGCAACTCTAGCAAGATAAGGGAGTGATGCCTGACTAGCTAGGGACAAGGAATGTTCAAGAAAGCAAAAGAAAACAGAGGAAAAGTAGAGCAAAACAAAGTACAGAGTCAGTGGAAATTAAGGAAAAGAAAAAAAACAAATGCAACCAATATTAAAATATTAAACTCATGGTCAAGATTTAATTATAAAATTTGTGGTGCTAATTTAATTCTAGAAGGTTGTATATATATATATACTATATTTATTTTCTTGCTTATTTTCTTTTTATTTATGCATGTTGCACACTTCAAAAAAGTTTACACAAATAAAAAAAAATTTAATTTTAAGTCAATGATATAATAATAAAAATTAATTTTCTATTTACATTTATATATATATATAGAAGTGTTTATATATATATATACATTTATATATTTGAATATATACATGTATTAATTATTCTTTTACTTATTTAATTTACTTGGTTCACTAATTTTATTTACTTTACAATCACAAATTACACACGAAATTTATAAAATGTACACTAGGATATTAAATTATAACATATTTAGTTATCTTGTTATTTATTTAATTTGTTTATTTTAAAATGAAAATTTACATTTTATGTTTAAAATTGAACTTCACAATGTTAGGTTATAACATATGATTGGATTGATATTTTGAAATTCGTGAACTACATTAATTGTGATCGTATGATAATTATAACTACGTACGTGCATGATAATTATAACTACGTACGTGCATAAGCAATTTAAATATGAGTTTAAGCTATGATAAATGTGTTATGTGATGCTGGTACCCTTAGAGTATATGGTTTGCTCACTGAATCCTTGTGACTCACTCCTTTTTTTGTTGTCATTTTTTTTAGTTTCTAGGAAATCACTGTTGGCTGTGACAAAATTTTCTACCTGCCAACTCTGTTGCGGCAAGGTATATCTCAGAAATTCCACACTTAGAGCATAAAAGGATGAAACTTGCAGTCACTTTAGGTATTATGCATTGTGATTAGATATATATTGAATTCACCTTAGTGATTTCATGTTTTGTTAAGGGCAGAGCTCCTCTATATATTTAGATACTATGATATAGTATTGACTTTGTAATCAGGTTATTTATATGTATTAAGGGCATGTTCCATCTTACGTGGAATCACTGTTCATATTTTCAGTAATTATTTTATGTTTAATAGTCGAGTCCAAATTTTATTTTAAATCAGCAATATTTTATTTGTCATAATTGTAATTTGTTAAAGTCATGGATGTACATAACTTGAGTTTCCAAGTTTCCAGAGGTATGGTTATTTATTCCTTTGGCCAGTCATACTCTTATTTGAGGGTGTGACAAGTTGGTATCAGAACATAGTTAGAGGTTCGTGATTGTAAGTACATGATGTCATCACTTTGTTCACATATGTTACTCAGAGCGTATGAGGACTTAGTGATATGTTCTAAGTCGTCCTGAAACTTCAAGTTACGATTTATTCAAGGCATTGACTTTTGATTTATCTTATAAATATATACTAAAATGATGTGTATTGGTTTTAGATATAATGCGAAGAATTAGCCGTGTTGCTGATCGAAAGGGGCAGCAAAAGACTGGCTCTGATCAAGGATCTACTGGTCCCAAGACATTGGCGGTTAGAGGTAGAGTTTGACGGGGACGTGGTAGAGGCAGAGGTCAAGGTTGGGCAACTGAACCAGTTCAGGCAGCAACTCCTAGCCCTGATATGGAGCGGCTGGTGCAGGGATAGATCGTGTTCAAAGAATTGTAGGTGATTTAGTTGGGATTTTGGCCCAACAGTAGCATGCTCAGTAGCAGCCACCAATAACTCCCTTGTTCAACCTCAGTAAGAGGAAAAACCCTTCAGCTCTAACTTAGTAGAATCGAGAGGTATTTATGACAGTACACGACTTCAAAAAGATGCAACCACCTAGATTTTCAGAGGTGGACCCAGCTCAAGATCCTTATGCTTTCTTGAAGGAGTCAGATAGATTATGTGTAGCTTTGGGATATGATCCTGTTAGTGCAGTTGAGTTAGTTAGCTATCAGTTATATGATGTGGCTTATGATTGGTATAAGATATGGGTACAACCACGGACTGAGCCTACTCTACTAGCGTGACCAGAGTTTAGTAGAGTTTTTATGGATTGCTTTTGACTTGAGAGTGTACGAGACAAGCATGCTTGGGATTTTAAGTGATTAGTTCAAACAGAGAGCAGTCATTGGTAGAGTACAAAACACGAGTTACTAGACTGTCTCATTTTTTCCCGCATTTGGTAGCCACGAAGCAGATGTTCGTGTCAAACACTACTACTTACACCCATGCTGTGGATACTGCTTACCGATTGGAAACTATGGTAGTGAAGAGACAATTAGAACGTGAGAGTCATAAGAAGGTGAGACAGGAGGGTCTTTCGGCCTCTAGAGCTAGTAGTTCGTGTAGACCTGAGGGTGAATCTACCTCTGGGCAGAGTTTATTCAAAGGAAGTTCTCATCTGGGTAGAAGTAAGATGAGGTGAGGTTTATGAGCTCAGTCCTAGGGAGTACCATCTAGCGGATCCTAATCATATGAGTTTCCTATATGCTCTACTTGTGGTAATAGGCATACTGGATAGTGCATATTAGGAACAGGTGCGTGTTTTAAATATGAAGCGATGGATCATCATATTCGAGACTGTTCATTGTTGAGAAGTTAGTCTCCTTCAGCCGAAACCTTTTCATTAGTTCAAGGTAGACCTCCATTACTTGCAATGCCCACGAGGCCTCCGGCAGTACGTGGTGGTTTTTCTAGGGGTTCTTCATCAACAGGTAGAGGTCATGCCTAAGTTTATGCTCTAACGACTCAGGACGCATAGGCTTCTAATACGGTAGTATCAGGTAATTTGTTTGTTTGTTCAATTGATGCTAAAATATTGTTTGATGCAAGAGTTACTCATTCTTTCATCCTGCCATATTTTGCTTCCCTTATGAAGAATATCTGAGCCTCTTGAGATCCCTTTAGTAGTTTTAACTCTATTGGGGAAAACTATTTTTGCATACTGGTATATATCTTCATATGAGATTCTTGTGGGGGATGATAATTATCTAGCAGACTTAATCATACTAAATATGCTAGAGTATGATGTGATTTTAGGCATGGATTGGTTGTCTAATCATCATGCTCTGGTAGATTGTCGCGATAAAAATGTTAAGTTCAATATTCATGCCAAGCCAACTTTTATTTTTCAAGAATATCGGAGTGAAGTTCCTCGCAATTTGATTTTAGCCATCCAAGCAAGACAGCGTATTAGGAGAAAGCATCAGGCCTATCTAGCTTTTGTTAGGGATATCCAGTTAGAATGTCCTCCTTTATATCGTATTCCAATGGTGAAGGAGTTTTCTGATGTATTTCCCTCTATAAGGTGGCTCCTAGCGAGCTAAGGGAGCTTAAAGTGCAATTACAAGATTTTCTAGATAAGGGATTCATTCGTCCCAGTTCATCTCCTTAGAGTGCTCCTGTTTTGTTTGTTAAAAAGAAGGATGGCTCGTTTATGACTGTGTATCAATTACCGGCAGTTAAATAATGTCATAGTTAAAAACAAGTATCCTCTACCTATGATTGATGACTTATTTGATTAGTTACAAGGAGCTCAATACTTTTCTAAAATTGTCCTTTGTTTGGGGGTATCACCAGCTCTGAATTAAGAAGGAAGATATTTCGAAAACTGTTTTTCGTACTCGGTATGGACACTATGAATTTCTATTTACGTCTTTTGGGCTTATTAATACCCCTGTAGTGTCCTTAGACTTAATGAATTGGGTGTTTAAGCCTTTCTTAGACCAGTTTGTTATTATTTTCACTGACGACATTCTGGTATATTATCAAAGTAAGGAGAAGCATGAGCAGCATTTTCGTATTGTATTGAAAACACTTAGGAAAAATAAGCTTTATGCTAAATTCTCTAAGTGTGAATTTTGGTTAAATCAGGTGACTTTTCTAGGACATGTGATTTCTAAGGAAGGAATTTGTGTAGATCCTAACAAGATCAAGGCAGTTCAAAATTGGCCTCGACCAACAAATGTCTCTGAAATTTAAAATTTTCTAGGTTTGGCTGGTTATTACAGGAGATTTATGGAGAATTTCTTTCATATTGCTGCACCTTTGACTCCATTAACTAAGAAAGGAGTTAAGTTTTCATGGTCTGAGACTTGTGAAGAAAGCTTTCAAAAGTTAAAAACTTGTTTGACTTCAGCTCTTGTTCTTGCACTTCCCTCTACTGCAAGTATACTGTGTTTTGTGATGCTTCTCATAATGAACTTGGTTGTATTTTGATGCAAGATGGAAGAGTTGTAGCATTGGCTTCCAAACAGTTGAAAAAGCATGAGGTGAACTACCCTACTCATGATCTTAAGATGACAGTGGTAATTTAAAAATATGGAGACATTACTTGTATGGTGAGACTTTTGAGATTTTTACGGATCACAAAAGTCTTAAATATATAATCGATCAGAATGAGCTAAATTTGAGGCAACGTAGATGGATTGAGTTATTAGAGGATTATGATTATTTGATCTTTTATCATCCAAGTAAAGCAAATGTGATCGCCGATACTCTAAATAGAAAGTTTATAGGTAGTCTATCCCATTTGACAGTTATGCATAATCAGGTAGTAAAAGATTTTAATGGTGTATGGCTAATGGAGTTAGGTTTAAGGTGTCTCCTCAGGAGATATTGCTAGCTCATTTTCAAGTGAAGTCCACTTATACACAGCTAAAACCTATCACCCTAAAGATCTTTTCTAACTTAGATAACCATCACTCCTTAATCACGTAACCTACTGATCTAGCTTTTACCTCATGCTTCCTATGTACTACCTTATCTGCAACAATATATGCGGCTGTTGCAGCAACCTAAGCAGTTGTCGTGGTGGTCCTTGCAACATCAGTGGCAGCATTCTAAGCTTCCACTTACTCTTTCATTATTCCGGATACCCTATCTAAGGCAGCCATAATGCCTTTTAAAATCTTTGATTGTGTCTTCTTTTGTGCCATTCTTCAATCAAAGGAAACTCCATTAATACCTCAAATATCAAATCTCCAATCAATTCACACAACGATTCTATATTCCTCAAAATACAACAAAATCAAATGCCTAAAACCTCAAATCAGAGATTTTCAATTCTATCAATTTAGCATGTTTGATTTTCAATGATTTTTCCTTTTTAGTTGAGTTTTAAGTTTGTTCAACTACAATTTTTTCTTAATATTTTATGATTCTTTTGATTCTTAGGTATGCTCTTTGCTTATTATTTATCCATTCTCTCATACCCTTGGAAAGTTAAAAAAGTGGGATCAATTGTTAGTTTTATTTTTACTCGAGGAAAAGTAAAAGGTAATTTGTTGAGGAATTTGATATGTGTTTGATAAGCCTTAATTCGTTGATTTCTATTTGTTATTTTGAGTATGATTTTGTGCTAATAAACTTATAAAAGTTTATTTTATGATTTTAGGTGTTGAATTGAAGTGGATGAACATTTATTGGATAAATGGGACACAATTAGGATAAAAGGAGTAAAAGAGAAAGTCAAAAGAGCACCAAATGAAGATGGACCAGATTGGTGCACGGCCTAGGGCGTGTGACTCATGAAAGCCTGTATAATATTCTACAATAATTAATCTCTAACCACTCTAAGAAGAGATCTCAGCCACCCGAGACTCTAATCCAAAAAGGACTTCAAGTCAAACTAGAATTCTAGAAGTTCTTTTCTCTCTTTTAGTTAGTCTATATATTATTAGCTTAGGAGAGTTTTAGATCATCAGTTTTTCAACACTCAGTAAACGTTTTAGAATTTCTTTATTGTCTTTGCTTTTCTTATGAGTTGCTAAATTCTCTTTTCCAATAAAAAGGAGGATTGAAGCTGTGGGATTGTGTTGTAATATATGATTTGTTCATTTTAGTTTGATTATTTAATTCAAATATCTTATGTTCTTCTATCTTAATTGTTCATGGTTATATGTGTTATTGATTAAGGTGCGCAACTAGTTAATTAAACAATGTAGTCTATTACTAGTTTAGGATAATCATGTCCATAATTGCTTGATGCTTCTAACATAGGTAGTAAATAGTAATTTATAATTGCTATGATGAACATGGACTAAATTAAATAAACCAAGCTTGTGTTTGTTGCTTAGCTTCTATAATCTTCCTATTTCTTAGAGCTATGTTAAATTAAATCTTAAGAGCATATTTAAGATTTTTTAATAGCAAGAGATTAATCAAAGAGCATGTTTTGATTAACAACGAACTAAGGAAAGATTCAGAATATTAAAGCTTGTTGATATTCTAGGTTGAATGAATAAATGAATAATCATGATCAGTGACCAATGTCAAATCCTTATTGTGATCTCCTTATTTATCGGAAGCTTTCTCTATCAATAATTTGTTAATTTTACATTTAGTTTACATTCAATATTCAAAACATAAAACCTTTTTTATTTTATTGTCATTAGAATTTAAATTTTGAACAAATTGGTTAAATTCAACTCTTTATGGGATCAACCTCTATTTACCTTAACTCCAAAGCTGGGTTAGCGTAGAGAAATTTAATTAGTGCTTTTGACATGCATCAAATTTTGGCGTTGTTCCCATGGAGTTGATTTTTTATTCATTTGTCAACTTAATATAAGTTATTATATTTCTTCTATTTTACAAGTTTGTATGACCAGTAACAATTCTGCTTTAGACTCTAACAAATAAGAAAATTCATTGGAGCTCATAAATAAGTGGTCTCATCATCCTCAGCACCATCAACCTACTCATCCTATTCATCAGAATCTGAAAGCATGGCTAACAATGCAAACCAAACTCTCAAGGAGTTGGCAGCTCCTAATATAAACCAATAACTATTTTGCATTGAATATCTAACTTCAAATGTTGCTTTTGAATTGAAATATGGTCTAATCCATCTTTTGCCAACTTTTTGTGGTCTTGCAAGGAAAATCCTCAAACACATAAAGGACTTTGATATGGTTTGTTCAAGCATGAAGCCTATTGAGATTTTCGAATGGCAGATCAAGCTTACGGCCTTTCCATTCTCTTTGGCAGATACTGCTAAGGACTAGCTCTACTACCTACCATTGGGATAACCAAATAAATTGCAATGAAAAATTTGTTCTTGGAAAAGTATTTCCCAGCTTCGCAAGCTGCCAACATTAGAAAGGAAATTCGTGGAATTAGGCAATACAATAGAGAATCATTATATGAGCATAGGGAGTGTTTTAAGAAGCTATATGCAAGCTGCCTACATCATCAAATTAGTGATTAGTTGTTGATCCCATACTTCTATGAAGGACTCTTCCCAACAGAGAGGAGCAAATTGACATAGCAAATAAAAGAGCATTAGTGGACAAAACATCGAAGGCTATCAAGAACTTGATTTCAAACATTATTACTAATTCTCAACAATTTAGCACCCAACATGAGCCCCTACCACAAAAAGTTCAAGAGGTAAGTACATCTTCTTTGGAAAAAAAAATGTTAATAACCTCTCTTGTATGCTAAATGGCTTTAGGGAATTTGCAATAAGCCAAGGCTTGTGGAATTTGTTCGGTTGTGAGACATCCAGCTGACATGTGCCTTACACATCAAGAGGAACCCGGGAGCAAGTCAATGCCATGGGTGAATTTCCGGGGTAGCCACAATGTAAATATTATCCATACCCCAATAACTATAACCTAGGTTAGAGAAATCATTCAAACCTTAGTTATGGAAATCCAGCTATTTGCAATACATCTACGAATCAACAACCAGGATTTCATCAAGCTTAACCACCTTTCCATGCTAGACAACAAGCTGCTCCAAATCAAGGTATGTCTCTTGAGGATATAGTTAAATCTTTTCCTATTAACACTTGACAATTCCAACAGGAAACTATGACAACAATCAAGAATTTGGAGACATGAGTGAGCCAATTGGCCAACACTGTGGGCAAAATGGAAAAACAGGGATCTGGCAAACTTCCATCTCAGACTTTAGTTAATCCAAGAGAGAATGCAAGTGCCATGACTTTGAGGAGTGGAAACAAATTGAAGAAGCACAAAAAATAGGAAAAGAAAAAGAGAACTCTTCTTTTGAGAAAGATGAAGCCATAAGTTATATTAAGTGTGCTTTGGCACCTAAGGTAAATTCTAAGGTTCCTATTTCTACTAATACTCTTCCTTTACCTTTTCCTAGTAGATTTGCAAAGTCTAAACAAGGGAAACTTGAGACAGAAATCTGGATACCTTCTACAAAGTACAAGTGAACATAACTCTTTTGGATCCCATTAAACAAGTACCACACTACGCAAATTTTCTCAAGGAGCTATGCAGCATAAACATAAATTAAAGGGTGATGATCTAATAAGAGTAAGAGAAATGTATCTACTGTTTTGCAAAGGAAGCTTCCCCCAAAATGCAAAGATCCAAGGAGTTTTACCATGCCATGTACAATTAGAAACACCAGGTTTGAAAAAGCTATGCTTGATTTAAGAGCATTAATGTCATGCCTCATTCCATTTATTCTTCTTTAAATCTTGGTTCACTTAAGGAAGTCAATATAACACTTATCCAAAGGGTGTTTTAAAGGAAGTGTTAGTATAGGTAAATGAGTTAGTTTTCCCGCTGATATTTTATGTTCTTGATATGTAGGATGATTCATCACCCACTTCAACACCACTACTCCTAGGATGGCCATTCATGAAAACTGTTCGAACTAACATTGATATGTATGGAATTTTAACTATGGAGTTTGATGTTGAAGTTATACTCTTCAATATTTTTGAAGCAATGAGGTATTCAAGTGATTTGTACTCTTGTTTTTTGGTTGACATGCTTAATTCTTTAGTACAGCAACACCTTGGGCTAACTAGCAAGGATGTACTAAAAATTGTATTAAGTAACAGCCTTAAGATGGAACATCCTAAATAGCCAAGAAGAGATGTACAAGTTAGTGACAGCATTGAGGAGGCCATGGCATCTCTAGAGTCGTTACCAAGTGTTCCAAACAAGTATAATGTTTCTTATATTTCTTTACCTTTATCTAATGAGAAAATTTTACCTTCTATGTTGCAAGCCCCTAGCTTGGAGCTTAAACCTCTTCCCAAGCATCTTAAATATGTATATCTAGGCAAGGACAACACATTGCATGTAATCATTGCAAGGAACTTCATATCATTACAAGAAGAGAAGATAGTTCGTATGCGAATAGATCATAGAACAACTATAGGGTGGACAATAGCTGGCATAAAAGGAATTAGCCCCTTCATATGCATGCACCTAATCTTGCTTAAGGATGGAGCAAAACCAACAAGGGAAGCTCAATGCCGATTGGATCCTCCTATGATAAAGCTTGTGAAGAAAGAGATTCTGAAATTTCTAGATGTTGATGTGATCTACCTTATTTCAGACAGCCAATGGGTAAGTCCAATCGAAGTTGTCCTGAATAAATCTGGCCTCAACGTGGTCAAGAATAAAGAGAATGAGCTAGTACCAACTCATGTCTAAACCAGGTGGCAAGTTTGTATTGATTATCGAATACTTAACTCTAACACTCTTAAAGACCATTTCCATTTGCCATTTGTTGCTAAGATGTTAGAAAGGTTAACTGGTCATTCTCATTACTGTTTTCTTGATGGTTATTTAGGCTATAATCAAATTGTGATCAAACTGAAGGATTGAGAGAAGAATACATTCACTTGCCTCTTTAGAACATTTGCATTATGGTGCATGCCATTTGGCTTTTGCAACTCACCTGCTACTTTTAAAAGGTGCATGGTTAGTATATTTTCAGATTATGTTGAAAATATCATAGAAGTTTTTAATGGGCGATTTCAGTTTCTATGGTAACTCTTTTGATAAATGTTTAGATAAACTTACAGTTGTTCTTAAACGTAGCATGGAAACTAACCTGGTGCTTAATTGGGAGAAATGTCACTTTATGGTAGATCATGGTATAGTTTTAGGAAATATCATATCTACTAAGGGTTCATTCTTTTCTTGGACATGTAGGTTTTTATCGAAGATTCATCAAGGACTTTTCGAAGATTGCACTATCCTTATGCAAATTATTTCAAAAGGAAGTGACATTTGAGTTCAATGAAGAATGCAAGAAAGTATTCAAAAGGCTTAAAGAGCTCTTGACCATAACTCCTATTATTCAATCACCATATTGGAGCCTTCCATTTGAGCTCATGTGTGATGCGACTGACTATTCTGTAGGAGCATTTTTAAGGTAGCAAGTTGGCAAACTTCCATGTGTCATTTATTATGTATCAAGGACTTTGAAAGATGCTCAACTTAAATATTCCATAACTGAAAAAAGCTATTAGCAATTATTTTTACTTTAAACAAGTTTCACTCTTATTTAATTGGTACTAAGGCAACCGTGTTTTCTAATCATGCAACTCTTAAGTATTTTACTAAATAAGAAGGAAGCTAAGCCGAGACTTATAAGATGGACACTTCTCTTACAAAAATTTGATATGAAAATAAAAGACAAGAAAGGAAGTGATAACAAGTTGCTGATCACTTGAGTCACCTCATTCAAGAGGAAGATGTTCTTTCTTTACATGAAAACTATATGGATAAGCAATTACTTTCTTGGGAAATTTTGGCTCCTTGGTATGCTGACATTGTGAATTACCTAGTCACTAAGAAGAAACTTGATGATTTATTTTGGGCTTAAACATATAATTTGAATAAGATTATAAGTGCAATATGTGTGAGCTAATTCATATTTGTGAAAGTATTGTATTCATCAAATGATAAGTAGGTGTGTACCCAATTCTTAATTTTCATCTATCTTAACGTTTTGTCACTCTTATGCATGTGGTAGACACTTTGGAGCAAAAGAACTGTAATTCTTAGCTTTAGACACAGTCTTAGGAACAAAGTAAGAAGAAACAAAAGAATGAGAAGAAGACAAGTGATCATTCGAAACATAATGAGAAATATGATGTTTGGTACAAACCCGTGTACCTTTACAAAAAGCAACTGGAAAATCTTTTACAGAAGTAGGTGGTAGAAACTCAGTTGAAGAATCAGACAGAGCAGCCAATGGAGTAGAGTTAATCGGTTGCTTAACGTGAGTGTAAACTTATAAAGGTTTTGAAACCTACAATGGTTGTGAAGGATCTGATGTAAAAGTGGTAATAATGATAAGATCAGAAAAGTCACTATTTAAGGCTGAAGATGAGGCAAGTTCTGGAAAAAAAAAATTGTAAACTAAATGAAATGGACATTAGCAGAGATAAACGATTGACCTAACTCAAGATTATAGCATTTGTACCCTTTTTGCATGCAAGAATAACCTAAAAAGTCATAACACAACAACGCACAAGGATCTAACTTAGTTAGTCTAGGACAATGATCACGAACAAAGCAAACACACTCGAAAACTCTAGGAGACAAAGAAAAGGGACATTACTAAGAAACAAAACATTATAAGGGATCTTTCCACTAAGAATAGGGAAGGCATTCTATTAATCAAATAATAAGTTATCAACACACCATCTACTCAATAATGTTTGGGGACAAATAATGCTTGAGGACATTCATATCAAACATTAAGGCCCTAGTAGTCTGCATTAAATGTCGAGTTTTTCTTTCAACTACCCTATTCTATTGAAGAGTACTATTTACATGAAGTTTGTTGCAACATGCCGCTACCATGCATATAAGTAATAAAGGAAACTGACTTGTACTCTTTTACATTGACACTTTGAATGCCAAATGGAGTTTTGATTTGAGTACAAAAATTGCAAAATATAGACAAAAGCTCAAAATGGTATTTTATTAAAAGTAACCAAGTTACATGAGAATGATCATCTACAAAAGTGACAAAATATCGATAACCATCTCGAGATACATTAGGAGAACGACCCTAAACATCTGAATGAACAATATCAAATAGATTTACATACTTTTTATTGACTTGAGGCACATATGAGACACGATGGTGTTTAGCCAACTAACACGGTTGACAATTCAAGCCAGAAACAGAATTGAGACTAGGAACTAATTTCTTAAGACTTGCCAATGAAGGATAACCAAGGAAACAATGAAGTTGTAATCGCTAAAGCATACTAGGGAGAGCAAAAGGCACAGTTAGAATGATAACTGAATCAAAATCAATTACATAGGGACTGCCAACTTCACGACTAAAACCAATCCTCTTCCCTATCTTGAGATTATGAAATATACAATGGGAAGGATAAAATAAGGCACACCAATTATGAGTTTTAGTAATTTGACTAACATAAAGTAGGCTTAATGGAAATTTAGGCAAATACAAGTTAGATGACAATGATAACAACATGTGAAATAGAGTCATCAGCCAATCTAACATCAAGAAATGTAGAAGAGTTTTTAAATTAATCAAAACTATTAAAGTCTCCCGTCATGTGATCTGCGTATCCAAAATCAATAATCCATTGGAAACACATAAGACATGGTTACCTATCAGAGTAAGAGAAGAAGAAGTGGATGACTTAGTCTAATGAGAAGAAGCAGATGACTTAGTTTAATGAGAATAAGCTCACTGACCAATTTGATACTAGAAGAACTTATTATAATTGGAAGCACAATATTCCAATTCTCATAAGCCTTTTTGAAATCTCCAAAATAAACTAAATAAGACTTTGTAGCCTTTTGTGCTCGAAATGTACCACGAGAAAGGTCATATAGGCAATTAGGATCATTAAAACCATAATATAACTCTGCTAGAGTTGTCCATAGCTTTTCCACAGTACCAAGAAGAGAAACCAAATCAATCACATTATTCTCTATAGAATTACACATATGAGAAAAGAGAGTTGCATCTTCTTGTCTCCATTGTGCCAAGCTAATTAATGTTGGCTGCTTAACAATAAGATAATGTTCTTTTCCTGCCGATCAACATTTGGCTAGTCAAATGTTTCCACTGATGAAAATTATCATTATTCAACTTCTGATCAGTCAATCTAGTAGTAGTTACTAGTTTTGAAACAATAGGTTTAGATGATGCTGCCATAGAATCAATAAAACCATGATGCTATAACTTCAACCTATAATCTTCACAATCAACTGAAACAAAAAATTATCTAACAAATAGGAAAACAATAACATAAAAAAAAAAACTATTAACTTCCAAACCTGACATCTCAACAAACCGAAACCAAATCAAACCATTTTAGATGATCTAAACGAAGTTGTATGGAGAAAAGGGCACTTAGGTTGTCTAGATCGAACGATTCTAAACAAGGAGAAATTTTTTTGCCAAATTCTAATGCTCTAACAAGTTTTCCATCAATATTTTCAATGCTATTGAGTGACAATAGGCTTACCAGCCGGCCAGTCTTGAGGTGGGCAATGCGATGGCAATTGTGGTTTTGAGTGGATGGGTCTGGCTTAGTGTAGATTTGAGATTTTGGATTGGAAGAAGGTGGTGGTTCTAACTTAAAATAAAGCTAGATCAAAACCCTAGGTTCTAATACCATATGAAGTATACAGAGACAGGAAAGGGTTCTGGCTACAATAATACAAAGCCTACACCAATAAACTTTATTTATAGTTGTTAAGAATATAATATTATAAAATTGTATAATCCCACATTACTTAGATGTGGAAGTCTATATTTTATTATTTATTATAAAGAAAGCTTATGGTTATAGACTTTGATATCAATTAAGTCCACAATCATTTTCCTTATTCTATCTTATTTAATATGGTATCAGAGCGAGTTTGAAACCTAAACCCGATCTTGGACTGTTTTCTAAAAGAACCTTAATCTTCTCTTTCTTTTCTTTAGCTACCACATGAAGAAAAGGCCTTTGCAGCTAGCTATCATTAAGTCTAGTTATTTCCTCTGGCTCAACCCATTTTCTTTTCAAGCCTATTTAGGGTTTGACGGCTTAAAAGAGTTTGACGATTTCATGAACTTTCCCACTGTGTCTCTTTCCAACAATGCTCTTTTTATTTTTTCGAAAAATCGCATTGTGTCTCTTTCTAGTGGTATTTTTTTTATCTTTCTAGCAAATCTGACTATGCATCTTTTTAACCAACATGAGTACTGTTCATGGGTACCAATATGCTTATCAAACAGATTAAAATTGTTCTTAGGTTGTTGTAAGTGAAAGGAAGTGTTGAAATTGATAATTGAGTTTTATTTGTACAAGATGAAGCATTATATGCTCCATCTTGAGAGGATATATTAGAGATATAATATTATTATATTATATAGTCACACATTGCTTAAATGTGAAAGTTTGTGTTTTATTATTTACTATAAATAAAACTTAAAGGTCGAGGCTTTGATATCAATCAAGTCCATGATCATTTCTCCTTATTTTATTTTATTTAAATTATAATAAACAATTAAACATAAACTTCTACATCTAAACAATGTTAGACTACACAATATAATTATATTAGATTCTAATATTGCTAAAAGCAATTGCATGAAGGGTTGGAGATTGTTATTATTTTTACAAACTAACAAATAGTTAGTTTTCCTCGTAACTTTTTGAGGGTTTTGTGGTTCAAGAATTTAATTGTTCGATTATCCATCAACATACAGTAACAAAATTTCAGCTCACTTGTATCATATTTCTATGAATTGATAAAGTTATTTGAACCTTCATGTTTGAAGACAGTATTGAAAAAACAATCTAATATTTCTGTGCACTTACAAAGTTATTTAACACTTCATGTTTGAACACATTATTGATAAAGTAATTCCTAAGTTTTGAACAAGCTGGAATTTTATGGGCGTGGTCATCATGTTGAAGGATCAAATCCAAGGCTTGGGTTTAAATAAAATGAATCCTGAAAAAAGTTACTGACGATGGTAAAACTTGTTAGTTTCAAAATAGTGTAAAAAGAACCCATAGATTACATATGAAATAGAAAGAACAAAACAGAAAACAGAAAACAGAAAAAACAACATAACCAGAGTGCATTGATTACAGTGACTTCTCTGGATGAAGATAATTGCATTAAGCAACGCCCAGATAGTAAAATAACCACCAGCAGCCTTACATTTTGAATGGCAAGTTCCAAAAAGACTATCTGGATCCAGGTCTTAAAGAGTATCATGCTGAACAATTGGAAAGACTCAGCCATCTTACATACCAAAAAAGAAATAATTAAAACAACAATGTTTACAAATTCTTTGTGTAACTATTGATCAAAATTTATGAATAGGGAACTACAAAATATTAGTTACAGCAGATAACCCCAAAGTCGGGACTATACTTATTGTAGGAAATGAAAACATATCATTCTGAATTTACAGAAATATATTGTAGACAGAATATTGACCAACATCTATCTTTCTCTTTTCCAAATAATCCAGGAAAGTCAAAAGAAGGGAGAGGTGAGAATGAGAGAGAGAAATGGTTCTCATATTTGAAAATGTTTGTTAGCGAAAACCAAATGCATCTTTTTAATTAACTATAGTAAAGCATGGTCTAGCATAACGAACTTACAAAATATATCTGAGAAATAACAAAAAACCACGCTTTTCACAAAACTACACAAATTAATTTGCACATAATACACACCAGCAGTGCCAACATGTTAACCATCGTAACTGCTACTTTTCCCTTCGCATCAAATTCATCACCTGCAAGATGACATTCAACTTAATTACGGAACCTAATGAGATGTTAATGAGGATAAAGAAGGAAAGGTAGCTCTTCTCTTGTGTGGTTGAGATTCAAGTGCAACAATTTAAAAGAATAACAAATACTGGATTATCTAATGGGGACAACTAATATCTTGACAACTCATTGGAAGAAGTTGTAGTTCAGTATCTGGGTAAAAATACCAATCACATAATCAAAATGTTTAAACCAACAAGGAACAATTAATACATCTAAAATTATCTCCATTCATTAAAATTTGGCATAAAGTTCCACTAAATCTGATAATATTCATATTTACCAAAACATTAACAGCCACTCTAATCATTCGTATCAACAACACACAATATTTTTGTTGATTTTGCCTCACGAAATTGACTCCAAGGCACATTAATCTTACTGAATAAAGGCATAATCTAGACAAGTAATAATTGGCTATGTTGTGTGCATCATATATTTCTTTGATAAAAGAACCTGAATTTGAATTCATGCTTTCAATCAGATTTATTAAGGTGTCACTTGAAGGAGATGACAGAAATGCCATGTTTCATGTGATTTGAATTTTGAAATATGTAAAAGGCAAAGTTTAAATTTTAAAAAATAATAATAATAATAATGATAGAAAAGAAAATAATGGTTGCAAATTTGCTATCACTAGATTTATGGATGGGTTCCGTTACAAAACATGTTAAAATTATTGTAGAAATGGCTGTCAGTGCTTCACTGTCCATTCCTTTAAATTAGAACTAGTTTTCACAGACCATCGCTTTTCGAAATTAATTTTTCAGATTCTATTCATCAAAGAGTATTTGGTAAATCACCACTTTCTAGAACCTTGTGGGAATTGGTTTTTGAGCTCTTTGCGATTGTTTAGGTAATGCCTAGTACTATTATGGATCTCTTGTTTCACCGGCACAAGAGCAGAGGTAGAAGATATAATTAGCTTGGCAGGCGGCTCCTCTTTATTTGATGTGGGTGATTTTGCTTGAGAGGAACAATCATATTTTCGGTAATGAGAAAACGTCCTTGGATTAACTAAAGAGAACCTTTTATTTTTGTGGTTCCAATAGATGTCTATTCAGCCTTCCTTTCACTTAATTGGGTCTTTTGTAGATTTTTTACATGGAATGAACTGTAATTAGTAGTTTTGCTCTTTGCCTCTGGTGAGTTGTCTTTGTACCCGCCTTGTGTATTATGACATTTTTTTTTTTTTTAATAAACATATTAACGGTAACATATTCGTGAACAACTTATCAAGAAGTATAAAACATGTTACTGGCCGATGCAAACGTAGGGGTTGATATGATCATACCTCTGCAACATTGTGTCCATGACGCCTTTTATACACAATTGCTAGCGGTGCATCAAATAGTTTTTTAGCAAAAGCACGTGCTCTAGCAACACCACCACCAACATCAAGAGAGACAACTACCAAATCATCTAAACAAATAATCTTGCTCGCTAAGTAATCAAGTATCACTGGCTAGTAGTGGTGCAAATTACAATAAGTTTTGCGAGGAAGAAAAGTTGGTTGTTTCCAGTACTAAATCTACCAATTCAGAAAGATTTGAATCCATAGAGCAGCCAGATAAGATAATGGTAGAAAACTATAGGTAAGTACAAGAATAAATATATTGTATAATCCTCAAGAAATTGTTTTCTTTTCAGTATATGTTTTGTTATTGAAATTCCAAGTTTTCTGTTCAATATATGTTTTGCTACTGAAATTCTAGGCTTCTCCTGAATTCCCTGGAATTGGAAACATAACAATAAATGCTTCTTCTATAGCAATGTGCATGTCAAACTCTCAATTAGAGGTATGACTGGTTGGAGGATTCTGTAATCCAAACTCCCGTAACCCTGACTCACACTAGTAAACACAAAAATGATATTTCTAATTACAATTGATAAGAAAAGTTATATCAACTTAAGAATATATAAGACATATGACATTTTACTAAAAATTTCTACAGAACTTCCCCATACCAAGGAACTTGCCTGAAAATACAAACATGTATATATATAGACTCTAGTTACATACAACTAGCTACAAATAACAACTGTAAACAAAGAGGAGCTCAGCTCCAAATATTCAATAATTCATCAAGTGATACTAGTATACAAAACAAAATATAAGAACCCAAAGCCTAAATATTGACTGCAATCCCGTCCCTTGGCTTCAAGAATGCGACATCAAAAGTATACCTCACTGCAAAGGAATCAGCAAGTCAAGCGTATCAAGATGACGAGCACTAATGTCTTGATACTTAAAAAAAAAGAAAAAAACCACAAGTAAAACAAGGTGAGTCACAAGGACCTAATGAGTGAAAAATGTATCATTCAGGTAATAGCATTAAACAACGAAAAGTTAACATATATCATATCATTAATTTTATTATTAAGTTCATAACCATAAACCTCATACATGTATCCAATAGATGTATTATTAAAGACTCATGGAATTCGTACATACGCACTATAGCAAATTAATCAATCCAAGCAAACAATAAGAGGCCAACCGGAATAACTCAGCACCCGCACACTAGTTATCCTCCTACCGGGCATATATGCGCCCGCACACCAAATAACACCTCCATACACAATCTATCCCACTGAGACTAAATTATTTAAGTATTTAAAACTATATATATATATAACATATTCAAATAAGACATCCTCGGTGCACTTGGACTCTTTTCTTTAACAAAAAATCTTTTTGAAAAGGAATTTAACTTTCATCAACCACAATTCAATTCGCATAATAATCACAATTCAATCACTCTATTATAATGCTACATGTCACTAAACACATATACATACACATTCATTTCACATACTAATCTAGCAACTAAAAATTACATAATTCACTCACAAGGCTCGAGTGCAACTCCTCAATACGCCTAATCTGCAAGGGTGTCAGAACGTTCTCAACATGGTCCGAAGCTAGAAATCACCAATGCATTTGTTACTCACAGTTAATACATTCAAAGTAAGTTTTATAACTCTCTCTCTCTCTATATATATATATATTTACATATAATGCATTTTCTTAAAAATTTAAGTTCTTTTAATTCTTGCACCAAATACCTCATGATAGAATTAATTAGTTCAATTAAACCAATATCCCAAAGTTCATAACTTGGTATAAATTTAATTCAATTCATACCTCCTATTTAGCTTTTACTAATAACATTCATTAGTTCTTATTTAAACTAGTTCCTTAACCTCTATCAACATAAATCAACACCTTCTAATCTCAACAACCCACAACTCAAGTTAACCTCATCTAGGTCCAACTCAATACTAAGTATTCATGCACACTATAACAACCAAACAAATAAAATACCTAAACCTCCCATTCAATTACTGCCAATCCTTTTCACATTCTATATTTACCATCTTACATATAAATACTTGATTGATAGCTCTTGTTTCATGTTTTCACTATTTTACTCTTTATAAACAAACTTTTATTAATTAACCAAACAAGTAACTTGACAGAAAGAAATTCCCACATTTCCCCTAACCAATAACTATATTCCCAAGCATTAATAGGCTCATGGTTTCAGGATTTTTTTCTGCCTCCCTTAGACTCCTTGCTGCCATGACTCCAAAGAGTCATAATCCTCTTTTTTTTTTTTGTGCAACTCAAGGCCAGCCACAAGTGGTAAACAAGCAACCAAGCTGCTGCCCAAAACCGGGGACAGCAACCTTGGTTATTTAACTACAACCTAAAGCTACAAAGCTTTCACAACAACAACCCCACAAGCTTACAAACCACCACCACATACCTTACAACTGCCCAAAACCTGCCACAGACCAGATCCACGAACGGAGGACCTGCTGCCTTTAAACGTTGCTGCAACCGAAGAGGAAGGAGGAGGAAGCTAGAGCACGGAAAGGCAGCAAGCTTCCAAGGTTCAACCCGTTCACCAACTCGTTCCAAGGGTTTCTAACAGGAAATCACAGCAGGAGCTTCACGGCAGAAGAAAAAGGAGAAGAAGCCTTGGAAAGAAAGGCAAAAGAAAGGAAAGAGAGGAAAAAGAAAGAAAAGAAAAGTTGGTCAAAGTCTTCCCTAAACAAGTGGTCCTACAATTTTCTAATTCATTCTTTTTTTTTTTCTTTTTTTTTTCTGTTTAAACAAAAGTCTTATATACATAAGTTTTTGTAAATATCTCCTAGTCTATTTTAGTTACACATTTCACTTATACATGAGAATTTTACACAAGTTAAATTCTGAGCCAGCCATAAACACAATAAAAAAATAAATTCTTACATTTCATATATATTTATATATATTCTCAAATAATAACTCACATTGTGATATAATTTTTTATTTTTATCAAGTCACACGGCAAAATACTCATATCCTTTTAAAAACATATGTAAACATATCTGGTCATAACAACGCAGACTCAATAAGTTAAGTTCCAGTGTCATTCTATTTTTGACTTAGTTTGAACAACCACTACTATTGGCAGCCACACCGTCAAGGACTGTTGTTAATGGTCACCAGGATGGACGCCACCACCAGCAACCCTATTTACTGCCACCTTCAAGCATTGTTGGTCCTGCTAGAAATACAATTTTGACTGCAGTTATTGTTGTAATCCAAACATCTGAATTACGATTCTACCCATGCCGATTCTATTGAATTGAATTTGTTAAATTGAGTCCCACATCCTCACCATAAGACATGGAGTTACTGTTTGTTTGGTTTTTTTTTTTTTTCATCCTACCGAGAATGTGTCAAGGTCAAGGTCAATTTTTGTCCATATTCCATACTAGTTTTAAAAGTGATCCACTATAAATTTAAATTAGAGGAATTGGTCCATTTATGAGTTTTCCGATTTTGGAACAAGGAAGCAGATACCCTATGGCACAGGAAAAATGAACAGCCAACTTCCATAATTCTCAAAAAAATATTTGGTGATAATGATTAAATCGTACCTCAAATTGAAATTTAGATACCTCCACCATAGATACACTACACTCTCCAGCTGATGCATAATTATCTGTAGAATGCACATGCAAATACTAATAGACTATAACAAAATTTTAAAAGTTTATCACTGCTTCTACTTTTAACATTTCCTTCTTGAAAGCAGAACATGTTTTCTCTTACTACCTAGCACCATATTATTCCTACAAGAAGGATCTTGTGTATGCATGAACAAGTTAAACTCAAACGGTCAAAAGAAAGCATACTTTTACGGTTTCATTAATATCATAAGAAGAAAGACAGCAAACATTAGGGGGCACTAGAAAATAGTGTAACACATTCAAATTTTGAACAGTATCAACATTTTTTTCTGACATGAATGGTGTATATTAGGACACCAAGGGAAGTTGGCCTGCACATACTAGATGAGTTCAAATTTCCAGATCAGCTGCTTTACAGACAAACTGACCTTTCTATCAGCCCTGGCATATCCAAAATATCGAATTACTACAATAATAACTTTGGCTGACGCCCTCCGACATGCATCAATCATTATCAAAAGCTCTATAAGATTTTCATTTGCAGAAGGACATGCTGGCTGCACAAGAAACACATCACACCCTCTGACACTCTCTTGCAACTGAACATATATCTCAACATCGGCAAAACGCTTTATCTTAATCTTTCCAAGCTCCAGACCCATGTAACATGCAATTTCCTATTTGACACAGAACTATAATCAAAGCTTGTGTGCATTGCAACTTTGCATTGTACAGATCTAAGAGAATTTCAAACAAAATTAAATAAGAAACTTAAGTTAAGGATATATGAATTTAACAAACACATTTAAAAAGTAATCCCGCTTTCTAGCACGGCCCTCTTACATCCTTACATGCATATTATAAATAAAAGTTGGGATGCGAGTGAAAACTTTTGGTTTCCTAAAATACCCTTTAATAGATAAATGCCTCCACGTTGATCATTCTAAATAACACACAAGTTAGCCCATTTACACTTCTCACCCAATTTTAGTTAACCTCGTCCCTTGCCCTTTTTCTTGGTCTCCCTTTCACCACATTAACTTCCGTTTGACAAAAAAACAACCTCTTAAATAAAATATTAAACCCACGTCTAAATATTCTACAAATAATATCTATTGAAAAAGAAAAAGACTAAAAAAAAAAAATAGAGGACATTAAACCAAAACTCCTTAATTAAAATACACTCGAGAAAGTTAAAAAAACAACAAAACAAACAGGAGAGACTCTCTCCTTACAAATAACTGAACTAGAAAAAAAAATAAACTAGGGAGACTCTCTTTTTACACTATAGATCGCTTTCTAAAAAGAACTAAACCATTGCAATCATGTATGATAACTCGCTTATATCCCGAAGGAAGACTATCCCTACTAAAAGTGGTCAACATTTGAACCGAGTGTTTGAATTTGGAAAGAAAATCTGCCATCATGTTTTCTTTCCAAAAAGTATGAAATATTGACACATGTAAAATCATAAAATAATAAAACTATTGAAATTGTACCAACGGAGATGAACATAATCAATTAGGGTTCACTATTGAGAATATACATAATAAAAGAAAATAAGTTTACCATCTATATTATTTATTTATTGAAAACAAATCATTTAAAAATTTAATCCCATTATGTGCACTTAAATTATTTGCAAAAATAACTCTAAATTTCAAAATAATTATACCTAAATATATAGAGTTATTTCTAGAACACAGTTATAGGGGCAACATCTTCTCATCAATCATGAAACTGCACTGTACTGAGTGAATTTTAATATTATTCAATTACCTAGAGAAGCAACCTTTATATAGTAGAGTTGTAAATATTTTATAGAATGACAAGAGAATTGAAAATATTAAGAAATTAAAATAAGTTAAAGAATTTAAGATTCATTTTATTTTAAGATTCATTTTATTTTAATTATACTAGGCTAGATTCGTTATGTTAGGTCAACGTGTACAGCCTATATATATAGGTTTTCTTTATGTAATCAAATCATCTCATTCTCACATAATACAAAATCATCATTAGATTCAAGTTGGTATCAAAGCTTAGGTTTTTTAAAAGTTTTTTCCAAGGGGTTGTCACCTTGTCCTTGGTGGCAACCCCCACCTCAACCTCACCATCCATCCACCTTCTTCTAGCCATTGACTTCTCTCTTTGATTTGAGCTTGCTATTAACTCTCTTTATCTCACCATCCTAACCAACTCATTGTCTTCCCTTCAATATATATATATTATTTGTTATATCACTTCATACGTCCCTGAGCACATACTCGAATTGCCCTGCGTGAATGTCTATGGACATGGCTTAAGAAAGCACAATCCCCCTACCTGTTATATGTCACCTCATATGTACTTATAACTCTTCATACGTCCCTGAACACATACTCATACTGCCCTGTGTGAGACCTCCCTGAACATGGCTTAGGGAAGCACAATCCCCATACCTGTTATACGTCATATGTACTTAGATGGCCCTACATGTGAGACGTATCTTAGTATGGCTTCTAGTATTTTATCAACGGGAGACACTTCATCAAAAGCTAGTTTCTAGTTAACCACCTTGAGTTTGAGAGGGGGAGATAGAGTATATTAGGGCCCATGATTTATGCTTGATTATTGTACTTAGTCTTATACTATGCTAGATTCATTAGGCTAGGTCAACTTGTATAGCCTATATATATATATAGGTTTTCTCTATGTAATCAAATCATCTCATCCTCATATAATAATAAATTACACACTTTTCTCAATTTTATTAAAATGACATTAAGATCCAAAATTTGAGAAAATTAATACTCCTCTTCTTGAGATAAGATAAAAAGACAATGGTACTACAAGATAATTTGGCAGTCTATTGATCACAGTCTTGCAATTTCATCCCTCAAAAGATTTCTTTCTCTTGGCATTCTATCTATTTGATGACTGATACAAGGAACACAGATTTAGCATTCTGGTTACTGCCTTTGTTTTCTTCAACAAGGCACACACGATTTTAATCTAGCAGGCACAGAACTAGATTTCTCAACTAGAGAGGAGGAGGAATTTGCGTAGATGTGCATAAGTTGTAGACATAAAGTCCCTGTTCATGAAGAAGATGAAATCTGCAACTTCTTACACATTCCCAAAAAGTCCCTATTCTATTATTTTCAAAATTAAAAAGGATTCTGATAAGTAATATATAATATTAGTAGCATGCACGCACATACATGCATTGTATATATTGTATTTTAATTTAATTTTTTTAATTAATTTAATTTGATAAAAAAATATTTATATATTAAAAGAATGGGAGATGGTAGGAGAGTGAGAGAGAGTAGGAGAGTGAGAGGGTGGAAGTGAGTAGGAAAGTGAGGAGGTTATTGTTTACTGGTTATTAGGTGGATTTTATTAATTGAATTTATTTTTTAAATATGTGTATATTATATAGTAGGAGATCATAAGGGTTTTCTGGTTTTTACAATAGTATAGATAATAGATTCATTAAGGAAAGAAAAATATAACATACAACAAGATTTTCTTACCCCAAACAAAATAATAATAACAAGAAGATTTACTGTTCTTTTATTTTAATGTGAAATAATTTTGCAAAAGTTCTTAATTACTAAAACTAATAAAACTGAAAAAAAAAAAAAATTGACAAAACTTAACAAAAAAAACTTAATCTAATAAATAATAATTTTTTTTTTTGGTAAAATAGTTTAGACTTTCTTTAATTCTAAGGTATGTTTGGTAGAAGGCTAAAAGATTTGAGGATTAAGTGGTCCATGGAGCATATATTAATGATAGAAATGTTAAGGTTAATTGTATTTGATTGTGATAATAGATGTGAGTTAATTTTTCAGTTCTTAAATATTAATCATGATTGATAGTAGAATTAAAAATTAAAGAAAAAAATTTAAAATTTGTCATTAATTTATTTTATCCAACAATATTGGCATGCCAAAAAAAAAAAAAAAAGAAGTAAATATTATCAAATAATATTAACATATAAAAACCATCTATATTAACTATAGAAGGCAATGATCTAAATTGAATAAGTTACATGAATCAATAATGATTATCACTTGTACAGTTTGGACAATTGACATTGTCATTCATGGCCTTGGCAGAGCCCCCCAAATTAAGGAAAGGAGAGGACAATTACCATTTTTGAAAAAATTTGGATGTATGGCCTCTGTTTGTAGCTTTGCTTTAGTTGGACTCGACTTCATCCAATTTCCCAAATTTTCTTATTCTTTTACTTCTCTTACCTCTTTGCAATTGTGCTTCTCAAAGAAACTGAATCCCTTTATGATGATTTCTATTGGGAGGAGAAAGTAGAAGGAAGAGAAAATGGAGATCCAGTGACAGCTAAGACCTCCTTTTGAAACTCCATGGCAGTCACAAACCACAAACTCCAAAATCTCCAAAACCTCAAATCCCAAAATTCAGACGCCTCTCAACCTACCATCCAAAGAGAACTGATTAAACTCAAAATTGGAAGACAACTTTAACCTGCTGAAACTTTACCTATAACCACTTCTTGTGCCAAACACACTTAAATGAGGTAAATAATTACTACTTTAAACTTTCATCTCTTTTAACCTATACAAAACACACCCTAAAGCATTTTTTTTTTTTTTTTTGCTAAAAAATGATTGACAAAAGAAAAACTAAACTAGAGGAACACTAATATTATGTTCCTAACAGGAACCCATACTATTTGACATGAGAAAAAGCTTCAGTTTATCTGGAGGCTCATCCTAAAACACTTCTCGAATGTCTTCATCCAAAACTAGATTGGCGAGCTTGTCCGCACATTGATTTCCTTCCCTGTAGATGTGGAGGATACGGACCTCCCAGTTTTGATTCAACAACATGTGTATTTCCCTTATCAAAGCACTATTTGCATTTAGTTTATTAAACTTTCGGAGACTAACCTCTATCAAGGCTTTTGAATCAACTTCCACTATTAGCTTCTGGATTCTTTTCTCCCAAGCCATTTTCAAGCCAAGATAAATCGCCCATAATTCTGCATGAAACAAGCTACACCACCCTACCTGACGACCATAACCATCCAACCAATTTCCACATTCATTTCGAAACAGTCCAGCAGCACTTAAGAGGCCAAGATTGCCCCTAGAAGCACCGTCAGTGTTCAGTTTTACCCAACCTGAACTGGGGGCCAACTAACTAATGGACATAGCAACTTTCTTCCTCTTGAGTGTGCTGTCTAAATCCACCGAGTCCATGTGTTTCAAGTCTTGGAGATACTTATGAATTAAAGTAACTGGCTGTGAGGGCTATACAAATTCCTCATCAAAAAGACTTTTGTTTCGCCAAAGCCAAAGGTACCAACAGGTAACCGTATAAATTCTGTCCTAACTATGCCCCATCAATTTCGCAAGACATGCAAAGTAGATTCTGTGGTTCTTTGGCAAGCGTGGCATTGGTCTACAAATCCTGGTATTCTACCAGCCAAGAATCCCTTTGTTTTGAGAATTCCATGCACAACCTGCCAAAGAAACATTCTTAGTCTTTGTGGACCATCCCACTTCCAAATCAGATACCACAAGGAATTTCTAGCATCCCAGTCATCTCTAGCAATGAAGTTGTACGCCTCCTTGACTGTGAAATGCCCATGGTTTGAGCCGCCCCACGAAAGGCAGTCTTTTCCTCTGTCCATACAAGGAGGAAGAAGTGCATTAATTTTCTGACAAACATAATGAGGAAGGAATTGTTTGATTCTGTCCATATCCCAATTACACTAGTTATTAATAAACTGACTAACACTTTCATGCTGATTATCTTCATCAATCACTTGAAGAGCATTACTCAACAGAGGTCCCTCTCCGAGACCCAAGGATCAATCCAAAAATTAATTGAATTTCCATCTCCTAGTGTCCAGAGAATTCCGCTAAGAACTTCTGGCTAAATACCACAAAGGGTCTTCCATAGATAAGAATTAGTCTTTTTAACAAAAGGAG
The DNA here is from genome assembly GCA_029379385.1 of Quillaja saponaria. Taxonomy (NCBI): domain Eukaryota; kingdom Viridiplantae; phylum Streptophyta; class Magnoliopsida; order Fabales; family Quillajaceae; genus Quillaja; species Quillaja saponaria. The sequence continues at coordinate 11,212,517 of CM055611.1, read as the reverse complement.
GAGTAAGGACGTCTTGGTCACCTGACCAAAGACTATTCTCACCAGTAATAAGATTCCAAACCATTTTCATCAAAATAGATTTATTAACTAGATGCATGTCTCGGAGACCAAGACCACCATGTACTCTAGGTTGAGTCAATTTGCTCCAGGCAATAGTATGCATTTTCCTATTCCCTACCTCGTCACCCTAAATAAAATCACGATTAAGGCGGTTAATCATGTCACAAATAGCCAAAGGAATCCTTGTGGACTGCATGGTATAAGTAGGGATAGTTTATGTGACAGATTGAACTAAGGTGACACGCCCAGCAAAAGAAAGAGTTTTTAGTTTCCAACCCGAGAGCCTCTTCTTGACCTTCTCAACAATAGACTGACTATAGCCTTTTAGAAGCTCTACCATGTATGAGAGGAACACCTAGATATTTACCAAGATCATTACAATGCCCATAGCCAGTGATCGTAGCAATATCCTTGCAAAGATGCCTAGGCACATTTTTGGAGCAAGTGAATCTAGTTTTTTCAAGGCTCACCTTTTGCCCAGAAGACAACCTAGATTCTTTCAAGGTGTTATGAATAACTTGAGCTTGAGCAACTGAGGCTTCTGAGAAGAGCAGTAAATCATCGACAAACATCAAGTGCGAAATAATAGGCCCATCCTTGCCAATCCAGAATGGTTTCCAAGTACCCTGATTAACCTTGTCAGAGATGAGATAAGCCAAATGTTCCATACAAAGCACAAAGATATACGATGAAAGAGGATCACCTTGTCGGATACCTCTGCTACCATGGAATTGCTCTGTTAATCCACAATTCTCCAAATAACCTTGAAAGAAGTAGTAGTAATGCAATTCATAATGATTTCAACAGTTTGATCAGCAAAACCTGCAAGGTCAAGAGTATCTCTAATGAAACTCCAGCTTAATCTATCACACTCCTTCTCAAGATCAACTTTAATTAGCATGTACTTCTTTTTCCACGCATCCTTCTTATAGTGTGCAGAGCCTCCTGAACTATGATTATGTTATCTTGGATATGTCTTCCTGGAATAAAGCTGGCTTGGTTTAGAGCAATAAGCTTATGCATAAGATCTTTTAGCCGAAGCACAATGATTTTAAGTAGTAATTTGTAAACTACATTACAAAGGCTTATAGGGCAAAAATGACTAATTAAAGTAGGATTGTCATTTTTAGGAATCAAGGTAATCAGAGTATCATTAATCATACCTATGTCTCCTTGTCCTTGCAAGATGGCATTGATAAGCTTCCATAACGAAAGACCAACCACATCCTATTGCGATTGGAAAAAAATAGCTTGATACTCATCTGGTCTTGGAGCTTTAAAAGGCTTCATGCTAAATAAAGCGCTTCTAACCTCCTCCAAACTAGCTGCTTTAATAAGAATGCTCATATCACTTGGCTCTATAGCCAGGAAACTTGTATTAGTCATAAGCCGAGGCTTAGAATGAAGGTCTTCATAAAACAAATTTGTATAGTAGCTAACTGCCATGTTACTTCAAAGTGTTCTCTTCCTCCACCCCTACACCTTGATCATTCTTAAGAGCATTTATCTTATTCTTCTTTCTAGGCCTTGGCTTGATCATCCATAAACTATCCCTCCTAAGAAACCTGAAGCATCAACAACATAATAGTAGTCAAAGCTTAGTCTTTCAATGACTTTCTTGGCTCTCTCTCCATTAATTCGGGGCTCTAAGATAATAAGGATGTCCAACCTATGAATTCTCTTAAAATCCATACATATTCCATGGAAAAGGGAGTTACCTGCTCCCCTGCAATTCCAAGCCACTATATTAGGACACTTCATATTTCAATTTGTTGATGATTTGGCCAAGTAATCACCAAGTCTCGAGGCCCACCACCTTTTAGAACTTCATCACTTTTCTTTGATAAGTCGTCCTGCGTTTCCTCTACCATGGAGTAACTCTCAATGCAATCACCACCCACATCTGGGGGTCTAAAAGTGTGGTCCAGATTTGAGATATAGTCTCTATTGGGTTGATTTTTATCATTTCTACCCATAAGGTCCATCTCTTCATTGCTACTTGGTTCATCCATGTTAATGTGCTTTGTGTCATTCTTGTCAAGCCCGGCCTTGAAGGTAAAATCACTGAGCCCAACATCCATATTAGTATCCTCCAAAGTCTTAGCATCATTCTTGGAACTAGTCTCATGTTGATTGGAGAAATTCCTAATATTACATCTTCTTTGTATGTCATCTTCCCCATCCTTAGCACCTATCATGAATTTTTCCTTAGTAGGGGGTTGAAAGTCCACCCTCTAATTGTTATGATTACAACTAGATTCATTCCCCTTCTTCCTCCAATTAATCTCCTTTGACCCATGCACCAATATAGGGTTGTCAAATTTCAAATTAGGCCCAATAGTATCTTTATAATCTTCCAAAATATTAGCCTCTAAATCTTTAGTTTCCTTATTTAGGACCAAGAATCTAGTCCCTTGATTAGTGCCTTTCCATTTTTGATTACCTCCTGCATGCTGAATTCCCACATTTATGTGACCACCGTCCACCTCCTTACCTGTGTTCCTGCGACCCCGCCTATTTTTGTGAACCACTATCCTAGGACCAAATACTTTGTGGTTTGTTTGAGTCATAATCCTAGGATTGCACTTCATAGTAGTCACTGTGTTTGAATTTGGTTTCTCTCCTTGGGGATTAGTTTCACAAGTTTCTAGGACATGTCCATATCTTCCACATCCAAAACAGACTTGGTGCATGCCTTCATATTCAATTTTCCTAATCTGGCCTTTGAAACGAAATTTGGACTATCAGGGGTTTCCCTAAGCTCCACTTCCACACACATACGGGCAAATTTTCCTCTGTTGGCTTGGGACTTGGTTTTGTCAATGGATATTGATTTTCCAATTTGATTCCCTACCCTCCATAGAAAGGTTTTGTCAAAGCATTCTAAGGGCAAGCCAGGAAAGCGAACCCAAGCTTGTATCTTGTCAATGACTGCACCATAGGGATCAAAGTTTGGACACCAACTCAACACAACAAGATAATGGTCCATGATCATCCATGGCCCTCCTTCTAAAACTGCTACTTTATCTTCTTTGCGTGCAAACTTCACCACGTAATAATTATTCCCTACATCCACAACCTCCATTAGCCCGGCAGGCTTCCACATCTGGTGTATCCTCTTGCTTAAAAATGTGTAGCCAATAGACCGTCCAAGAAGCTTGATGATAATCACATTTCTCCAAGGTCTTCGAATTATGGCTTCCTCCTTCCTGGTTAGCTTTATGGTTAGGATATCGTCTATAAACTCCTCTACCCTCTCAGCATCCCAGTCTCCATCATCCACATCAGATGCATCCTCCATCCCTCTTTTCGTGTTAGTATCCCTCTTTTTCCAACCCATCTCCTCCTACTACCATAGATAGGTAAGATAGTTTGCGTTTGGAGTCAATGTGACGAGAAGACTCTCCTTCCTCAATGATAGGTTTATCCCTACCACCATGCTTCACTTTTTTGTTACTCTGCCGGAGCAGATCTACCTCTTCCACTGATAATACTCTCTCCTCAGCCATTTTTTTTTTCTTTTCTCTCCTTTGTGATTAAACACACCCTAAAGCTAAAACTAGTACTAATAAGTTTTTTTATTTTTTTTTTATTTGTTACATTAATGTTATAAATGAGTGTAAGTTATGCAATTAAATTAAATTTATTAATTATATTACTAAATTAGATAAGTTTGTAAAATTATATTTTAAATTGAATTATTTAACCTTTTAAAATATTTAAAATATTCTAATTAAACACCTAAATGTGAATCAATTGTTAGATATTTTGTTAGATCTAGCCCTTTTTTTTTTAGTCCGGCCACAATACAATACCTAAATTCGGAGATACAAATCATATCATATTTGCTCAGACTCAATCGATTTAGCCAATTTGGTGATTCATATGCAATCAAGTGGGTTGAAGTAAATTCTTGACCTTCGATATTTGACATATCGGAAAAAACTCAAAATCTCTTAAAAAATTAATTTAAACATGGTTTATAGTATGTAAAATTATTAAGACTTTTATTAAAGAGGGCTTTAGAAAAACTTTCTAGTTCTGGCATGTATGTCATGTGTTATAACTCGATATTTTTTTATACGTACATTTTTAAATAATTGTACATAACTCATCGTAAGGTAAATGAATAATTATATATATAAGTATAAATACATAGAATGAAAGAATTTAATTCTACGACTTTATTGGTTGATGTGGAGATTGAAAATTAAATAAAATAAATTTTAGGGAAAAGTAAAATAAATATATGGATATAAAAAAATTAAAAAATTATTATATATATATATAAATAATATTCATCACTAATTTAACATTTGGACTTTGACTTGGGATTAATTTGTTTGTCCCTTTCTTCCTTGCTTCACTTTAGCACCACCGACTACATCCTTCTATTTCTTCCACCGAATAGCTTCTCCCATTTTGTCCTTCATCTATTTTTCCCATCTACCACAATCTTTTTGAAGTCATGGACTGTGGCCACGCATCTCGTGATTGGTGTGGCTAGCGTTGCCATGCGAAAGCTTGCTTCGGTTCAATTGTTTTTTTCAATTTAGCTGCGGTCCAAGATAGCTTTTGTTGACTGAATTAATTCCTCTGTTTGCGATGAAATTTCTTCTGTTGGTTGAGGTGTTTATTTTTTTTTTATTTTTTTTTTTCCTGTCTTGTGTTGGTATCTTACAAGTGAAAAAAAAATAATAAAAATATGAGGTTTGATTTATTATCATCTAGCTGCCAAGGAGGTTTGCTCTGTTTTTGCTGGTTACTAGTCTTTCCTTGTAAATTCAACCAGTTTACCATCTTTTTCTTTTTCCTAAGGTCCAAGAGAATCATCAAAAAATTTCTCCAATCAAAAGGGAAGAAGGCTGCTGGCCTGTTTAGTATTTAGTTAAGAAGGTTCCTTAGGAAGGAGGACAGCTTGTTTTGGGCTGGAAATTGGGACAACCATGCTCGTGAGCAACAACTTGACTGCCTAAGCTTTTCCTTATAACCGTCTGTAAATGTAAAAGAAAAGAGAGGTTTACATCTCTTTGGTGTCACGGTAGCAGGGGAGGGCTGGAAGTACAAAAAAATTTCTTGGCCAAAAGTCTTATATAGGTGGATTATAATGGATTTTAGTTAAAGTAACTTTAATTATGCTAAGTTCTATACTTGTAGGTTATTTAAAAGTTATGCATGAGATATTAAATACTTTTAACAAAGTAGCTTATTTATATAGAAAGTTAAGATGATCAAATTTAGCTTTAGAGTGTTTTATTAGTTCAATGGCTATATGTGAACTAAATTATGGATAATTAATGAGTAAGTTAAAGATTACATGAATTTAAACTAGAGGTAAGAATAAAAGTAAAGAAGAATAAATGATAGCAATAAAAATCATAGGAACTAGAATGAGTAAATTAAAAACTTATTATATTTAGTATGGAAATGTATAGTTTCAACTCTTGAATAACTGTAAGTAATTATATTAAGTCTAATTCAATGATAAGAATATAAGTAATATAAGGAATTATGAAGTTATACCTATTATATTGGCAGGTATATAAGTATATAAACTCCAAATTCACATGTAGAAGGAAATATGCATTCCACGTGTTAAACAAATTTCTTAAAAGAACTAAAATGTTATTATATATATAAAAGTTGATTTACATAAATACTTTTTGAAATAGTGAATTGAGAATTATGGAATTAATCTTGAAGTAATTATTTTGAATAATATAAAAATTGATGATTTTTTGCTCTGGATCATGTCAAGGACATTTCGATACCTTCGCATACAAGAGAGATTGACAAACCACATCCTTGAGCCTTGTGATTGAATTACATGCACTTTAGTTGCTAGATAATTAAGTGAAATGATTTATGTGAATTTGAATATTTGAATTATGTTTGTTATTTGATATTGTTTGTGGTTGATAAGAGCTAACAAATTAGAATTTTCTAAAAAATGATTTTATTTTCGAAACTAGAATCTAGATGCACCTAGGATATTTAGATTTGAAATTATGAGATATTTTGATTCTGATAAATGTTTTAAAAGAATAGAGTGTTTAGCCCCGATAGGATGAATCATGTTCAAAGATTAACTTATTGTGCGGGCACATAAATACCCGGTAGGTGTGAAAATTGTTGTGCGAGACTGAGTTACTCAATTAGCCCTTTGTTTGCTTTGTATGCCTTGATTGCTATGTTGAAATTGTGAACTTTAGATAAATATATATAATATATATATATATATATATATATATATATATATATATTTATATATACGTATATTGAATTACAAGTACATGTGTATACTATTGAATTAAAACATGAATACTGTTACTTGAGATTAAATGATGATCTACGTGCTTTGATTGATGCTAGTACCCTTAGGATACATTGTTTGCTTATTGAATCCTTGTGACTCATACTTTCTTATGTTATTTTTTATTTTATTTTTTTAGTATTAGAACATCAATGATTGTAGTGTAAGGGTTTGTGACTTGCCAACATAGTTACAACAAGGAATATTTTGGGTCACACACTTGAAGCTCAAAGAATGATGTTTGCAGTCACTTTATGCAAGTATGCATTACGGTGTCTATTGAATTTACTGTGGTAATTTAATATGTTGTTAGGAGCTAAGCTCCTCTGTGTACTTGAATATTGCAGTTTACTGGTGTTTTGTAACTAGGGTATGTATGAATATATTACTAGGCATGTTTCACCTTACAGCAAACCTCTGCCAAATTTAGAGTAAATATTTTATGTTTAATAACAAGTCATGATTTTATTTTAATTTAGTAAAGTTTTTCTAAGTTTTAACAGTGATTTGTTTAAGAGTCATTGATGCGTAAATGAGTGTTCAGGGTTACAGAGGTTTGGTTATCCATTCCTCCTGCTAGTTGTATCTTTATTTAAGGGTGTGACACTATGTCTTTGACGGGACTTGAGATAATTGGTTGAGACGCATATAAAATGGTCCGAACACAGATTACTGCTAAAGAGGTAATTAGTTTAAATGCACGAAAAATGGTCCAACCACACATTACTACTAAAAAACAAAAAATTATTATTAAATACACTTGTTTGAAGCTTAAAATATAAGTTAGCAAAACTATTAAAAAAAATTAATACAATCTGTATTAACCAAAATCCTTTTTTCCACTGAAAAAATTTAATTTGTAGTTTTGTTTTCTGCGACTAACTTATTTAGTTACTTTTTCTTATTTCTTGATAGCTCGTACAAGAATAAACAGACTGAAGCTTCAATTACAAACTGACAATGAGTTGTGGTTTTATGGTAAAAAAACAGGGTAACTTGGGGCATTTAATTAAAAATATTCAATAAAACTTTGTATAAAACATAATATTAAGATTTATTTGTAAGTTTTAAATACCTATTATAACAAGTCATATGAACATGTGGGTGACATGTGTCCAATTTAGTTGGGCACAAAGTACTTTATTTTTATAATGGGAAACTGTATAGTTCACCAATTTTGAAAATAATGCATATAATGGGTCATAGTAATTTTCTTTTCTCTAGTTTTTAAGACTTAAATGGAATGGAAATTTTATTATGATTTATTTCATATAAAGCTATGACAAAACTTATTGAATTTTTAGTGATGCTTATAAATTTATTTTTCTCTTTAACTAAAATTGCTAATTTTTTTTTAAAAAAATTATTTATATATGTGTGAAATAATTAAATCAAATTTTATTAAATAAATATATTAAAATAAAAAAATTAAGAATAACATAATATCTATTAAGAAAATGAAAAAAAAAAAACACTAACCATATAGAGCAAATTATTCTAGTTTATTTATTATTCAAACGAAATGAATACATTTATATAAATCAATTGTCTATTTTTTTTCTTTTCTAATTGATGAATTTATCTTTTAAATGCATATACATTTATATTTTTTATTGTTCATATAAAAAAAAACCAAAGAATAATCATACTTATTTTATTTAATATTATTTCTGCTCATATATGTGCTTCATATTTTTATTTTATAAATATAATATCTTAAATTTAAAAAAAAAAATAAAAATTAACAAAATGTATCAATGTTAAGGAAAAAGAAAACAATGTAGGTTAATTTATAGAAATAGTGAATATTTAGAACTCAACTAAAAATACAATTGAGATAAAAATGACACTTTCTAAAATTATCTACTAACACCAATTTTCTATTCTTCATAGAGAAGAGTGTCGATTTTTTAAAATTTTAGACCTCAATAAAATTTTAATAAACCTCAAGATTGAGGAGTATAATTTACTCATATATATATATATAAATGATTCTAAAAAATATTTTGTGAGGTTACCCATGCGAGTTTGTGGAGCTATTATTTGTTCAAAATAGCAACTGGTTGAAATATGTCTAAACCTGTACGTCAGATTTATTACATCGCATGTCAATATCAATGTCATCACACGCTTGAGATATGTTTCTGCTTAATATATAAAAGAAATGCATAAATGTATTCTGTCGTGCCACAAATCTTTACATAGGAAATTAAAGCATTTAGCAAAGACTAGATGTTAACCGCCAAATACTTACCATGCACGCAAAAAACTGAGCGAAGCTTGCTACTGAAAAGCATCTACAGACTACATCAGGTGTAGGCCTCACGAAGAAACTCCATATGGGAGAAGTGCAGCAGCCACAATTCGACCTTCCTCATTCAGAATGTTGTAAGTTGATGCTGCATTTCTCTGCAACAAAAGAAGACAGAGTAAGGGGCCAAGAGAAAAAGTACTTTTCACTTAGACCATTTCGGATTGGACTTGTGGTTCTGGAATTAATGAATAAACATGCCCTAGAAATCACTGTGAAGATACTGTTTTGCAGTATATTCAAGCTATATATAAACATATGAATAATAAGGTAACCATTTTAACCCATGAGCATATGCAGACATTGGAAGACCAAGAAAACTATACCAACTTGTATTGAAGCGTAATAAGGTAGTCCTTCTAAAAGCTCAGACTGTCAGACACTCACACAAGTAATCATATGTACAGGCTGTAATATAACAGCAGCACCGAAGGTCTTTGAATTTGAGTTAAATGAATGGAACCAAGCAACCAGAGCACTGTAGATATTTGTGCAGAAACAATGAAACTTGTGCACAATTATTTCCAAGATTTCTGCAACTTCAATAGTTGTCATTTATGTGCCTTGTTAAAAAAATTTATCAAGTTGCCAAATTTGAGTTATCTATTTCTCATTTAATCAAAGTATGCAAATTAGGAATATTGATAGCGGTCAAATATTCAAACAAGAGTCAAGTTTGTCCAAAAACACTCCGTACCTTACAATAATTCTTCCAAGGACATGTACAGATTTTTTGTTGATAAAGTAGTACGACAACTCAAAATTTTGTCCTCTCCCGTAATATATGTTTCTTTTATTGGTGAATAATATCAACCAATCAAGTATTATAATTCTTTAAAGACAAATTTGATACAAACCATCTAGAAGATCATAGTCGAACTTATCAAGTGATTGAGGTTTTGAAATTCTCTTACAATGTAATATTGTTAAATTTGATGTCAACTATCTGGAAGATCATGTGCCTAAGTTATCAACTAATTAATTTTTTAAGTAATATGGAATGGTCATTAAAATTTTACATTTGACTCTTCAATTAATGGTTCAAGTCTTCACACCAATAAAACTATAATTATATGGCTTTAAGACATTAATAAGACCGTTTAATAGATATCAAAGAAGATTGTTGAGTGTGCGCGGGCGTGCCTGCTTGCGCATGTTGCATGATCAGACAGTAGGGAAACACACATTGGAATATTTTAGCCATAGCCCATCATAGGTCAATCCAGGCCAGAAACAAGCATATGAAGTCTCAAGAGTGTCAAAATTGATAAACCAGAAATACTACAAGTCTACAAAGTCTCATCTTTGGAATTCTAAGTTCAGTAGTTTAGTTCATAGCAATGCTGGAAATCAGCAGGATATAATTTAGGTTGACAGGATGCGATAAAATTACTAGATATTGGCACAATTCAGGCATATAACTGAGCATTTGAACAGCATGAGTCTGTCAAAATTGAAAGTTGATACATACTAAAAAAATCTTAATACTTTTGCCATTTTGGGTTCAACCATTCCTACAGAGCTGACAATAGCAGGAGATAGTTTATGCTGGTTGGATGCAATCAAGAACTCTGTTTGACACTTTATGTGACCAACTAATACCTTAAAAGGTTAATGGAAAAATCTTATGTAACTGCTTTATAAGATAAGCTTCATAGTACATAATGGCGGGTGTAAAAGACATGTTCAAACTTTAAATGATTGCAGTAAAAAAGACTTTGATGCCAATTCTTCCCAATGACCAAGGAAAGAGTAAAAAGTAACGATATTGGTTAAAGAAAAATGTAGCCTCAATTGAGGATATGGAAAAAAAATAAAATTAAAATGATTCATTTAAGTACACCAATATTAAGGGAGATAGGAGAGCCCATTGCAAAAGACTGAGATATCTAATAGTAATATTAGAAAATCTTTGACAAGCAATAATGGAGTGAACATAAATGATAAATATTACATTCACAAGAAGTACGATAATGGAATTATTTCACAGATGAATGACAGGACAAACAAAAATTTGAGTGACAATGAATACATGTTTTATGAATTCATGAGTCCATTCTAAGCTTGAGTTTAATCATATCAACTATAGCAGGAACGACTCTTGGCTAAAAAGTGCCATCTCCCTAATCAAAACATTTTTCTGTAAGCACTCTTTTTCACAATACTGGATATTGAGTTTATGCTATATCAAACATCTATTGGTGAATTTTACATACAATAAAATGTTACCACACTATTGTAACAAATTTAGAATTAAGATGAATTAAAGCCTGGAGAAATCTGAAAGAAAGTGGTGATACATACCGAGTCAACAGCTTCTATTTTCATGCCAGTGGAGCGAACAAAGCGTCGAAGTTCAGGATCTATTGGTTCGACTTGCCTTCCACAGCCAATGATCAAAATTTCTGTCGCGTTTAACAGTCAAGTAAAATCAGTAGTAGATTGGTATAAGCAATAGCGTCTATCTAGTAAATTGCAAATAGGTAGCAGATCTTATGGTCTTCAACAATAATGTTCAATAGAAAAGGGATAGGAAGTTCATGTAAATAAGATGATAAAATTGGGGTGCACTAGTCCAAGCAGTTCTGACAAGATGAGATATGTATAGACATTCAGGTTTAACTATTGAACATAACAAATGTAACACCCAGAAGTGTATAGTTGACGGAGCCCATGTATTATTTATGAAACAAAATGATATGATTCCAAGATGAAGGGTATTTTCATGTGGTTTAAGGGTTTGGAAAGGGTGAGGGAATGGACTGGGGACTAAGTGTGGGAGGATTCCACTTCCTTGGACAGATCTGTAAATCAGAATCTGGTCCTAAGAGCAAAGGAAAAACCTTCTAGTTTCTGGAATCTCAACCAGAAAAACTAAGGGAAATAAAATACTTCATTGCTTCACTGATAATACATACATTGACCCTTTCTAGACTTCTCTAGGTACTAGAACACAGTAGACTCTTTCAATGACATTTGATGACTCTTTAATGAATTTAACGGGCTTCTAGATTAACAAACCACTGACCTTCTAATTGTCTATTGGGGCTAACAATATTATTGGATGACCAACCCACAAAATAATTGAAATATCTTCTGAAAATTCAAAATAATTAGAACTCCTGCAGATTATCTCCATAATCTGCCCCAGTTGGACAAAGTTGTCTCTAACAAGTAAAAGGCTTGGTATGATTTGAAATTTTTTCTGGATTGTTGCTTTGAAAAAATGAAGCAGTAAACATACTCTCTGAAACTGGTTTCCGTTCCACTTTTTAAGCCCCTATCTTGTAGAGACAAGCTGTTCATCAAGAACAACTTCAATAATATCCATCTCTGCCAATTTTGGCAGTCTAGGAGGAAGCTTTTCTTTATTTGCATCCTCAGGTTCTCCATAACATGGACTAAGATCCTCTATATTTTATACACGACAAATGCTAAGCTCTTTAGGTAGCTCAAGTAAGTAGGTTTTGAATGGAGTTTCTGAAATGTCTCCTTTGGGATATGTTCAGGCCTTACTCAAATCATAACTTGTTTACCAACTTGTAATTCAACATTTTCTATGCAGATTTGTATTGCTCATTGGTCACTGGAATTTTCAGTTTGTGGTTCTTCATGAATGTTATAGATATGCCTAGCAAATTCCTCTGCTTCTTGACTTGATTTAGCATCAAGAGGAAAGGGTGCAAGGGCAACAGGATGTTGGGGTGTCAAACCAGTGGCTATCTTGAATGCTGACCGGCCTATAATTCTGTTAACATAACTGTTGTGATCTTATTCTGCAAGTCAGAATAAGATCCCAAGCTTGCATATTTTCTTCCATGTGATCTTATTTGGCCTAAACTTTGATTTCACTCAGCTTGATTTTCCCATCAGTCTGTGGGTGACAGGCACTATAAAACTTCAGGTTTGTACTTAAGAAGTAGAAAACTAATTTAACATCACAGTCAGAGACTATAGTTTTTAGGAAAGCCATGTAGTCATACTACTTCATGGAAGAAAATCTGAGCTACTTTAGAAGCATCCCATGCCTTCCAGCAAGGAAAGAAGTGAGGCATTTTAAAAAATTTGTCCTGCTACCACGGAGACTGAATCAAATCCTCGTGGTGTTTTTGGAAGTTCACAACATAAAATCCAAAGATAAATCTTCCCAATGTATTTGAGGTACTCGAAGTGGTATGTACAGGCCAATAGTTTTCTTGCTTCCAAAAACTTGGCATATACAACATTGTCTAATGAACTTTTCAATGTTTCTCCTTAATCGGGGTCAGTAGAAGTAAGCTCTAAAAGTGCGATCTTGTCCCTCCCATGCAACAAAAACACAAATTTATATTAGGCAAACACAACTGATTTCTACAGGATAGAGAGCCTTCCTTTAAATTGAAGTAAATGCTCAGTGACCATACTTTCTTGCAAATCTGTAAATTGATCCACATGGATCACTTACTTACTCCTTCAATGTTTCAAGACCAGCCACCAGAATGGACATAGCAACCAGAAACTTGCATCTATGCTGAGACCATTGTGGTTGTGCACTTACTTTTCCCAAACAACTACAAAACATATGAGAACTAAGTTCCTGCTTTCTTCTTCGAACTACTTCATAGACTGAGTATGCGTTATTTTCTTCCCTGATGGTTAACTTTGGCTTCTCTTCTTTCATTAGCAGCAGCCCTATCATCCTTCCATCATAGAGAAGGTATAAATATTTGATTACCTTCATGCTACACTTTCCTATCATACTTCCATTGTCGTCCTAAGAGGATTTGAGTAATAATAAAATTTAAATCACACTGCAGACATACTTTTATCATTAATTACCTTGCCGGCTTAATGTGGCCTAATATGATTAGGCTTCTTACCTGCAAGTTCCCGCAAAATGCCAGGCAATACAAAACCGTATTGTGGTCATATCCTGAGTACTGCCTCATATCAGGTTGCAGCCCTATTTTATAGCTTGGTAGGACTTATAGGAGTTGTCCTTCATCTCCGGAGTCCTTCAATAACGAGGAGGTATCATTGGAAAAACTGAAGATGACTTTTCTACATGTGGTTCCAATGGAAGTCTATTTATCCATCTTTTCACTCCTTTGTGTCTCTTGTAAATTTCTTAGATGGTTTAAAAAGTAATTTGTAGTGTTTGATTTTCTCTTTTCACTTTAGGTGGGGTGTGTCACACCTTGTGTACCAAGATATTGCCTTTCTTCTTTTAATAAAATAATTACTTATTAACAAACATACATTGGCCCTTTTATACACTTCTCCAGACATACTAGACTCTTTAAATGACATCTGCTTTACATTTTTCAGACTCTTTAATGGCTTTGATTGACTTCTAGATTAACAAAACCAGTGACATTCTAATGGACTCTGGGGACTGATAGTAGTATTGGATGAATAACCCACTAAAAATAGAAGTATTTTCTAAAAACTCGATAATAAAAACTTATGGTGATTATCGCAAGCAAATTGATAATATATTGTTTTCTAGTAGATATTTTTATTTAAATGTATTAATAATTTAACAGCCAAAACTTCAGCCTATTTCATTTTTTTATTTTTTTATTTCATATATGCGCTTTACTAAAAGGTATAATGAAGATAGGAAGAATGTAAGAAAGGATATCCTTGAGAAGTATAAAAATAAACTAAAACAAGGATTACTATGATGAAGTTATCACTCCGAATTCTAACCTGGCATCGGTCGCAACATTTGAAAGAGTGATAAGCTGCATTATGAAATACAAATGATAACATGTAAGATAGAGGTGCATAATAACTGAAACATACAATTTTTCTAGTAAACAGAAATAATCATCATGAAATGTAGAATTCTAGCCAACTTAAGACAAAGTTAAATACAGTATAGATACAGGTATTAGAATTTTGAAACAAAAAACAGAAAAGAAGTGTAGTCTGACTCAAAAGGAGCAGATCTAGACCCATGATTCTCCAGTATTGCACAAAAGAAAGGGAGGGATAAGGGTTAGCCATTAGATCCAAAGGTCATTAGTATTTATTAAACACGGGAAAGAAAATATCCTTTTTGAGATACTGTATAATTGAATCTAAAAATGGAAATGTATCATGTATGTGATGAAATCATACATTGATTTTTTTTAATAATACCTATTGCAAGTAATTCTACCTATGCTGAATGAAATAAAGTACCTTTGCTAATTGACTTCGTTAAAACAGAAAAAACATTATATAGTTAAAGTTGGTAGGAACTAAGAACACACTTCCTAAATACTAATTCACAATAATTCATAATTAACAAGTTTATATGTCACACGTTGCATGAGTCATAGACTCATATTTATATATTTTTTAAAGAAAAAAACCTAATAAAAACCTTGAACTATGTACATAATGAAAACTTAATTTCAAAATTATTATTTTATTTTATTTTGGTCTTATAAATATTTTCTAATTGATTTTTTTTATTATGCATATAATTTCAATATTTCACTTATATTCTTTCATACTTTAATATTGCAAATCATATTTTTTTCTCTTTTCCATTTTATTATATAAGAAAAAAATTGTTAGAGATAAAAATTAAGACAAAACAGAGTCACAATATTATTTTTTTAAATTCCAAGTACATAATCAGTGATTTTAATCTAAACTAACAAATAAAATAATATGAGCAATGACATCTATCAAGATTTTAATTGATTTTTTTTTTTTTCAATGAATGATCAGCAAGAATGTACAGGTATTGGTACTGTTATTTTAGTTCGGTACAGTACGACATGAGTATGGTGATTCATCAATTTTTCAAAACCAATGGTACGGGTATGGCAATGGTACAATAAATTTATTCATATATATATATAACATGTAAGTTTATTAAATTTTAATTTTAATATACAAATTTATTGGCACAAATATTTTCTATTTAAACATATGATAAATAAAATATTAAAAAACACTTTACTATTTTTGGATTTTTTTCATAGATTTATTTATTTATAAATGAAGGGATACATATATTAAGTTGTTGCTTCTTAGTTTCCTTTCTTTGGCCCTTTAGGCCTTTTTGTAATCAAAAAAGAAATATTTTTTAAGACTTCAATATTATTTTGCTTTTAGTTTGAGATAGTTTGTATTGGGTCTTAATTTCTAATAATTGTTTGAGTCTAGTTGACCTGCCCAAAGCAAAAAGTAAAAGAAAAAAAGGCAAAAAACAATTTCCTCCTGCTTCCTCGTGTTGGCTATGCAAAACCTGGATCTACAGAGGTTGAGAAGAGCTGATTTCAAAATTTTCAAGCTGAATGACATACCCAAGCCTTGTACAAGAGCTGCAGAAGCCGCACCCATGACCGTTGAGTCGTACCAAGCCGTACCAAAAATAAAAAATAAAAAAAATCAATTCGTCATCGGTACATACCCAAGGCATAACGATACCCGGTACGCACTTGGTATTGGTACGACATCCATTTTGGAGTACCAGTGCTTCATGGATGATCATAAAGAAAAGAACAAAAATCACCACCAAATTCAATTAGATTTCGACTTTGGTTGGTTCAATTTAATTTTTATTAAAAAACTATTAACATAAAACAGAAATAATAATATTTACAATCCTATAACTATTAAAGATTGTTAAATTTAGTACCCAAAAAAAAAAAAAAAAAAAACCTATATTCCTTCTTCCATTATCCTTAATTAATACTTAGAAACAAATTATATTATATCACAAATAATTAAAAAAAATTTGTCAAACATTAGAATTATCAAAACTTATTTCGTTAAATTTACTATCACAAACAAACAAACAAACAAATTAAACTTTACAATTATTAACAGTTATAAATAGTTTTTTTCTGTTTTTTAAAATAATCACAAAATGTTACTTTAAATTTATGAGTCTTATATTTTTTTCTTCAAACTAATTAATTTTTTTAAGAAAAATAACTTCTCTCAAATATTAAATTTATAAATATTATATTATTTTCTTGTTTTATAAAATAAGAACAATTAATAGCATACATGTATATTATGTTGTTTTGTTATTTTTTTCAAAATATTTCAACAAAATAACATAAATGGAATGAAAATATTTCGAAAATGAAAAAAAAAAAAAAAAAAAACTTTATTATGGGAAAAAGAAAAATAACTTGTTTAATAGTAAAGTTAAAAATTACTCAAAAGTTTACTTTTTTGATGAACCATTGAAAAATAAAATTTGAGATATTATGCAACTGTAAACATACTCCATAGGAATCAACAACACATACATAATACTAGATAACTTCTACATTATAAACCAAAATGATATAAAATATTTAATATGGTGTTAAATTATAGATAACTTGTTAAACATAAAAACATAATATTATTATAATAATTCATTATTATTAAAATTTAATAATATAATAAAATAAAAAAATTGTTGTCCTATGACAAAACAATGTGAAATGGGAAGTTTTATATAGTGAAAATTAGAGATAATTTTTTAAATATAATGAATTTGTTAAACCGAAGCGAAAATATGATAAAATCTAGAATTGAAAAACGAAAATAATCAAAAGAAATAATGCAAGATAGATTGAAGTTCAGCTCAATCTAGCTACATCTTCACTGAAGAGATCGAAATTCACTACTCTGTTCTTTGAGAAAATATAAGTGTTTTGCTGTTCTTTGAGAAAATATAAGTGTTTTGCTCAGAAAAATATATTGAAACCTTATAGCTAATTGCTCTTATATATAGGCTACAAGAAAGAAAACAACCCAAAAAAAAATTTCCTTCTCGTGAACTAAAACTTAATTTTTGGGTTGCTCTCGGTTAATAATTATCCAATAAATCACATTGCAAACATTGGCCCAACCTATTAAACAAGACAAAAACATAACATAATTTAATTATTGTTAAGGTTCAATATTATTAAAATTTACTAATGTAAATAAAAAAATAGTTTCAATCTTCTTACTATTAAGATAGAGAACAATTGGGGAAACAATCTTATCAAAATTAAAAAGTTCTATGTGTGAAATTAAAGAATTATACGTTAAATTAAAAAAAAAAAAGAATAAAAATTAAATTTTATAAAAAGATTCTGTCATTAAGCCACTTTTATATATAATATAAATATGGATATCTTATTTACTGTTTTTTGTAGTCGATGGAGCAACAATTTGAATTTAGAAACCTTTAATTTACATGTACATAGAAAAAACATTCATTAAATATAAAACAGCGAGTTAAAAAAAGGAATTTTAGAAATAAAAACTAGAGGAAATAAGTCAAGTAAGACCACGAATAACCCATAACATAGACCATAGGCTTGAGTTCAGAATGTATGCAAAGACAAAGGCGAATGAAAGGAATGCAGGAAGGGAACACAGATAAGCACCTCGGACCTGTCGATTTCAATTTCGTCTTTCCATTGTCCCAGCTGATCTTCTAATATTTAAGTAACTTAAATCTAGAAATTCCACCTGATATACCATGGTTTCAACCAGAACTTTGGAAAACAAGATTAATTATTTCACTATTCTTGATTCTTCATATAGCTATATTTACCATCCAACAGAAAAAATAATTTCTATTGCCTGTTTTAGGTTATACAGTATGACATATCGTTCCTTCTTTAGATATGCGATCAAATCATTCATTGGTTGTTTGCCTTATTCTTTATCCTGAAAAAATATTAATTTCGCAAAAAATAAAGGAGGAAAACTTCCATTTTCAGCAAGTGATACGAGTTCATAGAGACCCGTATCTGAAGAAGCAATTTAGGAAATAAAAAAAGACAAACAAACACTTGCTCAGAAAGCTAAATAAAATGTAATTCTTATGCAGGGAATAGTTGTGTTATATATATGCTAGCTCGTTGGTAATCCTATTCTAATCATGCTTTTTCTTTACCACCATTCTGCAGTCCTTATTGATCATTAGTATGGTTTAATATTTTCTCACATTACTACTTAGGACTGTAGTAGTTTGCATATATAGTTGTAAGGTTAACATCTAGAGTGGTAATGACAATTATATGATAGAATTCCAGCAGATATGCCCATCTCTTGTGTTTGATGTAGCAAAACTCCAGGCATGAACCCTATGTAATTCCCAAGCCATTTACAAATATTGCTTCTGTTGTAAACCTTATAAAAAGTCCCAACCTTAAAATGCAACACATTCATCCAACAACATCCAAACTATCAAAATCAACATTCATGTAATAACCTCCAAAAAGTAAAATTCAATATCTATCACCCCCCAACACTAATTCTAATTTCTTCATTCAAATTGAAAAGTTATGGAAATCTCCAAATATTACCATACAAAATTCAAACTCTACAAACCTAATAAAATTTCCATGTCCATAATATCCAACAAATTACATTATCAAAATAACCTCTACAAATGAAATCAATATCTCACAATCCTCGGTGCTTGTTCTTTTGTTTTGTCATTGTATTATTCCCAAATTAAGTCTCCGGCTCAAGCTATACAAATCTTATAATAATAATAATATCTCAGAGCTTCTTCTTGGTCTCCATAAATCTTACAAAATTCAATACCCTTAAAATATCCAACATAGCCTCAATGCAACATCTTCACATTTCTTCCCTCAATTATTGCTTAATAATATATATAATTTGCAACAGTTAATAACTCTGGTTTCACCTCAATAAAAATCTTATAAAAGTTTTATGTACTAAAAATCCAAATCCTTTGTCAGGATAAAATTTTCTATATCTCAGACCATAACCATAACCATAACTTCCTATCTTTCTTGTTTCAACTCACAATTTTAGTACCATAACCTTATGATGTTCATACCTTTAACTTGCAATACTCACATATATTGACTCTTTTAAACCCTAATCTTATCACCCCCAGAACAGTAATAACCATTCCTCTGTCCTGCATCAATTTAGGTAGTCAGGGTCCTGAAAGTTCAGTATACACAACAATTGATGCAATATCAAGGTAGAGCGAAAAAGAAAAAGAAAAAGACAAAAATGGAAGTTCATGTCATATTCTTTGCTTTCATCAAATCTACCATCCAAAGGCAATCACGTTTCTTTACCAAGCTTTTCTACAAGACACTTGTCAAGATTACTAGTTTTCTGAAGGCAAAAACTCTCGCAATATGTGGGCATTCGAGCTTACTTAAAAATTTGAACTTGCATAAAATGAAAAGATAATCATTTGAGAATACCCCTCCAAAACAAGAGCTATTTGGGAATAATATATACCTATCTGAAGTGATCTCCGAAAGCTTTTTGGGTTTCCAAGATAATAGCAAATTTCCAACACAGAGCAAGCTGCCTTCATACTGAACCCCATTAACTGTAAACCCTGTATCAGTGTACCTATAGAAAGAATTTTGAAAAGAAAAAACAAAAACGAAAAGTAACCATGTTATATCTTCTGAACCACAATAACATTGACAAACATCATTAACATTAACAGCTAAAATTGAACAATCAAAGAGAATGGGTCGATAAGAGAGAGAAAGTTGGTAAATAATACTAAAGCAGCAGGGGAAAATGGAAAATAGACAATAGAGAAAGCCCTAGCACCCTTGAAAGCGAAGCTGGTCTTCAGGTACGTTATCGATGAGGTTGATCTGATCGTAAAGAGAGAAAGCGCGTCTTAAAGAAGGTAATGCTTGATTATGCGGCTTTGGAGTCTCCTTCCGGAGATTTCGTATCAGGTTCGGCAGTGCTGCCACTGCTCTCTGTCTCACAGCCATCCCTCCCCCTTTCTCTCCCTCGAACAACTGCTCAGCGTATTTATCGACATTTTTCTTTTTTCGAGTTTCGAACAACCTCCTCTTGTTCGGATCCAATTTACTGTTGAAGCTACCTTGTTCGGGTATGGCCTAAGGCTCCAGAGAGCCCAGCTCAATATCAAATTTTCTCTCTCGCATCCCGGTCTATTGGGCTATTTAGAGCATGCAATGTGACAAAATATCAAAAATCTTAGTGGGTTTTTTTAATTATTTTCGAGTAAGAGATTATTGCCTTGATATGTATCTATATCTATACATTTCTAAAAATAAGTAAATAAATATGATTTCATATCATTAATGCAAGTTAAATTTAATTAAAATAAAAAATTCAATTAAAAAAAAAAAATCCGCTCTCACAAATTTCTCCTCCTATCATTGAAATAATTTTTTACCTGCCACTTTAGAAACCAAATGAGATAAAACCAAAACTAAAAACTTCCCACTCACCTTAAAATTCCTACAGTAGTTCTACCACACCTAATTTAAATAAAAAACTACACATCACTTAGGAGGAGGCAGTTTCCCTCGTACAATCATTTTTTCCTTCTCCTCTACAATTACATTTCTCAACTCCAATGAAGTCATTTAGTCTCTTGGCCGCTGGTAAAATTAACTAATTTCGTTCATGAAATTGCGTTATTTTTAATATTAGGTTGTAATTGGATACTGTTACAACTCCAAATTAGTAATCTTTTCGATACATTTGTGTACTTTAGTATGTTTTTCTTTTCGTGTGGTAAATAGTTTATTAATTTTAATTCTTCTTTTTTGGTTTTCAATATAACTATTTTGATATTTTCTTTTCTGCCTTTTAAATTATCTAAGTTTCTTTTATTTTCTTTTATTCTATCATATGTGTTTTTTTTCATGATGGAAACCTTAGATGAAAATTGTAAATTGTTCATTAATTATGCTAATTCAATTCATGTAAGTTTTTATTTAATTTCAATGAATTATTTTCATTAAATTATATTAGAATTTCTTATTAGTTAACTTTAAATTATACCTAATTCAATCGGTGTAAATTTTTTAATTACACAGTTTCATTAATTTTTTTTTTTTCTATTAGAATAAATCTCCTTAACATGATATACCCTATCATAATATGTCAAACTCTAAGTTTAAGGCTATGTTAATTTACTTTAGTACTGATGTTGCTTAAATTAATTATTCTATGTCCTTTTCTTTTTTTTTTATCTTTTTTCATTTGTTGGCTGATCATAAAATTTTTTATGTCATCTTTTTTTAGTATTAATTATTGTCCAAGAATCAATCAATTGTTGGTTGTAATGACACTTTATTTGTATTTAATACATATAATAATATTTATTAGACTTTCTTTATAATTGTGTTTAAATGAGATTTAATATAAACATATATAAAGTCCCTATATTAAATATTGCGTATCCATAATTATTATGTGGATCAAAATTGTGAAATATGGCATACATAAAGTATTATACTAAAAGTTTTCTTACTCAATGAATTATCAAGAATAGAGATATTGGTGATTATTCGATACTAGCATATGTTGTGTCATTTTCTTATAAAGAGAGTAATGATCTCATAAACTATAAGCATAGTGATGCTTAGACAAATGTATGGGTGCTTATTAGTTGAACAAGTACACTAAATTAACCTAACACGAGAAACCATGTGGAGACTTTACTCACATGTTAATGGAAGTTCTCAAAGTATTGGTGTAAGTGATCATTTGACTTAAAATTATCTTATTATCTTAAACCATGTGACTCTTATTCCCTTTATCATGTAATAAGGATAATACATGGATAATTATTGGATATGTAGTGAAGCATATGAAGGTAGATGAATGATAGACAAAGAATTCATCATCCTAAGTAAAGAACACGAATATCACATGACCTCTTGAGACAAGTATGTCTTGTTTCGGGAATCTTTTTAAAGTGAAAGAGATTATGAAAAGTGTTTTATTGAATCTCTTTGAGGAACAAACATAAACTTGGTTTCAAGTACTAATAGACTTATATATAAATAGGGTTGACAATCTAATCCATACCCTATGTTCTAACTTGGGATATGATTGATGAAAGGATTGAATTACCCTGTAACCAAGCACTAAAAGATTTCTTCAATGATCTTAACTTTGCTTGTACTTGGGTGGTCATGATACATTACTAGAAGTTTATCTTGATTTATAAATGTAAATTAGTTGGTTTGACAAAACCAAATTAAATTAAAAGTGTTTTAATTTAAACATACTTCTTAGGAATTATCTAATTTTGTTTATTGCCAACATAAGAAAGAGCCTAATGGTTACGCACTTTAGTTGACTTAGGTTAACAATCTAGAAGGATGAATAGAGTTTTGGAATTAGTAGTTAAGTTTCAAGCACTTATAGATAAAAAAATAATTGTTACCTACACATATATATAGCAAGACTTGTTTCCTTGAAAGTTAAGAAAAACTCTAGTAGGAATCCTAATTGTATTTAGGCCACTGAGAGCCTAAAGGTCCATTAGTAATCATAATAGAATTATGAATTACTAAAGGAGATTGGGGCCTTAGGCCTTGAGTTTTAGGTTCAATTAATACCAAAACAAGGAAGGATTATAATCCCTAAGCCCTAACTACTAATATATATGTTAATGCCAAAGGATTTCGGCCATAAACCAACTAAGACACTAGTGACATTCGCCCAAGTAAGAAGGAGTTCTTGACAATATAGCCTTCTGTAGCTGTGACCCCTATTGTTGAAGCAAATGAGTTTTTTCTTCAAATACAATCCTCTATTGACGATTCAACCAAGTGAAAGCTAGCAAGTATCCAAAGGATGAATCGATTCCTTCGAATCTTTTATGAAAATGTAAATGGTTCTAACCAATCAATTGTGTGAACTATTTCTTTAGAGGCTTATTCGTTTGGATATCTTATTAATCATTGGTCATATTGTGTTTAATTGGGAGAATTGTTTTAATGATTTACGGAGGAACTCCAAGCATCCCTACTAAACAATCAACTACCTACATAAAGAAAGCTTCAAGAGTTTAGTTTTAATCTTTAGCTTTCATTATATATAGTTTATTGAATACCTTTGCTTTTTATTTGGGAAAAATTAATTCCACTGTGTATGCATAGGATGCATGACCCCCTAGATTTTCCAACACTTTTGAATAATTTTAAAAATTGTGGATAACAACATTTTAATGAATAATTTTGATTACTTATATACTTGGAATTTTTAGGTTTATTAGCATGATTATTATTTCTCTCAAATATTTTGATAGTGAATCTTATTTAATTTGGGTACACTTTTACATACTTTCACTCTAACAAATGTGAAAATTTTCTATCTTATTTGTTTTATTTCAGGTGGATTTTTTTAGCACCAAATATCATTTACAAGTGATTTAACAAAGATATAAAGAAAAATGTATTGTTTTTCTTTTTCTTTTTTCTCGATTGAGGGGGAGGGAATGGTTTTGATATAGTTTTATGATTTTATAAATTTTTCAATAAGGTATAAAATTAAAAATATTGTTGGATGTTCATTTGAAAGAATTTAATTTTTATTGTGTTCTAAATGACTTCTTCTGTTTGGTTTAAGAAACTTAAGATAATGATTTATTTATTTTTTTCATTTTTGTTGAGTTATATGCAATGTTTAAAAATATATATATTTAATGCTTTTTTTTTTCTTTTGTCAAAGTCTATTTTTTAGTAAAAAAAGAAATAAAAAATTTGAACAATTTCTTACTCATTCCATGTAACACACAAAAAGTGAAAGTTACATTTCATTTAAGTGCTAAGACACTAAGCATCGGATATAGTCATTCATCATTATTGACTACAAATCTCTTTCACCAAACTAATGAAAAATAACATTAAGCTATAAGACATTAAGTATTACCAAAAATAAAAAGAGATCATTGAAAAATAACAAAGATGAATCACATATATCTCAGTTTTCTTTTTTATATTTTTTTATTTTGATCTAATAATGAATTTTTTTTTATAATTTAACTTTAGAAAATTAAATCTTTTTCTTAATGCAACGTGATTGAGTTTGTATGTTCTCTCACTACTATCGAGAAGCTAAAATGTGTGCAGTCTTGCACATGGGTCATTTTACAACAATTGTAGTTATAATTTAGGACTCACCACCTCATTCTCTTAATGCTCTCCTTCTTGTTCACTCCATAAGAGTTACTTTCCTTCATTAGTTTTTCTTTTGTAATTTTCTTTGCAGAAAAAAATAATAATAATAACATTGAGCATTGGATATAGTCATGCATCATTATTGATCACAAATCTCATTCACTAAACAAATAAAAATAACACTAAATCATAGGACATCGAGTATTACCAAAATTAAAAAAGAGATCATAAAAAAATAATAAAGATGAATTATATATATATCCTTGTATTTATTTTGATCATAATGTATATTTTTAATAATTTATATTTACAAAATTAAATCTTAGCTATTTGTTAAGACATTCATGGAAAATAGACTCATTGCATGTGTTATAATATGATATTTTAACATACATTTTGGAAAGTTTGTATGTGTACACTTTAGAATGTTGTACGTAATTTGTTATAATCAAGTGAATAAAAATTTCACAAAGTAGAATTAAAATAAATAAAACTAGCCAGAGCATAGCTCAATTGGCATGTACCAGGTTTCAGGCCTTTCTCCCACCCCCAGGTCGAGGGTTTAAATCCCAACCTCTCGATGTACCAAAAAAAATATATATTTATACATACACATGTAAATAGGAAATTAATGTTTACCACATCAATGGTTGACTTAAAATTTGAGATTTAATTGTGTAAATTTTAGTAATGTGTGTGCAATGTGTGTGAATAAAAAGAAAGTAAATATTATAGATGGAAATATACATATATATCTCTAGAATAATTACTACCACAAATCCTAAAGTTTAATTTTGACAATGGCTTATATTTATCATTATGTATTTTTGTTTTTTCCCTTTCACCTTTATCCACCAACTTGCCATTTCATTCTAATCTTTTAGTGTTGTCGTGCTCTGTTTTTCTTAGAGAACTCTTTCTCTATTTGTGGTTGAGAATTCCACCTTCTTTAAGGGTGTACAAGCAATGATTTGGTTGGCTTTCTTTTCCTTCCAACCATGGCTGATTGGTAGATTTCTTTTTCAGCTGTGTAAGTACCCTATTTAGTAAGTTATCCTCTCCTATTTTACTCTTGTTGTGAGTCTGTTTTGGGAGTGAAATTGCAACTGTTTTTCCTCTTGAAAAGGGTAATGTAAGAGTGGTTTATTCATAGTTCTACTTTATTAGATTTTGTATATACTTAGCCATGACAACTCTTAAATTACTTTGCTCTCCCTAAGGCCATGAGACTTACCTTAAACTCCATTCTTGTAGCTACTATTTGACAACAATCTTAAGTTGGTTATACCAACTAAAAGGCAATAGCTCATGGAGTTCTATACCATGTATGGTGCTATTACAACCCTATAATGAATTGCTACAATTTGATAGGGTAGAAGGTAGTGAACGGATGAAAACTTTCAAATCGTTAGTCTCTTGTAATCCTTATAAGTTATGGGTGATTAACCAAGTGTAATAAGAACTTGGTTAATGTTTTGTTAGGGATATGTTAACTTAACTATAATACATGCATAAAATTGTTAATTGTTAATAGTTAATAAGTTAATTCGGAAACCAAGTGAATTTAAATAAGAAAATGTGAGTAAAATTTAATTAACACTACAAGAAACTTGGTCATTACCGACCAACTATTACCGACCAACCATTGTTGGTCGGTAAAATATATAAATACCGACCAACCTAACGACCAACCGACCAAAATATAGAACTAATATATTACCGACCAACTTTTGGTCGGTAGGTTGGTCGGTAGGTTGGTCGGTAAATTGACAGGTAAGGTTTTAATTTACGGGGAATTTTACCAACCAACCAAGGTTGGTTGGTAATGGAGATTTTACTTATTATGGTTGGTCAGTAAATTGCAATTTACTGGTTTTTTTTTTTAAAAAAAAACTCAATTGAAACTTGCATTTTGCTTCTTTGTGTTTTTTTTTTTTAATTTGAAAACATTTTTCCAAATCCCTAACCCCTCTTTCTCACGCCTCCCTTCTTCCTCTCCATCCCTTTTGCTTAGTTCCTTCATCTTCGTGTAAACCCACCTCCTCAGCAGCAAGGCAAGAGTTGATATTTTCAAGGGAGGCAACAGAGGAGAAGCGAATAAGAGGTCTTGGGTTAGTCACTTCGGTCCTTTTTTTTTGCTTGCTAATCTTGATTCTTTTGTGGAAGTTTCTCTAAGGTTACGGTTTTGTCATTGCAGGCTGTAGTGAAAGCTCTGATTTTTGGTTATCCAAGATCTCTTTTTGGAGTTTTGATCTTAGCTTCAAGACTAGTTTGGCTATCTAGGTAGCTGTTAAAATTTGTTCTCTTCACTTCACCTTTTAGATATGTTTTTTGGGTGCTTACTTGTATGTGTCTATTAGGCATGTTAGCAATTGGATTGTTCTCTTCACTTTATGTTTTAGTTTGGCTGTCCATGTGTTGGTTAACATAGACTAGAGATTTTTATTTTATTTTATTTTTTCCTATTTCTCCTTAGTGAAAAAGGTCCATTCAGTCATAATATAAATAACTTAGATTCTTGGTGTTGGATTATATTTCTCTTATACGAAAATAGATTTGGTTTCATGATTTGGTTTAAAATCCACCAAAAGATGTTTATGATTTTAGTTTGGCTGTCCATGTATTGGTTAACATAGATTATAGATGTTTTTTTTTTTCCCTATTTCTCCTCAGTGAAAAAGGTCCATTCAATCATAATGTCAATAACTTAGATTCTTGGTGTTGGATTATATTTCTTTTATACGAAAATAGATTTGGTTTAAAATCCACCAAAAGATGTT
The DNA here is from genome assembly GCA_029379385.1 of Quillaja saponaria. Lineage (NCBI taxonomy): Eukaryota > Viridiplantae > Streptophyta > Magnoliopsida > Fabales > Quillajaceae > Quillaja > Quillaja saponaria. The sequence continues at coordinate 11,185,166 of CM055611.1, read as the reverse complement.
TATGATTTTAGTTTGGCTGTCCATGTGTTGGATTAACATAGATTAGAGATTTTTTTTTCTTATTTCTCCTCAGTGAAAAAGGTCTATTCAATCATAATGTAAATAACTTAGATTCTTGGTGTTGGATACGAAAATAGATTTGGTTTTATTATTTGGTTTAAAATCTACCAAAAGATGTTTATGATTTTAGTTTGGCTATCCATGTGTTGGTTAACACAGACTAGAGGTTTTTTTATTTTTTATTTTTTTCCTGTTTCTCCTTAGTGAAAAAGGTCCATTCAATCATAATATAAATAACTTAGATTCTTGGTGTTGGATTATATTTCTCTCATACGAAATTTGATTTGGTTTCATGATTTGGTTTAAAATCCACCAAAAGATGTTTATGATTTTAGTTTGGTTGTCTTGGATTTGGTTGACATAGATTAGAGGTTTTTTTTTTTTTTCTCCTTAGTGAAAAAGGTCAATTCAATCATAATGTAAATAACTTAGATTATTGGTGTTGGATTATATTTCTCTTATACGAAATTTGATTTGGTATCATGATTTGGTTTAAAATCCACCAAAAGATGTTTATGCTAAATGTTTATGCTAATGGTTTTATTTTATTTTATTTATTTGTTTGGACTATGCTAAATATTGATTGACGAGTTTGTTTAAGCTGTAAATTAAGATGCAAGTATACTACAAGTAATGATTTTTAGGTAGCCTTTTGCTTTTTAATGCAAGGTACTAGATAATATTGACCTGTATATGTTGTATACCTCTTTTAATAGTTCTAGTGGAAATAGGGGCTTACTTATGTAAATGGAACATGTGAAATTTTAACTAGGTACATGAAATCATTATATTTACAAAATTTTGATAAGCATAAAATATGGACAAAGATCGTACTTGGTTTAAAGGTGACCGTAGTTGGATGCAAAGGAGGGTTGAGAACCATAGGGTTACAGATGAGTTTATGTATAATGTAAATAAGTTTCTTGATTTTGCATATAGTCATCCAAGAATTGTAGGTGATAATAATACAATCTGATGCCTTTGTCTTGTTTGTAAGAACAAAAAGTGGATTTCTCGTGATGAAATAACTGTTCACTTGTTTAAGAAGGGTTTCTTAAGAAACTATAAGTGGTGGACCTTACATGGGAGGGTGAAGAGTGGTTAGGGGAAACTTCAAATGACCGAGGAGTTGATATCGGAGATTCAAGCAATCGGTATGTTGACATGTTTATGGATGCTACTGGTCTGGATTTTAATTGGGATGAGGAGAGTCAACTTCCTGAGGAGCCAAATTCTGATGCAAAAAGGTTTTTTGAGTTATTGCAAAATACTGATGAGGAGTTGTGGGAAGTTTGTAGTTGGCATACTCGGAAATCAGCAGTAACACAACTATTGAACTGTAATCACAGTTTAATATGAGTGAGAAATGCTATGATCGGATTGTTTCAGTTGTTAAAGGTATGTTGCCTAAAGGCAAGAAGTTGCTTGCAAATTTTTACATATCAAAAAAATTAGTCCAAAAATTAAGTCTTGGATATTAGAAGATACATGCATGTCCCATCGATTGTATGCTTTATTATGGTGAAGCAGACAAGAAGTTACAAGAATGTCGTGTATGTGGGCATCCGAGATATTAACCCAAGACCCGAATAAGTAAGAAAGATGTACCATATAAGATATTGCGTCACTTTCCACTTGCAAAGAGGCTACAAAGACTATATATGTCAAAAACCATAACTCAACATATGACATGGCGAAGCATGAAAATACTTTGATGACAACTATCCATCATTCGCAGATGATCCAAGAAATGTTAGGTTGGGTCTTTCCTCAGATGGGTTTTGTTCGTTTGGGCATTCATCAAGCGGTCACTCTATTTGGCCAGTTTTTGTTACTCCATATAACTTGCCTCCTGATATGTGTATGAATGAGCCATATTTATTCTTGACACTTGTCATTCCTGGACCAAAATCTTCTAATCAAAATCTAGACATCTACTTGAGACCTCTTATTGATGACTTGAAAGAGTTGTGGGAAAAAGGGTCGATACTTATGATGCTTACAGGGGTCATAATTTTATTATGAAAGATGCGCTTATATGGACCATTAGCGACTTCCCCGCATATGGAGTGATATCAAGGTGGAGTACACATGGAAACTTAGCATGTCCGTATTGTATGGAAAGAACCAAATCCTTTTGTCTACCTCATGGTAGTAAACCATGCTGGTTTGTTTGTCACCATCAGTTTTTGCCTGTTGATCATCCATTTAGACGACAAAGAGATAAATTTAAAAAGGGAATAATAGAGAAAGGTTTTCCACCACCACGATTATCTGGGGAAGAAGTGTGGGATCATCTTTCTGAACATAATCAAATCACTTTTGACAAACAAAGAATTTTTGAATTTGGAAAAGGACATCATTGGGCAAAAATAAGTATATTTTGGGAATTGCCTTATTGGTCAACTAATCTTATTCGATATAATCATGATGTAATGCACATTGAGAAAAACGTCTTTGATAATATCTTCAATATAGTGATGAATATGAAAGGCAAGACAAAAGACAATTTGAATGCTAGGATAGATTTGAAATTATTTTGTAAGCGTCTTGAATTGGAATTGAAAGAATGTAATGGAAAACTTTATCATGCCAAAAGCTTCTTATAGCTTGTCAAAACCTCAGTTGAAGGAAGTGTGTGAATGGATAAAAGACTTTAAGCTCCCAGACGGGTACGCTGCAAATATAGCTCGTTGTGTGAACATGGAGGATTGTAAGTTGTACGGAATGAAAAGCCATGATTGTCACGTGTTCATGCAAAGACTAATTCTGATCGCATTTTGCGATTACTTACCGAAAGGTGCATGGGAAGCATTTACAAAGCTTAGTAACTTTTTTAGAGATTTATGTACAACTGAATTGCGTGTCGAGCATATGGAGATGCTTGAGAAAAATATTGTTATCACTTTGTGTAAGTTGGAGAAGATATTAATTCCAGGTTTTTTTGATTCAATGGAGCATTTGACTATGCATTTACCTTATGAAGCTAAAGTGGGTAAACCTGTGCAATATCGTTGGATGTATTCGTTTGAAAGGTAATTTTTTTTACCTTAATTTTATTTCATTTGTACTCATTTTATTTAGTTATTACATATTTTGTTTATAGGATGATGTTGAATTTAAAGAAAAAGGCTTGAAACAAGGCTTGTGTTGAAGGTTTCATATGTGAGGCCTATGTATTGCAAGAAATTTCAAATTTCTGTGCAATGTATTTCGAGCCAAGTGTTCAACGAAGTTTAATCGAGTTCCTCGTCAAGATGATGGTGGATATGTGGATTCCAATGGACGACTCTCTGTTTTCTGCCAATCAGGTCGTGTATTTGGATTTCATAGGAACATATCTCTTAGTGACAATGAGTTTGAAGCAGCAAAGATATATGTTCTATTGAATACAGTAGAAATTGAACCATATGTAATGTAAGTTTCACAAACCTTATTTAAGTTTAGATATGCAACACTACCAAGTAGACAAGATGGCTTACTTTTTTGTTATGAAAATTAGTCAATTTCGTTAAATAATATCGATGGAGTAGCCAGATCTTTCTGATGACCAAATACAAAAGTTAGTTGAAGTTAAATTTTCAAATTGGTTTCAACAACAGGTTAGTTGATCATAACTGTATGTGTGTGTACGTGCGTGTGTGATAATTGATCATGTGCATTTCCGAATGAATTAGTTTACCTTATGTTATAGGCTGATGAATGCAAGATCTCTAATCCACATATTGAAGAGATTGCCTATGGACCAATCAAAGTTGTGAGGTGTTATAATGGATTTTTTGTTAACGGGTTTAGGTTTCACACGCTTTCTTATGGCGATGGTAAAAAATCAATGAATAGTGGAGTTTATGTTAAAGGAAGTTGTTACGGCGTTGATGAACTTGATTTTTACGGCATGGTAACTGATATAATAGAGTTGCAATATTTTGGAACTAACAATAGCATAATACTCTTCCAGTGTGAATGGTATGATTCTGATAAAGGGGTGAAAATAGATTCTTTACACGATCTCGTAGATATTAAATATAGATCTAGACTTGCCTCAAATGAACCATTTATTTTAGCTTCTCAAGCACATCAAGTGTATTATGCCTGTTACCCACATAGAAGACGAAATGCTTGGTGGGCTGTTTGCAACATAAAGGCCAGGAACAATTACAATTTTAGATGGCATGAAAATCCTACTGACAATGTGCAAGAAGTTGATGACAATGTATTTCAGGAGGTTGAATTGCATGTACCGACTCCAGTCAGTGTTAGCGCTGATTTGGATATACCTGGATTCTTTCTTGGTGACGGTCCAATGGAAGAAGTGAATTTGAATGATATAACTGTGCCTAGGTTTTCAAATGATGATAAACTAGATGAAGAAGAATACGCCGAAAATGATGAATGGGAAGATGATGACGAAAATGATAATGTTGAATTAGATGTGGATAATGAAGAAGTTGGTTTTGAATATGAAAGTAACAATGATATGGAAGATGATTAGCATATCTTGTATATGATTTGTTCTTATATTGTAAAACTTTTTGTTCAATATATTTTAATATTTACAAACATATCTTATGTAGTTCTTTTAGCACGCTTTCTCATTTTTTTTAAATGTATATTCTTATTATATAAGATATTGATCATGGTTCGTAGTATTCATGGGTCTGGCTCTAGAGCATCACTTGGTACACATATTACTTCTAATCAATCAGATAGTCACACACCGCAATTACGGCGTATAGTTGTACCTCCTGCTTCAGACTTGTCAGATGCCCCACTTGGTAAAAAGAACTTACGTTATAAATTTTTGTAAATTCATAATATCGATGGAGTCAGTGAATTATTACTTTTTTATATACATGTAGGTACAATTGGAACTAGAGAATCATCTAGAGTTCCATCTATTAATCCTAGAGCACCGAGAAGGTTTGCGCACCTAGAACCACCTCCTGTAGACCTGAGTGATCGTTAGTTGATTAAAGCTATCAGTGATGAATATGTATGTTTTACTTAAACATAATATTAAATATATTTCTTATTAGTAGCTAGTGTCAATATCCTAAAATGGTATTAATTTGTTCATGTTTATAGTGAATTTGATGATGGCAGAACTGTTAAGACCATCTCAACTATCATTCGTGCTCATATGCCAGGACCGTATCCAACTTGGTCTAAATTTCCAGAGGGGGCTAGAGAATTATGTTTTCGACAGTTTCTTGTAAATGGTTATATATAATAAAGTAATTAAATAATGGTTCTATATATTTTTCTTAATATGTCATAATAATTGAATGTTTTTGTTAAATTGCAGGCCCATTATAGGTTTGAGACAGAGAAAGAGGGAGGTAGAATCTAAATCTATGTTCAATATTATAGCTGCACGACGACTAAAAGACCTGTTGAGTGAAGCACGAACCATAGCTTTAAAAAATGAAAAACTAATGACTTCCTAAAATGCGAGGGATGGAAGCCTATTTGGATGAAAGCAGAAAATTGGAGAGGACTCCTTCCAATTTGGGCCTCGAATGAATGGCAAAATTTTTTTGCAACAGGGTCACAAAACCGGTCATCTGGAGGAGATGACTCATTGGTTAGACATGCTAGAGGATCCATCTCAATACTACAACATAAAGAAAAGATGGTAATTTTTTTTTGCAAAATATTATTATTTTAAAAGTTGGTATGCAATGTTAACATTTTAGAATTTTAATGATTTTGTAGAGAAAGGAATTTAGATCGAAACCGAGCACACTACAAGTTTACTACCGCATTCATAAGAAAACTAAAACTGGAGAAATTTGTGAATGAGAAGTCAAAAGCCACTTCAGTTTTTTTTTTTTTTTATTGACTAAGCTTCAATATCTAATTTATATATCTATATATATGTGTATGTGTATATGTTTAACAAATTTTTCTCTTTGGATTTGTAGGAAACCTACACGTGTCTAATGATTGAAAAATACGGGGAAAATCCTACTGGTCATCCTGAGTTTGATGAAAAACTTTGGTTAAAGTCAACTAGGGGAAGTGAAAAAAGGAGGAAAAATATACGGATGTGGGAAGGCTGGATCAGCTGAAAGTTCTATTTGGAGACCGAGCCAGTACTTCCGGTAGATCAAATTCCTCTACAGCCACCTCACGGCGTGAATATGAGATGGCTCATGAGATTGATTCCTTGAAAAATGAGTTAAGCACAACAAAGAGCGAGTTAACTCAAAAAGTAGATGAAATGAAAAATCTTGTGAACTTGTTAGTAGCAAAGCTGGGTGTAGATACTAGCATTCTTATGCCGTCATATTCAGTAAGTTTCATCTTTCTTTCAACTTTTGTGAAATGATGCATTGTCATATGCTTTGTATCCTTTATTATTCTTTTTCTTCCTACCATATTGAAATTGTCCATGTGTTGCCATAAGAGAGATGCAGATATAACTTTATCATTATGTGATAGAATTAGATATTTGTAATGGTATATATGTAGAGAATGGTTTATTTTCCATTATTAGGGATTTGAAGTACCCAATTAGACTCAATATACATGGCTTGTTCTGCAATAATGTATTCAGAAGCCTGCATAATGTGGAAATTTAGGCTTCTAGATTATGACAAGTTAATGTACAGGCAGCAGCTAGATGTTGAAAAGTTGAAGGAGATGATTATTGAGAACGTTTCCTTTCTGCTACTCTTAGATGGTTTCAATATTTGAAAATGTTATGATACATGTAATTCTTGTCATTTAACAAAACTTGGTAAATTGCTAGAGGATGTACCTTTGCCATTTACAAGCATGCTGCCAAGATTTCTGTTGTTATACCAATTATGCTTATGTTTTTTTTTGGGTTTACACTAACTTAATTTTATACTTATCATCTTTATTACATATATTAATTAGTAATTTTACTTCAACAGGGCAATGTGGGGGCTTCCTTTAGCAGTAGACATGGTGGTGAAGTTGATTTGGGATGAGATAATACAGTGAACAATCAAGACCACAATGAAGATTTTTAGCTAGTAGTTTTTATTTTTTGATATATTATATGATATTTTGTTTAATCATGTTACATTGTGTTCATGAATTATCCTATTTATAATTATATGATAATTTTATTTTGATACATCAGTACATTTAATTTTCAGTATTCATTTAGAAAATGTTTAATGTAAAGCAGGTTTTTAAGAAAATTATAATTAAAAAGAAACAAAAGAGATACCATGATTTTTACTGACCAACCATTAGTTGGTTGGTAATACCGACCAACCATTAGTTGGTCGGTAATACAAACAACCATAAGGTTGGTCGGTAATCACCGAAAACTTCTTTTAATTTTTCAAAAATCTTCACAGACAAACAATACAGACTAACTACGGTTGGTAATTACCGTCCAACTGTCGAGTTGGTTGGTAATAGCAACCTTGAATTTGCCTATCACCCGCTACCGACTAATAGTTGGTCGGTAACTGGTTGCCGACCGACTTTGGGGTCTTTAGTAATGAGCAGGTTTCTTGTAGTGTAAAGAAAATAGTTAACATAAACTGATTTTGAATTGATATAGGAGGATCAATACCAGTAAGTGAGTGTTTTTTTTTAATTAATTTAAAAATAAAATATATATAATTTAAAATTAAAAAATAAAATCATAAAGGGTCTCCAATTTTTAGAATAGTATATACATACTCAATAGAATTTTGGCCTTAAATTAATTTTCAATTAGTAAGTCATTTTGCCTGTTACTAAAATGATGATTTAATATTTACTGATTAACAACTACATTAAATTTTAAAACTTTGTACTCTAATAAATACTGTAATAAATAGTTATTATCCAAAAGTATCAATTCTTTTACTAATGTTACTGAAATGACTTAATTGCTGTTTTAATCCATTAGGATTTTCTTGTGATAACTCGATAATTGAATGTATCCCTTATAATGTTTGTGCATAATTTGTCGTGACTAGGTGAATAAACTATTACACAAAATAAAATTTATGTAAATGAATATTTATATAAGCATATATATACATAATGTGAGAATTAATTTTTAACACACTATTAATTGATTTGAAACTTATTGTTATAACTTGATATTTTTATGTATGTTTTAGAATGATTATACGTAACGCACTAGGATTAGAAAAATAAAAATTATATCGCTAAGAATTAATTTTCACAATCTTATTAGTTAATATGACACTTAAAATGTAATTGTGTAAATGTTATTGGTAAGTAAAATAAGTGTATAATTAAAGAATAATATATATATATATATATATATATATAACTTCAAATACTTAGATTAAATGGTAACAATTTTGACTTTGACTTTGACTTGACTTTGACTTTGACTTTTCACCTTTTTGTTCCTTTTCATGTATTTCATTTTCCCTTCTTTTTTTTTCCTTTTTTTTTTTGTTCATCACACCGCCTCATTTTCTTCCCTAGTGGCCGAGCCTTCTCCGCTCTTTCCCTCTTGATGCCATTCTTGCTCTTGATCAATTAGCTCTAGGAATTTATGAAGAAAATTTTCTTATATAGCCGGGTTAAGGTATGAGTTTCTTTCTTTTATTTCCCGTTTACTCTATTTAGCTTTCTTTTCTTGTGTGTGTTCTTCTTAGTTGAGTGTGTGTTTTGTTTTTAAGTGAAGAAATTCCCAGCCGAGTGGGTAAAATTCCTCTACCCGTGAGCTCCCATGTTTTTTCTTTCTAAAACCTTGATTTAAGCAATATCTCTTTGGTTATGCTCCTTCTAGTGATGCTAATGCTTTTCCTTGAAATTAATTTTCATTTTCTTATAGCTTTCTTCACCCAGCTGACACCCAAAACCCAAAGCTTGCTTCAATGGTTATGCAAAGAGGAAATAAGGTGACCTTAATCAATTGAACTATCTTATGTGACAAATTTATTTTTTTTTTTTTTTCTGAAGCCATATTATGTTTGCGTATGTTCTTATGATTTGTGATTCCAGTTTTGTGGTCTACTCACTTTTCCTCTCACATGGACTACAACTTATTAACGTTCCTCTTTCTTGGTTAATATGTACTTTCAAACATTCTTCTTTAAAGTTTTCAAGCTTAATGAGTATCTGCCAGTTTATCCCTCCCAACTATAACTTTGTTGCTTAGAGCATATCTTCCTTGGGATTTTTATTGTGCGTGATAAGCTACTCCTACAATCTGCCCTTGTCCGTTGCTGTTTCTCCACATTAGGAATTCCAACTTTATAACAACTTAACAAGACATTTAATTGCGTTAACACTTATGGAGAAAATATTACTTTCCATAATTAAAAGCCCTCATTAATGGATTTTAATTTCCAAAATATGGATTTATGGTTAGTGACTGTAAGATAGTTTTTGTGGTTCATAGTTTCACTGGATTTGGAAAAGTTGAGGTTTAGATTGAAAAAGAATGACTGGATTTTCGGAAACTGGTCACAAGAGTTTCTGAGTGATAGCAAATAAGGTTTGACGACTCATGAATCATAATAAGAAAAAACTATAGAGTTTAGGTTATATGGGTATAAAAATAAAAAAAATTACTGTTTAAAATACAAAGAAGGAATAGAAGTTTATGTGGCTCTTTTGGTACCGTGAACAATAGCCCATGAATTGTGACTATTTCTCAGAGAAGAATTAGATGGATAGATAGATTTAACATTCGAATACTTTTTATTCCATTAAGTACTTTCTTTTTCCCGTTTAGGAGTGGGACTTACATCTTTATATTGGATTTTACTAGTGAAAAGAAACTTTCATGAACTGTAGTTCAATGAAATTTGAGATTTTCCTACACAAATAGGTATATCAAATAACTTATAGCATGACTCCGACTCAGTTTAAAAATTACTTCAACCATGGACTATTTCTAACCTTCCATATTTCCATATATAAAAGCCTTATTTCAGTTGGACTTGGCATATAACCTTCACACAAATTAAGCTTCAAGTTTCTGAAAATGGAAATTTAATACGCCTTTAAGGTGTTCAATAAAATGCTTAAGAGAAATTAGTTCTAAAGTAATACATGATATATATGTATAAAATATATATATATATATATATATATATATATATGTAGGGTTAATGAATTGTATAATTAATCATGAAATTTGTATATTAAGTAACATATGAATTTATGATTTTTAGTTCTGGATCGTACCGAGGATATATCGACACTTTCACATCCTAGACAGAATGACGAATCACATCCTTGAACTCTGTGAGTGGTTAACTGCTATTCTTTTGTTGCTAGATTAATATGTGTATTTGAATTGATGTGTTATATAGAAAATAAACATGTCTAGTGTTTCATTGAGTTATTTAAATTATGTTAGATAGTTGAAATTGGTTGTGGATGATAAGGGCCAACAAAATAAATTTTTTTCCAAGTGAGTTTTACTTCCGAAATTGAAATCCAAGTGCACCTAAGATGTTTTGATTTAATATTCTTATCTGAGATATTCTGATTTTGATAAGTGTTTTGAAAGAATTGAGTGTTCAGTCCCAGTGGAAAAGATTGTGTACAAAGAATAACTTGTTGTGCAGGGGTGTAAATGCCCTATGAGGGAAGATATTTTTTGTGTGGGGTTGAGTTACTTAGTTAGCCCTTTGTATGGTTTATATGCTTTGATTGTTTTGATTGGATTGTACAGAGTACTACTTGAATTGTACTTGTCAAGTTTTATGTTTTCTGAAATTGTATACCTATAACCTTAGTTATTTTGAAATTTATGTTATGTTGATATTTAACTATATATATGTGTGTTGAGTAATGCTAGTATCCTTTGGATACGATTTTTCACTCATTGAGTCCATAAGACGCATCTCTCCTTGTTGATATATTTTTTTTAATAATAGGATATCAAAGAATAACAATTACCGATACTAGGCTTGCTGAGTGTTTGACAGCAAGGTATATTCGGAATCTCATACTTGAAGTTAAGTATGAAAGTTTGCAGTCATACTAGAACTGTGTGATGTCTGATTTTGTGTTATGCTAATAGTCTAATTATTTGTTATTTGTGATATGGCTAGAGTGGAGCTCCCCTGTGTAATTATATGGTTATTGTTACCTGGTTGAATGTAACCAGGAATTAACAAGTTTGTATTTTGGCCATATTTTGTATTGCAGGGAATCTCTGTTGAAATTTTTAATAAATTGTTATATGTGTCAGTAAACAAACTTTTACAATTAACTTCTATTTTATAAAATTTACTTTTATGCTTTAGTTTAGTCATGAATTATATTTGCTTATTTGTTTTGAAATCATGTTTACAGAGGTTTGGTTACCTATTCTTCTGACCAGTTATGTTTCTGTGAAGGGTGTGACAGGTTGGTACACTACAATATACATGAGAAGCTCCACTCCATTTTATACCATAAACAGTAACAAATTCAACTATCACACAAATCAAAATCTGAAACTTAAGCCTTAATGTGACATCAAAGCTCGATCCCTTGGCTTCAAGTAAATAACCTTGAAGACATATTTAATGTACATATTGGAATGTTGTATGTAATTGGTAAAACTAAGAAAACAAAAATTTGGGGTTAGACAGTGGAATGGAAGTTAGAGGGGAGCTTTAAGAGCTAAAATTCAGCTTAGTCAAGGTAGTGACAGCCGAGAGCTTTAGCTCTCTTATTAGGTCTTTTAGTGCACATCTCCTTCTTTCTATGTGATTGGGTGTTGGGGGAACAAATTATTCCAGGAAATTTGCAGCAACGGGCTAAGAATATACAGGCCTACTTGGCTAGAAATTTTCCCTTGCTCTGCCATGGGTCATCCTTCCTTACAGCTTAGTTGAGTATCTTAGTTTCCGACTTCATGCTTCTTGCTTCTTCGTGTGTTGCCGTGGGGAGAAGGACGCCTAGAGGGGGATTAAATTTCAGCAACAATAGGAGTTAGGACCAGCAGCTGGTTTTGCTCTGTTTTAGGTCCCCTGTGGTTGAATTGTGGAAGGTATGCTTTGCATCTTTTTAGGTTCAACTGTGCGTGTAGGATCAGAAGGTAGCAAGGCTTATGTGGGGTAGGCCGTTTCCTTAATTTTGTGACAATCCCTCTAACGTGTTCACTAAGTTTTCTTAATGCTAAGGATAGTGTGATGCTTAGACTTAAAAAGTGTGAAAAGGAGCTTTAGAGACTAAGATAGATATGTGGATGTGATAAGTATATAATTCATGTTTTTAAATGACAGTTGAAGAATTAGTTAATTGAAATTGTTGTAATCCTTTTAAATTTAATTAGGAATATAAGATGAGTAAATTGAAATGCAAGTATGTAAATATGGAAAAGTTAAGGGCAAACATTAAAAATTTGAATTGAAATCATGCTATTATTAAAGAATTTGATTTGAGTTTGATAACTAGGTTAATTAAATTAACAATTGTTATTGGTAAATTAAACTATGGATAATTAGTAAGTTAAGGAATATATGAATCTAGATTACAGAAGTAAAAATGGTGAAAATAATAATAAAAACTTAATGATGATAATAATGAGAATAGATAGTTTTAAGCTCTTGATTAACTTTAGATAATTAAATTAAGTTTAATTCAATAATAAGAATTTAAGTAAATTATGAAGTTAGAAGGTTATACTATGATCGTATAAATTGATATACACTTTTTTTTTTTAAATTACAGAGTGTGTCGAGGATATTCCGACACCATTATAGGCCAAACGGACTGACGAATGTTATTCCTGAACCTTGTAAGTGAATTACGTATCCTATGGTTGCCGGATTATTATGTGTAATTATGTGTATATTTGAATTGATGTGTTATATTGAGAAATGCGCAAGTATGTTATTTTAGTGATTTAATTGAAAATGTAATTACTTGATATTGAGTGGGGTTGATAAGGGCCAACAAAATGAAATTTTCTGAGAATGATTTTTTATTTTTTTATTTCCAAAATTAAAATGTAGGTGCACCTAGGATATTATGATTTGACATTTGATATGAGTTATCATGATCCTGACAATTATTTTAAAAACAAATGGAGTGCTCAGCCCCAATATGATAGATTGTATACGAAGAATTAATTTATTGTGCAGGCACGTAAATGCCTGGTTGGGGGAGATACTGTTGTGCAGGGACTAAGTTACTCGTTGACCTCTTGTTTGTTTGTTTGTTTGTTTGTATGATTTGATTGATATGTTTAAATTTGTGAACTATGTGAATTGTGATCGTATGATAATTATAATTACTTACGTGCATAAGTAAATTTAAATACGAGTTTAAGTTATGATATATATGTTGTGTGATGCTGGTATTTTTAGAGTACATGCTTTGCTCACTGAGTTCTTGTGACTCACTCTTTTCTTTTTTGTCATTTTTTTATTTTCCAGGAAGCCACTGTTGGCCGTGACAAAAGCTGCTACCTGCTGACTCTATTGTGACAAGATATATCTTAAAAATTGCACACTTGGAGCGTAAGGGACGACACTTGCAGTCACTTTAGGTGTTTTGCATTATTATTGTACATAGAGTTAATCATGGAATTTTATATTTTGTTAGGAGTAAAGCTCCTCTGTAAATCCTGATATTATGGTTTACTTTTGACCTTGTAACATGTTGTATATATGTATATTGGGCAAGTTCTGCTTTACAGGGAACTATTACCAAGTTTACAGTGAACATCTTATGTTTAATAACTGGGTCATGGTTTTATTCTAAATCAATATTATTTTATTTGTCATAACTGGAATGTGTTTAAGAGTCAGGGATGTACAGTACTTAAGTTTCCAAGATTACGGGGGTCTGATTATTCATTCATTCTGCTAGTCATACTCTTGTTTGAGGGTATGCACATACCTTGTCGCAATAGTAACGGCAAGCCACGTACTTGTTGGTGACATATACTAGGATCCTAATACTAAAAAAAATAAAATATTAACAAGCGAGGGGTGAGTCATACAGACTCAGTGAGTGAAAAGCATATCTAAATGGTACTAGCATTAAACCATACATAAATAAAATGTATAGACTGAATAAATTCATGTTAACATGCATTACAAAACAATTCAATTTCATACATATATAAATATAGGTAACGAAAAATTGAACAAATACAATTCGTGTAATACACTATACAAACAAATCAATCAAAGCATTCAAAGCACTCAATTAGATTAATTTAGCACCCCACACACCAAATACACATCCTCCTTGGGGCATTTTTGTTCTCACACCAAGCATATATATAAACTCTTCACATGTCTACCCAGGGGCTGAGTTACTCGAATATTTTTAATCGAAGATCAAATAGTCAAATCAAATTATCCCTAAGTGCAACCGGATTCTATTTCATATAAAAATTAGTTTCTTTAGTCCTTATCAAACACAAATCAAGTCACACGTCAAACACAATTCAATTAATATGCCAAGGTCAACAATATAACATTTAATCAATTATAACATTAAGCTTGCATATTTAGAAACTATATGAACATATTTGTAAGAATATGCTGAAACAATTAATCACAACAGTCTAGCAACCCAACAGTAACATTTTCCACTTATAAAGTTTATGGATTCGATGAGTCGTTCCTTCTTGAATTCAAGGTGGCGATTGATCACCTACACGTTCCAAAGCTGAAAAATCTTGATTTCAAGTATAAGCCTAGTTTGTAAATTTCATAGTTCTCTAATTACTAAAACTTATATATATTAACTTCTATACATTTCTTTGAAACTAATTCCTCTTATGCATTTTAACAAATACATTGAAGGCAACTTTAATTCCGTTTCATGTATGTATATATACCAAGAAAATCAACATTAATTCCTTAATTCAACTTTACTTACATTCCAAGCATTAAATTCAAGTTAAGTTAATCGTTTAAAATCAATCAAGAGTTTGAGTCATGAAATTCTAATATTAATCCAACCAAGTCCAAGATTCCCTTTTCCTTAACCACTTAACCACTAATTTTTTTACTTTTTGTTCTTAGACTTTTTATTCAAATTTAAATAATCCCTAACCTCAAAGGTTTGAATGTACCAAATTTTATTCATTACACTATAGCTAGTTTCTTTTAGGCCTTTCAACAAACACCTTAAGGGCAACTAATTTCATTTCATTCATGTATACATATATATACCAAGAAACCAATACAATTCCATCAATTTCCATATTACTTATTCTCCTAACATTAACTTCAAGTTAAACCAATTACTTAAAATTCTCCCAATATCGTTTAAAACATCTTTTGGTGGATTTTAAACCAAATCATGAAACCAAATCTAATTTCGTATAAGAGAAATATAATCTAACACCAAGAATCTAAGTTATTTACATTATGATTGAATGTACCTTTTTCACTAAGGAGAAATGGGGAAAAAAAAATGTCTAATCTATGTTAACAAAATCCAAGACAGCCAAATTAAAACATGAAGTGAAGAGAACAATCCAATTGCTAACATGACTAATAGACACATACAAGCAAGCACCCAAAAAACACATCTAAAAGGTGAAGTGAAGAGAAACAAACCTTAACAGCTACCTAGATAGCCAAACTAGTCTTGAAGCTAAAATCAAAACTCCAAATAGAGATCTTGGATAACCAAAAATCAGAGCTTTCACTACAGCCCTGCAATGACAAAACCGTAACCTTAAAGAAACTTCCACAAAAGAATCAAGATTAGCAAGCAAAAAAAAAAAGGACTGAAGTGATTGACCCAAGACCTCTTATTCGCTTTTCCTCTGTTGTCTCCCTTGAAAATATCAATTCTTGCCTTGCTGCTGAGGAGGTGGGTTTACATGAAGATGGAGGAACTAAGCAAAAGGGATGGAGAGGAAGAAGGGAGGCGTGAGAAAGAGGGGTTAGGGATTTGGAAAAATGTTTTCAAATTTAAAATAAAAAAAAACACAAAACAAAAGAAGCAAAATGCAAGTTTCAACTGAGTTTTTTTTTTTTTTTTTAAACAACCTAGTAAACTGCAATTTACCGATGACTAAGTTTCTTGTAGTGTATCTGTAAAAAAAATGAAATCCAAAAGGCATAACTAGAAGAATTGTATGCAACATATATCAAACCATTGCTACTGAAAGGGAAAAAAAAAAAAAAAGACAACGTTAAAATTAAGTGTTGCCATTTGTTATTTAGGGCAATAGTTTCATTACTATTATACAAGAACTGTTATTGTAGTTTCAAAATTTAAGCAATGATTTATTTTCATTGCAATATCATAGTTATTTGTAGTGGTTATATAGATATTGCAATAAATTTATTACAAAAGTTTAATTTTTTTGGCAACTAGTTTATTTTTATTGCAACACTCTATTTGAAGCAACATTTTTTTAAGTTGTAATGATAAAGAAAGAATGCCTTAATATAAAATATCATGAAAGTAAAAATGTGTGTATCAATACAATCACATTTTGATTGAATCTTGGGCATTAATACTAACAACAATTATACTAAATGCTAAGAAACTTAAAGTTTTGCAAACTAAAAAAATATACAATTTCAAGAATTTTCCGAATCTAAAAATTTCAAAGCATGATTTAGAATTACCCATTTCCAAAATTAACCCAACAATTTCATTTTCCACACTTATAACTACTTACAATTCAAAAAAAAAAAAAAAAAAAAAAATCCCAAAACTTGAATTTGCATAATTTTCACATTTAGTTCCCAACTAACATTCCAATGCCAAAAATGACATTCTTGTATTTGAATTTTCACAGCCAAACACACTCAAATAACCAAGACTTAATTCATGAAGATATCAATAAGTAAGATTGGGGTAGGGTTTCCAATTTGAGGGGATAAATAGATAATTCAAACAACTTATAATTAGAAAACACAATTTCATTTGCAATTTCAAGCTCATAAGTAAAGAAATTAGCTTATTACAATGCAAGCAAATTCAGGAGAATAAGAAGGACCCATAGGAAACTAATTTAATTTGATGATTTGAGGTAGTTTGGGTGCCAAATAGGAGCTGGAATGGCCACCTAAAGCACATGGAAACTAGAGCAAAAATGGACTAAAATCAACCTAAAAACAAGCTGAAAAAGTAGCTATTTTGGATGGCTTTGTGGGGGGGGCTATCTTAGGTGGTTTTTTGGAGCTGTTTTGGGTCACTATTTGGATCTAGAAATAGGCCTAAAATGGAAGAGAAAGGGGACTGAAACAGCCATTGAAATTAGTCCAAAAATGGACTGAAATAGCAACAAAAACGGAGGGGAGAATGGAGGCCAAAATTAGAGCTCTTTTGGAGGGTTTAAGAGGGATAATTTTGAAAGCTTTTAGAAGAGTCCTAGAAGGGAAAAAGAGGGACTTTTAGCTAGAAATGAAGGCTCTTAAAGCTCTCATGGAAGCTGTAAAGCAGAGAGCAAAAAGAGCTAGCATAAAGAGAAGGAAGGAGGAAGGAAAAAGGAAAACGAAAGAGATAGAGAAAGGTAAAAAAAAAGGGAAACAAGAAAAATGAGAAAAAAAATATGTGAACAAGAACACATGTCTCTTATTATATGGTCCCTTAAGGGAGTCAATAGACAATTCACATAACCTACAATTGGAATCAATAGAGCATAATTTCATTTGCAATTTCAAGCTCACAAGTAAAATTAACTTATTACAATGCAAGGAAATTCAAGAGACCAACCATAGGCTACTAACTTACCTTTATCATTTGGGGTAGTTTAGGGTGCCAAATAGAAACTAGAATGGCCACCTGAAATGGATGAAAGTAGGCTGAACCCAACCCTAAAATAGGGGCTATCTTGGGTGGCTTTGTGGGCTATCTTGGGTGGCTTTTGGGAGCTATTTTGGATTGCTATTTAGAGCTGGAATGGAGGGAAAAGGGGGTTGAAACAGCCATTGAAATCATTCCAAAAAGAATTGAAATAATAGCAAAAATGGAAGAGATAATGACGGCCAAAATTGGAGCTCTTTGGAGGGTTTAAGAGGGCTGGCTTTAAGGGTCTTTTGGAAGGTCTTAGAAAGGAGGGGGGACGAAGGGCAAAAGGAAAAGGGAAAAAGGAAGAGAGAGAAAAAGGGAAACAGGTAAAGGAGAAAAAAAAATGTGGATTGCAACATTTGTCTCTTATTATGGGGTCTATACAGATTTCCTAAATTAAAATTCTAAAACAGGTTCATAAAGTTTTATGCGGTTTAATGTAAACTTCCAAAATTGTAAATGGTTAACTTTAAAATCCTTGTACTATTTAAATCATGTAAAAAATAATTTAGTTATGTATAAATGAAAGCTTATGTAATTTACTAAAATAATTTTATCAACTCTAAAATATTTAAAATAGTTTTCATAGCTCACTAAGTTATTCTAACCGATTCGAAACATTTATGTAAAACTTCCAGTCAACTAATTAGGCGCAGTTTAAATTACAGGTCATTACACAAATATAAGTTATATGAACACATATTAGTTTAATACCAAGTGGGGAGCTTATCTTCTAACTTCACTAATTTGACCATACTCATAATCATGTTTAATTAGCACATAAAATATATGTATACAAACTTACATATGTCTACTATTTTACCAAAAATTTGATTGTTATAAGTTATCCTATAAGTCAAGTTATAGCAACTAGACCACTTGAAGGTAAAATTCCCGATAATCTTACATTTTCAGATTTTGCTTAACTTATAGAAATCACCTAAACTAATTTACAAGTCTAATTATCACAAGCTATAAATCCTTTTAAAGCTATGTTAGTTTAGTTTTTTCTTTTTAAAAAATAATAATAATAATAATAATTTGTCCACCTTTCATTTACATACGTATAGCCAAATATATAATCAATTAAGTATGTATAGATCAAACAATTAAGCCTTGTTCTAAAATAATTTTCTTCTTGCAAATTCATACTTATAACCAACTTCAAACAATTAACTATACTATTTTACAACTCCAAACAACACATGTGATATCTATTTAGAAATATGTGTCTATTAATTTATCCAAGTAACATAATTGGATATCAATTCTCCTAGAGGAAGTTATGGCCAATTTACTAAGGTAGGGTCAAAGCTATCAAAATCCTCCATTTTGTTGAATTTGGCTTGATTTTTAAGAATTAACTTTATATATATATACACATTCAAATCTCATGTATGATACATATATAGAATGCACACGTGTCTACTAATTTATCCCATAACCTAATTGTTATTTGCATTTGTTTAACTTAATTTATGCTAATTGGATCACTAAAAGGTCAATATATTAGAATCCTATATTTCTAGGATTTTAACCTAATTTGATGAATTAACTACACTAATCTATTAGTCCAAATATTACAAACCATATGTCGTTTTAAAGATACACGAGTCTATTTTCTAACACACGTATTAGAATTACATTTAGACATTTTTATGAAAAGATATAAGTATCTGAGTAAAAAAAGGTCATTATCTAATTAAACAGTTTTATGCTAGCATCTAAATTTTCATGTATTTTCACTTTATGCTTATAATTAACTTAATAAGCTGCAATTTTTGGAAACAAATAGCACAAAAATATTACTAGAGTTATTTCCATGCACTTAATCACATAATTTATTAGTGCAACTGTAAATTTACTCATAATTGAATCATTGCTTCATAAAATTTAGGCAATTTAGCGTACTAACAATTATACAAGTAAAAAGACATGTAAATATGTATTTATACAACATTTTGAAATTATAAGGTATTACACTCCCGAGCATGGCAAATGAAGTTATTGATCTTATGGAATCTTTACAAAGTTTAAAACAATTACCCTTATATTTTCACCTTTAATTTAATGTAATAAAGTAAGATCAAATGGCCATACATAGCATGCATAAACATCATTCATCGCATCTTAGCATATCATTAATTTGAAGGTATATGCTAAAAACCCCAATAAAGTTCCATAAACAAAATGCAGATTAATAAGATGCACAAGAGGCATCTTATGCTCAAAGGTGAAAGGAAAAACCAAGCTCTTAATAATAACAACCTAAGAAGTGCCTTTCATGTAGCCAAAGGTAAGAGAAAAGGTAAACATATTCAAATAAGGGGCAAGCCCTAAAAGTGTCATCTTAAATGAACTACATTTAACCTAATTCTTCCATACAAGAAAGATTCATAAGCACTCTTTTCCAAAGGGTCTTTAGTCATTAATGAAACTCAGTCTTACATAAACAACATTTTCACAATCATTACGTAATCATTGTCTCACCTGTTAGAAATTCCATATGTGGGCTACCATTAATTGTATGATTTTGTTTTAATAATAAAAACAAGTTTAAGGTTGGGTCCATTTAAGACATGCTGGTAAAAGCCCATTCAATTTTATGTGATCATTTGGGATAGGGCTTAAGCACATTTCTTATCTGATTAGATGTAGATTGACAGTAAATATAGGCTGAGTGACTTTATGAGTCTTTAATGGGAGGACTCTTAGAGTTTTATCTGACATGAAATAGCTAGGTCCCCTCTCCTTTATATATATATATATGCATCTTGCCCTATTTAAAGTTACCACTAGAAAATACAGAGAGTACGGAGAGGAAGACCTGGCTATGTGAAGCAATTACTAAGGTGTGCTTGGCTGAAATTCCAGATATCTACTGCTATGGTTCAATCAGGTACGCAAACTTTATTATTAATGTGTTCTAAATTTATGCTATGAGATCCTGTAAATTCATAACATGTGGTATCAAAGCCTAATATACATGAATTTAGAATCCTTATGTTTATTTATTTAACATAAAATTATAGAGTTCATATAAGTCAGTTTCTTTAAACTCAAAATTGAACTCATATATGAATGAAATTGAGCCTAATTTGTTAGGGCTTTTAAAGGTCTCATTTATATCTTTAATTTGATATATTATTTGTATGATTTCATCAACTACAAGTCAATAAATTTGAATTTAAAATTCGAGTTGTTTTAAAATCGAAAATAAGTTTTTGATTTGAAAACTAAGATTTCATATTGTTTTGATCTAATTAGATCAATGGGTTTTGTTTCTAATGTCTTATTAATGAATTAGGAACCATTTAATTGAATTAAATAACACAATTACAACGAATTCAAGGAAGAATCGTTTTCTGTCCATGGTAGTTCTTTAATTCAAGTTATTAAATCTTGCTAAGTTGATAAAAAATTAAAATTATCTTAGGGATTTTGTGAGAATACTCAAATCCCATTGAAAACCCATTAATTTTTTGGAAAAAATATAGCAAAATGGATGGTTTTTTAGAAACGGGTCGTAATAGACTTGTTTTCGCCCCCAGCCGGGTCTGGCTGGAGGAAGAAGAAAAAGTTAGCCGTGGCAAGGGTAATCCCACACGCGTAAGTGGCACGTGTGGTACACGCTCCACCTTCCGCATTTCCGTTTTCCCCCAAAATTTTACCAAATTAATTTCTTGAATTGTAGAATTTTATGGTATGGTTAAATTTTGGATATTATGTGCATGAATTATTGATTTGGTTAATGATATTTTGTTATGTTTCAAACTAGTATGGTTGCACATAAATTATTGTTGAGAACTGTTTAATTTTCATATTTCATATGTTCTAGAACTCTTAGCAGTAGGTACTCTCTCTAGTTAGAGCTAAACAATTTTGTACTCTCATGTTTTCATAACATGTGTTACTGAATGCTTTTATTTCGATTCAATTTTTCAAAGTTGCAATATGTGTTTAATTATCCTATGAGATACCTTTAAAGTGTATTTTGGTTTGAAAGGATATATTATAAGTAATTATATTTTCCCAGGCTTGAGAAAATCTTGTAGGCTTATGTGGATAGTTGCCACCAAAGTGGTCTATCTATATAGATTTGTGGGATTTTTGAAAGCTATAGTATGAGATGTTTCTTAAATTATTGTATATAGTTTCCTGCCTAAAGGGGGTTATTATATACTTTAATTTTGGAAAATACATGAAACATATGATTTGGGGTATATCGGCCTAGAAGGTTTATCTGCCCAAATGAGATAGACTTTTCGAAACCTAGGATACTCTAGTTTAAGTTTCATGGGTTGATCATGAGATCCTAATAGCATGTTACATTCTCTGCCCAAATGGGAGTTTGTAATGATGCACTTTGGATTCATCGAGAATAAATTTTAATTCTTGATTTTTAATTACTCAATTTATTGACAGCATTATTTGTTATTTAATCAATCTCCCTAGTTGTTAACAACAATAGTGCTACTATTGAATTGTTAAACGGTTCTAACTTTAAGAAATGGAAGCAAGATGTTGAATTTGCCCTGGGAATTATGGATATCAACTTAGCTCTGCGTAGTGAGAAACCTGCTGATCTTTCTCATGCTAGCACCATAGCTCAGAAAGAGGTTTTGGACAAATGGGAGAGATCAAATAGGTTGAGTTTGATCTACATGAAGAGATCAATCTCTGAACACCTTTTAAGTGGGTTACTTGAAACTCAAAGTGCCAAAGATTTTATGAAAGCTGTGGGGGATAGGTACAAAGTATCTGATAATGCTGAGGCTAGAAAGCTAATAAATGATCTAGCGGGTATGAGATATGAATATGAAACTGGGGTTCGGGAGTTTATTCATCAAAATGGTTCACATACAAACCAAGCTTAAATACAAAGAAATTCCAATCCCTGATAGTTTTGTGGTTCACCATTCTCTCAATTCCTTACCACCTGATTTCTCCCAAATTAAAACTGCCTATAACACCCTAAATGAATCCTGGACTATTAATGACCTTATCTTTAAGTGTGTGGCTGATGAGGATAAGCTTAAGAAAGAAAAGAGTGAAACCACACTTTTTGTTTCCCATTCCAAGCCTAGTTCTGCCAAAGGTGGTCAGGGTAAGTCTAAATCTACTCATCATAAAGAAACTCAGGATGCGAAAGGGCATGGTACTGGTCAGAAACCTATTGTGGGTGGTTCTAAGGCTACCATTAAAAAGGATATGACATGTTTCTTTTGCAAGAATCAGAGGTTATGTGAAAGGATATGACATGTTTCTTTTGCAAGAACAGAGGTCATGTAAAAGAAAAATAAATAAGAAGGTAAGTCACTAGCTTTTGTTTGTTTTGAATCCAATTTAGTTAATGTCCCATCAAATTCTTGGTGGCTTAACAGTGGTGCAACTGTTCACGTTGCTTGTACCATGCAAGGGTTCAAACACAAAAGGAAGCCAAGTAATTTAGAGGCAAAGCTTAAAGCCGGGAATGATGTTCGAAGTTGAGGCTGAGTCCGTAGGAATCGTCTCCTTAATTTTAGAAAGTGGTTTTGAACTTGTTTTGGAAAACACTTTTTATGTACCATCTTTTAGGTAGAATTTGATTTCAGTTTCCTTGTTGGACAAAATTGGTTATTCCTTTAATTTTGGTAATTTAAAAGTTCAGTTGTTTTTAAATTCTAAAATTCTTAGAGTGTGTTTTGTCCAATGGTTTATATAGAATGAGTTTAGCACCCTTAAATATTAATTCCTCTTTAAATACTGAAAAAGTTGTTTCCAAAAAATCTTTAATTAAAGAGAAATTCTCAATGCTTTGACATAAGTGTCTGGGTCACATATCAAGGGAAAGAATTGAAAGACTCATTAAGGATGATATCCTATCATTACTTGATTTTGATGAATTAGAAACTTGTGTTGATTGTATTAGAGGTAAACTAAATAAGACAAAGAAAAATGGGTCAACCTAGTAGTTCAGAACTTTTAGAGATCATTCACACAGATATTAGTGGACCTTATTCCAACACTTTATGTAAATATTGTTATTTCATTACATTCATTGATGACTTTTCCCGTTTTGGTTTTCTATACTTGATTAAAGAAAAATCTGATTCTCTTAATAAATTTATAATTTTCAAAATTGAAGTCGAAAAACAATTAGGGAAAGTCATTAAGATTGTGAGATTTGACTGTGGAGGTGAGTATTATGGAAAACATGGAGTTGATGGACAACATATAGGACCATTTGCTAAGTACTTACAAGAGTGTGGGATTGTTGCCCAATATACCATGCCTGGTAGCCCTGAACAAAATGGTGTGGCAGAAAGGCGTAATCGCACTCGGACATGATTAGGAGTATGATGAGTAGCTCAAACTTGCCTGAATATCTTTTGGGGGAAGCCATTAAAACTGCCCTATACATCCTTAATAAGGTTCCCAGTAAAGCGGTGCCTAGCTTGAACCATTTTCGCAGTTTGGGGGTGTCCAACTGAAGTGAGAATCTATAACCCAAATAAGAAGAAAACCGACCCTAGATCTACCCGCTGTTACTTTATTGGTTATCCATATCACTTTAAAGGATACAGGTTCTATTGCCTCGCACAAGGAACTAAAGTAGTGGAATCACAAACTGCCAAGTTCTTGGAATTTGATGTTGCTGAGTTGGAAAAGTCTTCACCTTTAGATCAGGGACAGCGAAATGAGGATGTTACTATTCCATTATATGATCTGTCAGAAGCTATTGTTTCCATGCCTATTGTGAGAACATGTGATTGGGGGGGGAGGGGGAAGTAAATGAACAAACGGAAGTAGCACTACCTATTCCCACTGATGCTTCTGCACATGTTCCTAATGAAGCACCTCAGCTACAAAATTTAGTTGCATAAATACTTGTTAGAAGATCTGAACGGTAGAGAAGGCATGCTATTTTTGATGACTTTATTGTGTATTTAGGTGAAATTGATTATGATGTTGGTCATATTGCTGATCCCTGCTACATATAGAGAAGCTGTCTCCAGTCCACAGTTAGATAAGTGGATTGAAGCCATGAGAGAAGAGATGCAATATATGGTACATAATAGTGTATGGGAATTGGTTTCACTTCCAAAGGGTTGCAAACCCATTGGGTGCAAGTGGGTTTACAAGACTGAGAAAGATTCAAAAGGAAAAATTAAGCGTTTCAAAGCAAGACTTATAGCCAAAGGTTTTTCTCAAAGAGAAGGTATAGGACTTTAGTGAGACTTTCTCTCCTGTCTCAACTAAAGACTCCTTTAGAGTCATCATGGCATTGGTGGCTCATTTTAATCTTGAGTTACATCAGATGGATGTCAAGACAGCCTTCTTGAATGGAGATCTTGCTAAAGAGGTTTATATGGTCCAACTTGAAGGTTTCATAGAAAATGGAGAGAGTGAACTTGTTTATAGACTCACGAAGTCTATCTATGGTTTAAAACAAGCATCTCGATAGTGGTTCTTGAAGTTTGATGAAGTAATCACCTCTCTTGGTTTTGTTGAAAACAAGATTGATCAGTGCATATATCTCAAAGTTAGTGGGAGCAAATTTATCATATTGGTTTTATACGTTGATGATATTTTGCTTACTAGTAGTGACGTTGGTTTATTATATGAGACAAAATTGATGTTATCCAAGACCTTTGACATGAAGGATCTTAGGGAAGCATCATTTGTCTTTAGCATTGAAATTCATCGAGACAGATCTCGTCATTTGTTGGATCTTTCTCAGCGAGCATACATTGATCGTGTGCTTGATAGGTTTAACATGTAAAAATGTAAGCCTGGGGATGTACTAGTTATCAAGGGTGATAGATTCAGTTTGGGTTAATGTCCTGTTAATGATTTTCAGAGGAAGTTCATGAAGAATATGCCTTATGCTAGTGCAGTTGGAAGCTTGTTGTATGCTCAGGTTTGCACCAGACCTGACATTGCTTTTACAGTGGGAGTTCTTGGTAGATATCAGGCAAACCCAGGTCCAGAACATTGGGTTTCTACGAAGAAAGTTATGAGGTATTTGCAGAAGACTAAGGACTTTATGCTGTTGTATAGAAAGGTTGATTACCTTGAGCTGATTGGTTACTCTGATTCTGACTTTGCTGGTTACAAGGATGATCTGAAATTCACATCAGGATACATTTTCATGTTAGCTGGGGGAGCTGTATCTTGGAAAAGTTCTAAATAGACAATCACTGCTTCTTCCACTATGCAGGCTAAGTTCGTTGCTTATTATGGAGCATCGACACAAGGTATATGGTTGAAGAACATGATAACCTATCTTGGTATGGTTGATTTGATCTCTAGACCTTTTAAAATTTACTGTAACAACAGCTCTGCTATGTTCTTTTCAAAGAATAACAAGAACTCTAGTGCATCGAAAGCTATAGACATTAAGTATCTGGCTACCAGGGATTTAGTGAAAAAAGGAAACATTGTGTTTGAATATATTGAAACAGAAAAAATACTAGAAAATCCTTTAACCAAAGGACTTAGGATAGATGTTTTTGGTTAGTGGGAGTTTCGTTGTTTTATTCAAACTAGCTAGCATGTTATATATGCTATTTGATGAATGTTTACGTCCTTGTAGGATGGTACATTTTATTAATGAAGATAATAGTTATTTTTATTATGATATGATTAATATTGTATGTGCACATATGGTTATTTATGACATGTCATTGCATTAAAAACTTAAGACTTTGTATCTGTCTTAAGTATGACGGTTTAGTCAATTTGGAGGCATGTCTCAAATGACACTAATTGGATATCTCGAGATGGTTGTTGAGACATACGAGCTTAAAATTAAGCTTAAGCAATTTCTAATGCTTTGGAAAGCATCCAGTTTTAATGAAATCACTTAGAGGACCGACAATGAAAATAACGTATGTTGATCACATTTAGATTCTATTTTTCTTGCTACACTACCACATCTAGATCCATTGCATATTAGGTTGTTGGCATTTGTAACCATGGATTGGTCTTGTGTCGTTTAAGTGGCACAATGATTGCCATGATTCGGTGTTAATAACTTAATTGGGCTGGATTGTTTGAAGTACGTCTCAGGACCAAAATTTTTTCTTTTACAATTGTAGCCACATAAAAGTTATACCTTGCCCGAGAGTCGTTTTCTAAAATATGTTTTTCAAAATTTTTAAAACTATAATTAATGATTGCCCAAGTGGGAGAATGTTAGAAATTCCATATATGGGTTGCCAATAATTGTATGATTTTGTTTTAATAATAAAAACGAGTTTAAGGTTTGGTCTATTTGAGACATGCTGGTAAAAGCCCATACAGTTTTATGTGATCATTTGGGATAGGACTTAAGAACACTTCTTATCTGATTAGATATATTATTTGATTAGATGTGGATTGGCAGTAAATGTAGGCTGAGTGACTTTAGGAGGACTCTTAGAGTTTTATCTGACATGAAATAGCTAGGTCCCCTCTCCTCTCTATATATACGCATCTTACCCCATTGAAAGCTGCCACTAGAAAATACAGAGAGTACGGAGAGGAAAACGTGGCTATGTGAAGTAATTACTAAGGTGTGCTTGGTTGAGATTCCAGATATCCGCTGCTATGGCTCAATCAAGTACACAAACTTTATTATTAATGTGTTCTAAATTCATGTATGAGATTCTGTAAATTCATAACATCACCATCTTTGCATCATCAAACATGTCGTCATAAACTTAAGGAAGGGTTATTCTACTGACTCTAACCTACCATTCATTTATGACAAGTAAAGAACTCAAAGTATCTTCAATTAATCATATTTCCAAAATCAAACATCCTTCCAAAAAGAAAAAAAATTGACCTAGTCCTACCATTTAAAATCTTTTCTTTTAGGTCATGCCATTCAAAATCTTTTCATCTACATCCTACCATTTAAAATCTTTCTACTGTCTAAAAGTTTATCAATCAATGTCCTACTAGCTAAAGTTTTTAATCTCAATGAATAGGGCCTACCATCCAAAATCTTTGGACCAAAGTCCTGTTGGTTAAAGGTTTTAATCTCCATGTTTGGATCCTGCCATCCATAATTCATTCGACTAAAGTTTTACTGGTCTTAGGTTTACCTCCTTGTTCGGGTCCTACAGTGAAAAACTTCTTTCAACCAAAATCTATTGGTTGCATATTTTAATCTTTTTAATTCGGGTCCTACTATGCAAAACTCTTTTCAACAAAAATCCTATTGGTCATAGGTCTTAATCCCCTTGTTTAGGTCCTACTTTTCAAAACTCCTTTCGACCAATGTTCTATTGGCCATAGGTTTTCAATTACTTGTAAGAGAAGAAGGTATGTAAAAAAAATTTGATGCAAAAGAAAATAATTCTAATTATTAAATATTTAAGATATTGCAAAAAGACATGTCTAATTCTCTTTTATGAAATCAAACATAATAGCCTCTTATTTTTGGAAAACTACATTAAATATTGGATTTTCTTTGGATTTTACCATTAATGACTCTTAAGATACAATGGGCATGTCCACATGTCATGTCTAAGTGACCTTCAAATCTTTCTTTGCTTTGTGCTTATTGTATTAATTATCTAGAAAGAAACAAATCTAAAAAGTGAAGATATAGTATATAAATATGGTATCTTTCATTTCTCAAATGATAAGAAAACTTTGTATTCTTGAAGGATTTAAAATTCTAAGCATCAATGTTGAAGAAATGATAAGTCAATCTTCGAACACCAAAGCTCCTCCCTTTAAAGTCCATGTTTTGGTTGTGGATGATGATCCTACTTCTTTTCAAATTGTTTATGAAATGCTAATTTCATTGGAATATGAAGGTAATTAAAAAAATGTTTCAAATCTATTTTTCTATTTTCTCATATATCTTTTCCAATAGATAATTTAATTTCATGGTTTCATTCACGAACATAAATTTATACATAGTGTAAATCGTTGTAATCACTGATAATTTTACTATATAATAATATTAAAATAATTTTTTTTTCGAGATTATTCTTTAATATTTTGTAAAATCTCGATTATTCACATACACACATATATATAATTTTTTTTTTGACATTATTCACTTTAAAATAAAACTCGTTCAATGTCTTAAAAAATTAAAAAATAATATTAATCTCTTATTTAGTTCTTATTAATTAATTAATTGAATACTTAATTATTCTTAATACTTGGATATGCATGGTAATGACCTAATACTATTACCGACTCTCCTCAATTAAATGTAATTATACATTATATGTTTAACCTATCATATAAAATTTGACACAGATATTTTTTTAAAAGAAAAAAATAATATTAAATTTGAATTCTTAAGAAGACAGTTATTAATTTTTATTCTTGATAAAGAAAGGACATGAAATAAAAGTAAATAAATGAAAGGCATAGAGAAAGAAAATATAAGCAATACACATGTACTTTTAGGTTATTAATTACTTGTGATTATGCAATTATAAAGCCTCTATATTTCTTCCTTAATATTTCCATATTTTGATTTGGAATTTATCATGTTATTCATATATGTATATAATGCCTTCATTCATTATACTTTTTTTATCTAAAAAATCAGACCATTTAGATATATATATATATATATTTTTTTTTTTCTGCAATTCATATAATTATTCTCCATATCATAGAGAAAGTAATCTGCAAAGAAGCTAACCAAGTGAGTTTTATAAAATCAGTTGCAAAAAGAAAATATGTCAAAAAAATACTTAGAATTAATCAAATTATGCTATTTTTCATTTTTTTTTTCTAAATTTCATAAATTGTAAAATAATAATAATAATAATAATAGAATGATAAGAAAAAAAATATTTAAATACTTTTGTAGGAATAAATATATATGGCCAGAGTTATTTATATATGCATAATGAAGTTTATGACATGCAATAATGGTGCATATGATTTTTATATTCTAACCAATTTATGATTAATAATATTTCATTTTTCTTTGCTATATATTGAAAATTGAATGATAGTTTTGATTTAAATTTTCTTTTTTTAACATAAAGTGATTTCTCTAGATAATTGAGGGAGTGTTATTGCAAAGACCTTGGAGTGTGGTGTAGTTATATTGTAAAACCAGCAAAATTAAGTGATTTCAATGATATTTGGCAATTTGGAATAGCTTCTTTGATAAGAGGTAAGAAGAAGAAAGCAACAGTTTTTATTTTAGAACATGATGGTCTTCCAGAAATGACTAATTCTATAATGCAACTCTTACAAACAAAGAGAGAATGAAGACATCTAGGAATTGTTTAAAGTTGAAGGCACAAATGAACCCTCTGGATGAAGTAAATATTGGAGCCATTGCTATGAGAAAATCAAAGGTTGTTTGGACAATTTCACTTCAGGCTCAATTCTTGCAAGCCATAAATTATATAGGCCTCGAAAGTAAGATATCCTTTAATGTTTTTAAGTAAAAAGCTTGATTTTTTCTCCTAGCTATACTATAGTAATTAATTATTTGTTCTTATTAATTTTGTTATTCCAGGGGCTGTTCCGAAAAGAATTCTTGAAGTCATGGATGTACCAGGGTTAACTAGGGAAAATATAGCAAGTCATTTGCAGGTATGTAATCTCTGGCATAATTTCTCATTTGTGTGATTTTTTTAGTAGCACCGACACTTCTTAAAACGAATTGCACAAAAAATGACCCTAGTAATGTGCAAAACACCAGACAATATGGAACTATTATCAAGTTTGGAATTAAGCTACCCTGCATTGATGTTGAAAAACATACAAGAAGAATTTCATAAACTTTTGAGGCAAAGTCAAATGAGAAAATCATCATTCCCATAATCAAGTACATCAACTGTGCCTAATTAAGTTTCAATGTGGGAAATCAAAATGGTGCATTGATCAATCGTGCCACCTAATGTTTAAAATTCTAACGAACAACACATGGTATGATTCAGCATATGTTTGCTGGCCTCCACATTCTAATGTCAATGATGTCCATCAAGTTATGATTAACAATTCGATCATCGAGCAACCACATATTAGAAACCTTGGATTTTTCAAGGAGGGAAATGATTTCACAACTGGTAGAACAATCAATTATACAGATGGGTTCGTGAACACCATTGTCGATAATGACAAAGAGATTGTTGCACCCTTGTTGAACAATGACATGTATAGCTATTTGGTCGAGAAACAAAATTTTCCAAGTGCATTGAATCATTATGTGCGCCAGAACCAATATGTATTCATGAAATTCAATCAACATAGACAAGTACCACCTGGAGACAAATTTCACCCCAAGTGAAGAACATTACTACTTTTGATGCTACTTCTAAGATTCAACAATGTAGCAGTGCTGAGCTAGTTCAGGTATCAATTCATATTTTAAAAATTTCTTTTGATATATATATAATTCACCTTATTTTTTTACTATTTGATTTATTTAATTTACTCCACTTATAAGATGAGAGGTGAACTCAAATAATGAGTTTATTAGTCTAACAAAGAATGAATATATATACCATAGACCATGAAACAATCAAATATATTGTTTGATTATATATATATATATATATATATATAAAGAAAAACAAAGTTATCATTTAATAATTTTAAGAAAATAAAATGCCATCAACCATAGTCGTGTAAAATAATAAAAGTAAAATTAAATACTTATATTATTATATGTTTAGCATGTTAAAATATGTTTAATACGTTATTGAACCCATGGAAAAAATATTGTGACTTTATCCATGGTTTTATATATCTATATATATAATTAAAAGTTTTTGTCTCCTACTATATGTTATTTATAAATAAATGTGAAACGTGATCTACATATGTGTGCAGCAACAAAGTGGGACACAAACACAAAACCTTGAGGTTCCTGACAGTGCAAGTCATACCAATGAAAAGTCTAAAAAGGCATGTGGGTTTTAATTGGCCTTATGATTGTAATATTAGTACATTCATTTGATTTACCCTAACCATTTTTTAATTTTTATTCTTTTTATTTTTTCCTATTAATATTAACTAATTATAAGGTTTCATAATTTTTTTTCTCTCCTATTTCTTTTGTCCTTAATAATAACTACTTTTTTTTCCTATGTTTTCATTAGATTCACTATCGAAACTTTTTTTTTTCATACGGAATCTATTTGCGTTTTGTTTCTAGCGAAGACAAAAAGTTGTGATGTCCAACACTGATGAAAGCTCAAACACAGCTGATTATTACTTTATTTTATCAAATTACTAATCAGACAAGTTTAGAAACAAATTATTACTTCAAATAGTTAGCTATCTAATGAAATTATAAAATCATTCTCGAGCATTATGACGTACTATAATATTCAACTTTATATTGTTATTAGTTAAGGGACTTGTTATGTGTAAAAGAGCAAATTATTTCTTGAAGTAGATTTGTATATAAATACGAATTGATCCCATATAAGTAAAGTTAGAAGGCTCCCATGTACATAGAGGCATCCTCAGTTAACAATATTAATTGAGGGTTCGTCTCATTTCTCAGAACTAAATTCATCTATTTGGTGCTTTATTATAGCAGCAGAACAATGGAAACTTAATAAACTTGGAAGATGATCAGGCAAGTCATTTACTTATATATTGTGATTATCGGGGGCTGGTCGATGGACAAAAAATTTTAATTAAATATTTTATTATATTTTTGTTTGAACTTTGTTGTAGGATTTAGAAAAGGCATTTATCAAGTCATTGTTCAACAATGGAGAGTAATGGTTTGGAGTTCAAAGAGCTTCAAGATTCTTTATAGAGTCATTGCATAGGACCCATTCAATCCAATCTATACTTGGACTTTTCTGATAGTACTATTAGTTCTTTACATTTTCATTTATGCTAAACAATAATTTTTGTATTACTATGAAAAAGTAGGATGGAATGATGCATGCTTAACAATTTTAGTTTTAAATATTTCCAATAATTTATATTTATATATTTAATGTGTATGTTAGAATATATAGATATTATCCCTTGCTACAAGTTTACTACTAGTTTTATTGTTTGAAAGAAATGATTGTTTGTCATGATATAAAATTAGAAAGACCTAAATTTGATTCCATTTATGCAATCCACAACACAAATTAAAAATAAAAAATTCAAGTGTTCAGGTCGATGCATTAAAAAGGTGTCGAGCTCAGATGCGAGTGGAATGTTTAAATTTAGAAATTCCTCCCCTATCTTTACAAATTCACCATTTTGGTGAAATGGTTATTTGACAGTTTCATTGTTGCTTTGATTTTTCAAAAGTATTTCAATATTATATCTAGGACTATTTTGATCTATGTATGGATAGCAGTTATAACTAAAAAACATGTATCCTTGGATTTTTCATAATCTCATTAGCTTGAAAACTGAAATTACATGTGAAATTGAGTTTGTAGTGGCAGATAATTAGCTGGTTAAGCTGAAGTTGATTGATTTGGCTTTTGAACCAAGCTACAAATGAGGCTTCATAAAAACTAATCATTAGATAGATTTCGCCGGTGAATTGGCATGTGGATGCAACCTTATTATCGTATATCAAAAATAATAAAATAAGATCTCAAGAGAATTTTGAAATTTATTTTTGACTAAATTTCATGGCCTCATCTTGTATTTTTGAAAGTTGTTTTAATAGAATTAGAATAATCCATAAACCTAATTATAAGAAATTAACAATAAGTGCTATCTTTTTTCTTCTCAAAATTATCAACAAGTGTTATTACATTTCTAAAACACCAATTAACTCTTAAATCTAAATATGTTTTTCTAAATAAGTCTTATTCCTTAATTAGAATTAGCTTCAAAAGAACAAGCACATGTATTTACTATCTAATTTTTCTAAAATAATAATTCAATTCAATGACTTGTTTTCTTTTTAATGTGATTGTCACGACCCAAGCCGGGATGACCAGTGAATAGATTATGTCACACCCCCAAATAGGAGTATGACTGACCGGATGAATGAGTATTCATGCCTCCATAACCTTGAAGACTTAAATACTCTACACCCATGACTCTTTAACACATTTAAAGTAGAACAATTAAAATATTATTGAATCAAAAATGAAATTCGAACTCAATTGTTAAACATCAAACGATCACTAAAATTATCGGCAGTGGTTCCCTGTACAATGGAACATGCCATAATGCATATAACAATCTGTTTATAAAATTGATAATAATTCATAGTATCATAATATACAGAGGAGCTCTGCTCCTAACAAAATATGAAAAACACCATAGTAAATTCAATATATCTGACAACAATACATAACACCTTAAGCAACTACAAGTATCGTTTTTTACGCTCTAAGTGTGCGATTTCCAAGATATACATTGCCATAGTAGAGTTGGCAAGTAGTAATTTTGTTCACGACCAACAGTGATTTCCTGGAAAACTAAAAAAAAAATCACAAAGGAAAGAGTGAGTCACAAACCATGTACCCTAAGGTTACCAGCATCATATAACACATAAATCACAGCTTAAACACATATTTAGATTTACTTACGCATGTACGTAATTATAATTATCAAACGATTACAATTTACTTAGTTCATAAATCTTAACATATCAACAAATCATACAAACAAACAAACAATTAAACAGCCAATTAAACAAAGGGCCAATGAATAGCTCAACCCTGCACAACATTATTTCCCCTTACCACGCACTTATGTGCCAGCATAACAAATTAATTATCTGTACACAATCCATCCCACCGAGACTAAACACTCTATTTGTTTTTAAATAATTATCAGAATCAAAATAATTCATGTCAAATATCAAATCTAAATATCCTAGGTGCAATTAGACTTTAATTTCAAAAATAGAAACCATTTCTTAGAAAATTTCACGTTGTTGGCCTTATCAACCATACTCAATATCAAATACATATAATTCAATTAAATTACTAAAATAACTCATTTACTTATTTTCCACTGTAACATATATGTTCAAAT
Organism: Quillaja saponaria; assembly: GCA_029379385.1. Taxonomy (NCBI): domain Eukaryota; kingdom Viridiplantae; phylum Streptophyta; class Magnoliopsida; order Fabales; family Quillajaceae; genus Quillaja; species Quillaja saponaria. Next base: position 11,150,507 of record CM055611.1, on the reverse strand, counting down.
ATGTTTATAATTGCACACAATAATCTAGTAACCACAAAGCACATAATTCACTCAGAAGGCTCAAAGATGGGGCTCGTTAGTTCGCTTAGCCTGCGATGGTGTCAAAATATCCTCAGTATGCTCCAGAGCTGAAAATCAACAATTCATATATTACTATTTATTCTTTTGTTTATTTCAAGTTCTAAATTAAGTTTACAAGAACTATAATTTGATTCAATTTCCCAACTCTTTTATTTTTTTTTTTCTTCAAACTTAAATTATACACTTTCATCTTATTACTTCATCTTATTACTTTCATCTTATTACTTCATCTTACTTCATCTTATTACTTTCATGCAACTATTTTATATGTCTTTATAAATTCATTACCATGAATTCTTGATTTGTAATTACAATTTTTCTACTTAGTGTGATGTACTTGTAGTAACCTAATAGACATATAATTTAATCTAATTAACTTCCCATTAATCACCTAAATGTGACTCATTCTCCACATCATCCATCCCAAAATTCTCTCTTAATCCTCTGCCAACACACAATCACTCCCAACGTTAATGAACAAGAAATCAGCTATCTTTGGTGGATGAAAACAAGTCCAATTGATAATGAAAAATATACCCTCACAATTTCAATCACACAGGACTGAAAACAGTGCACACTAGTTACTGGTCCTAACCCCACTTGTTGCTAAAATTAACCCTTTATAGGCTTCCCTTTCCCCACGATAATACACACCAAAAAGTATCAACCATATAGCTGGAAGCCAAAATACCAAACAGGTTGTAAGATATATTACTAACAATAGGACAAGCAAATGATTTTTCTTTTCCAAACAAGCCTATGTTCGTTCACCTAGCTGTTGAAATTCCAGTACAACCGTCACACACTTGATTTCCTAAGCCAAGTCATACACAGCTAAAGGAGAAAGGAAGAGGCGTATACTAGCAGGCTAGAGAAGGGAACTAAATCTCTTGGCTACTATTGACTTTGATTGAGCTGAATTTCAGCTCCCAACACCCACTAGCTTCAACTCCACAAACTACCAAAAGAAAGGAGCACGGGAACTGACCAACTAAGTGGACATGGATGCCAAAAGAAAAAAACTCTTTGCCAAGCCACCACCAACCGAATCACCAGCAAAAGAAGAAAAAATAAATAAAAATAAAAACCACGGCAGAATGGAGGAAGAAGCTAAGTTGGTCACAAGAAAGAAAAACCAACAAAGAAGATAAAGAAAATCATGTACTAATCAAGTAAAAGAGTCAAACTAAAGTAGAATAAAATAAGAAATTATGAATGACTTATTTAGGTCTTATGAGATATATATATATATATATATAAATTATCAGTGGTTGACTTATTTGCACTAAATTGGAAAGTCGCATATATAAATTTGACTTAGATACAACTTTATTAATATGTACTATATATGTATATATATATACAATAACGTATGAAAATTCTAATGCACACGTTGAATTATCGGGTTATAACAGATTAGAGTGAACATAAACCTACAATGACACAAACCAGCTTACAAAGGTTATTGAAAATGAAACAAAACTGTAATAGACTGTCTAAAAATTAGATGTTCAAAAGATTGTAAACCTAATATAATAATATCATAATACACAGATGGTCATCCGTGACTAAAAGCACAAATTTAAACAAAAACAAATCCCAGAACAAGGCTACAACAGAGTCTAAGCAAAGATACAGTCATCATGAATACAATTAGTTTCAATTCAAGCTAGACCCAAGTGTTATCGATTTTAACCACGTTAGTGCACGTATCATCAACAAGTAAAATAGATAGAAGTAGAGTGTCAAACCCATGAGGAATTCTTACTAATATCTAACTAAGTATGAATATTAACACAATCTTAATTTTATTCAAACAAACGAAACGAGTTATGGTGTAGAACCTAATCTAAACTAAAACTAACTGGTGACAAATTAAACTAGAGAATTCAATGGATAAAGGCGTAGAACTACAATTTCCCTCAACACTTTACTTGACTTATTATTATCTTATCATGCTTAGTTATGATATCGAATTAGTAACCTATGGCTCTAATTCAATTATAAACATATTCTTATGTCTTATAAATATGTATCTCACTTAATCAATTCCCTATATTCCTATGAGAATTAAGTTAAGCAAGAATAATTAAAATTAGACCTAAATTGGCTACACAAGGTATATAAGTATATTCCTATCCTACATACGAATTAAATTCAAAGAATCTTGTGAATGAATTTAAACAAGTGTTGAGTTACTTGTCTAGTTCAATCCAAAAATGGAATGAAATAAACAATCCAAAAACCAAGTTACATAAACAACTAAAAGCAGTAAACATGGAAGAGAAATAAACTATAAAGATTTACCCCCATCAATCTATTTGGTAGCTAATCAACTAGAAGCATTAAACATGGTATAAGATAAACAATCCAAAAACCAAAATCCTAAGTAATCAAAAAATAACAAAAATCATCAAGCTACATGTTGAGTTCAATTGTACTTCTAAAGATAAATTAGTTGATACTACCTAGTGCAGACATAAACTCAAATAAAATCACCATCATAAGAAATACAAGAAAAAGTAAAAGAAAGGTGTAGGAAAAGAGAAAACTATAAAGTATGTCAGTCTTCAATCTTCAATCTTCAATCATCCCAAGCTCCTTTTCTTTTATTGCACCCTTGATGACTTTCTTTTCTCCAGAAAATCTCAACTTAATAGTCTCTTTTGAGTCCACAAGCTAATCCCCCTTTTCATAGTCTTAAAACACCTTAATTTCACTTCAATTCAAACTAGGAGTAGCACCAACATCACGACCTAGAAAATCAACAAAATTGTCTGTCATGCAATGACTTTGGTGTCGCAGTGCCTATGTCTTGGCACTACGGCAGCCTAGGGTCTTCATCCTAGCGTATAGGCGCCAGCCTCCATGGCAGCATTACTTATCTTATGTGTTTTAAGCAGTTTGGCCTCTAGTTTAACCTCTAATGGAACTCCTTTTTGTATTACACCTTCAAAACACATTAACTAAATTAGAATAAACTATAACTCATATAAAACACTAATCATAGCCTAAATCAACTAGGATTCATCATCCTAATACAGTAAGTACTCAACAAGGATTTGACTAAAAACTAAACAAAAGCCAATTACAACTCTTGAACATAGCTTAAATAATGAGTAAAATGATGTAAAATAACTCTATTTCCAAGAGTTGTCACCAAGCCAAAACAAAGGTTGGGTATACCAAAAATAGAAACTGTAGGTAGACACCTTCCTCGACATAAGGCTCCAAAATCCAAGATCTCAACTATCTGAAAACAATAGCAAAAGCTAATGAGGATGAGTCACAAAGACTTTATGAATAGACAGTATGTAATGTAGTAGGCGGGAGAGCAAGGCAAAGAACAAATATTGTATCAATAGTTAGTTTACATAAAAATATATTTTTGATAACATAAGCAAAGTGACGAAATAATTTCCAATAACTATTTGGTAAGAGAAATATAACTAAAATCTCCAATCAACAAGAGTAAATCATTTGATATAATCATTTTATGAAAACCATAATTAGGCATTACACAATGTCAGAATTATTAATCTGTTATACCGGTAGAATACAAGGGGTCAGTGCCAAACCCTCGCTAACAAAGGTATCAAAATCTCTCAATTCATGCAAACCATCGAACTCGTATATTATAACGAGTTCGTGCCAAACCCCCACTAACTAGGGATCAAACTCATTACCATATATGTTGACCCACATACGGGGTTAGGGTATCCCTAACTAGGTATGATATCCAAAATACTATATGCAAATAGGCTACCTATACCTCATTAGCTAAGGTGTTCTGACAAGTATTATTCTAGAAAAACATGTTTTAAGAACCATATCCAAAAAGTATACCATTCTATAACTAGAGCGTCAAGTCATTCAATTATTCCAATACAAGTCATTGAACCCGTAGGTTACAAGAAGTTAGTGTGAAACCCCAACTAACTAGGATATCAAACTCATTACCACGTATGTTGGCCAACACACGAGATTAGGGCATCCCTAACTAACTATGTACCATTTCCAAAAAGTAAATTATTTTTACATAAGCTAACAATACCTATTTAGCTAAGTTGCACTAGAAGTTCCATTCCATAGCGCAATCCAAAAGAAAAAATAGAATACTTCAATAACAAAGTAATGCCAAATGAAAACTAAGAAAATCAATGGAAGCATTTACAACATCATATCCAAATAATAAACATTCCGATATTTACATTCTAAGTCAAATAAGTCCATCAAATCTAAAGTCAAACACAGTTGTCACCAATAGTCAAAATAACATAAATTAACTTTCATTCCAAGTGGCAATATTGATTTTAAATCTATTCAAATCATATGTCTATTGACACTTATCAAATAAGATACGATGAAATGTTAAAGTGCTTGTTCTCGATGACTATGTTCAAGAATGTAAATAACTAATAATGATATCCATATACGTACAAATGATTCAAAATGAATCTATAAAATGTTTGATGGTTCAAATGCACTTCTAAAATCATTTACAAAATTTAGTTTGAAAAGCTTGAAAGATCATAAGTCAAGTTTAATTAAAGCATGTTCATACAAGTAGTTTTTGAATTGAAAAGTCGTGATCCATGTGATGAGTACAATGAAAATACTACACTAAGAACTATTCACTTATAGTACAAGAGAAGATTTCAAGAATGCCGAGAACATAAAGTCACCTAATAGAAGGTGCAGGGGTGTCCAATGAACCTATAACAATTGCAAACAAGATTCTAGAATAATTAATAAGAGCCAACAAGAGTTTTAGGAACTAAATGACATAACCAATAGAATAGGAATAATGAGTCCCCCTACAAAACTTGAATTCAAAATTAATCCCAAATAATGCATTCTAACCCACAAGCAAGCATCCAAATCCAACGAATTCCAAGAGTGGCCAAAACATGCTATAACCTTAGTGAGCTCAAAACAAAAAGTATATAGATATAACATAGCTAAAACATATGCTAAATACCAAGATTGTTAAAGTTTCGCAAACTAACAAAAATAGACAATTCCATGCATTTGCCAAATTTAACAATTTCAAAGTATGTTTTAGAATTAACCATTTACCCAAATCAACCCAACAAATCTATTTCCCACACTTATAACAACTTACAATTCAAAAATCCTAAAACTTGAATTTACATAATTTTCACATTTAGTTTCAAATCAACATTTCAACACAAAAATGACATTCTTGTATTTGAATTTTCACAAAAACACCCACACAAATAACCAAAACTTATTCATGGAAATTCCAATAAGTAAGATTAGGCTAGGATTAATTTGGGTAAAACAATAGGAATTCAAATAACTCACACTCAAGACAACACAATTTAACTACACTTTCAAGATACAAGATTATGATATAACTTACTACAACTTCAACAAATTCAAGATTGCAATAATGACCTATAAGCTTGAAACTCACCTTGGAGGATAGAGGTTCTGTTGGTGTGGGACAAGAGTTAAAAACACCGCTAGAAGTGGCTAGAACAACCACTGAAATCAGCCTAAAAAAATATTGAAATGGGGTTGAAAATGACACTATTTTGGGTTTATTTTGGGTGGTTGTTTGGAGCTTGAAATAGAGATAAAATAAAAGGGAAAGAGGGGAAAGAAAGCTAGAATAGCCACTAAAATTAGCCCAAAAATGGATTGAAATCTTGACCAAATTCATGTACAAATTCTGGGCTATTTTAGGAGTTATTTTGGGACTAAAATGGAAGGAGGTTAGGATAGTTTTAGTGGGGGAAAGGATGGTGATTTTTAGCTACAAGTAGGGTAGGTTATAGTCTCACACCCTCAAGTAAAGGTATGACTAGCCAGAAGAATGGATAACTAAACTCCCGTAACCCTAAATACCCATTTACCTCACACCACTACTCTTAAACAAAATTTCAATTAAGATTGAGAAAACTCTACTAAAGTAAAATAAAATTATAACTTGTTAAAACATAAAATATTTACTAAAATTTTGGCAGAAGTTCCCCTACATGCCTCATAGTGCATACATAAATAACCTATTTGCAAGTAAACAGTAAACCATATAATCAAATTACACAGAGGAGCTCTGCTCCTAATAATAGATAAAATCACCATGGTTAATTTAATGTATACAACAATAATGCATAACACCTAAAGTGACTGCTCCTAATAGATAAAATCACCATGGTTAATTTAATGTATACAACAATAATGCATAACACCTAAAGTGACTGCAAGTGTCGTCCTTTAAGCCTTAAGTGTGCGATTTCAAAATATACCTTGTCGCAATAGGGGAAATGGACCATGTCTAAAATGCAAAAGGTTTCATGCTGGCAAGCCTTGTCAACAAGGGTTTGCTAGATGCTTTAGTTATGGAAAAGAGGGCATAGGGCAAGATTTTGTTTAGGGAAGAGAGGTCATGATGATGCTAAATGACCAGTCATGCCAGGATGGGTGTTTGCTATAGGATAAAAGGAAGCTTAGGAGAATGAAAATGTTATTCTAGGCAAGTGCAAATTATCTGGTTAAGAAGTCATGGTCTTATTTAACACTAGTGCCACATATTCATTTTCTTTTTCTTTCTATTGCATGGTTACAGAGACTTGGTTTAGAAATTAGTAGAATGTCTTGTAATATGATAGTGGAGATTCCAATAGGAAGTCTATACTTATGTTTGATGCATGTACAACTGCTGAAATTGAAATGCAAGGTAGATTAAAATATCCTAACTTAATTTTCCTTCTAATGAATGACATAGATGTTATATTAGGAATGGATTGGCTTGGGGACTAACAAGCATTCTTAGATTGTAAAAGTAGAAGAGTGGTTCTACCTAATGTAGCTGGGTGTGAAAGTAGGCCTTAGATTAGTCAAATAGTGGTTTCTGCACTGCAAGCTAGGAACTTCAGCAAGGCTGCCAAAGATACTTAGCATTATTCACTTAAGTAGAAAATAAACCACACAATTTAAAGTCAATCCCAATAGTCAAGGATTTACCTAAAGTCTTCCCTGAAGACTTGGTTGGTTTACCTCCTAAAAGGGAAGTAGAGTTCATAATTGACACATTGCCAGGTGCAACACCTATATCCAAGACACCTTATAGAATGGCCCTTGTTGAGTTAGAAGAATTGTTAGAAAAAGCATACATGAGGCCAAGTTGTCCACCATAAAGGGGGCACCTGTACTATTTATTAAGAAAATATATGGGACATTTAGACTATTGACTAAGACAACTCAATAAAGTGACAATAAAAAACAAATGTCCTCTACCTAGGATAGGTGATCTACTGGATCAGTTGTAATGGGCTACAATTTTTTCCAAGATACACATAAGGTTAGGCCATCACCAAATAAGGATCAAGACTAAAGATATACCTAAGACAACCTTTAAAACTAGGTATGGACATTTTGAATTTGTTATCATGCCATTTGGAGTTACTAATGCACTAGCAGACTTCATGGAATTAATGAATAGGGTGTTTAGGCCTTACTTAGACCAGTTTATGATTGTTTTTATTGATGACATCCTAGTGTACTCTGAGACTGAAAAAGAACATGAAGAACATTTGAAGATTGTGTTACAAACTCTAAAAAGGGTACAATTATATGTCAAGCTAAGAAAGTGTGAGTTTTGGTTGAAGAATGTGGTATTTTTAAGGCATGTAGTCAGTCGACAAGGTATGACAATTGATCCCAGGAAGGTAGAGGTAGTATTGAGGTTGGAAGTGTCAATAAATGTAATTGAGAATAGAAGCTTCCTTGGACTAGCAAGGGTTTTCCTAAATAGCAATTCCCCTAACCAGGTTGACTAGAAAGGAGTTAAATGGGAATGGACTGAAAAATGTTAAAGCAATTTTGAAGAATTGAAGACTAATATTGCACCAATTCTAATTTTACCAAATCCTAGAGAGAAATACACTATATACAAGTGATGCATCCAAGAAGAGATTAGGATGTGTTTGGATATATCTAAACTCACTATTCCTTAGCAAACTCTCATTTGTTTGTTTGTTTGGATATATCTAAATTCCATTTCTTCTTCTTTTTTTTCTTTTTTTTTCTTTAGCCTATGATTATTTAAATCAATCATATAGTTGTAGTAGTTTTACATTGCAACCAAAATACTAGTAATAATTTAAATCTTAATTAATTTGCAGCCTTTTATTATAGATATCAATATTTGATTATGTCATGAATGAAGAGTTGATGTTGACTACTTGGACATTGCTCCTAATTTGAAATGATGGAAGATGTGGAGATAGTTGAGGAATTAGCTAATATGGATTTTATAAGCTATGAAAATGTTTCTGATTGTTTGTTAGGACGAAGAGGAAGCATACAAATTTTATTGTACAGTTAATACACATGCTCCATATTATATACAGAGCTTGAGTGTATTAACAATGCATGAAGCATATTCCAATCCCAACATAGAAACATTGTTATTTCATTCTCATTCAACAGAAGTGGAACCAGCCTTAACTGTATCAAACAGATGAATTTATGTATATTATTTAAATATATAATTGAAATTTTAGTACAATTATAAATATAAAGTTAGAAGTGTAACTATTTATCTTTTTTGTAAGAGTGTAATTTCATTTACATTGATATATATAGTGGATTTTCCTTAAGTAAAATGTACCATTGTCTTACAAATTAAAATTTATGATGAATATCAAGCTCATAATTGGTACTAAATCACATAAAATAAAATTATCTAATTCACTCCAAAAGTAAAAATTAAACATACAAATTATCTCACCAACTTAAAATAAAATCTTCATTCATTCCATCATGAGATCAAAAGTCATGATAAAATATCTCCAAAACAATCATAGTCAACCAATGACCTTCCATCCCTCCAAAATAAAATAAATTTGTTATTCTTCATGCTTCATCAATTTGAGCATCCCAATCAAACATTCTACTGTCTTCCATACTTTTAGACTTAAATAGATTCACCAAGGTTTAAGCATCCCCAGCCTCAATCAACTTTTTCTTGTGTGTACTCACATAGTTAAAAAAGTCCTTTTTACCATATCTCAAATTTCAATACCCCCACCTTCTTATGCTATATATCGTAAAGTATTTATTGGTGAAATTCCAGAATTAACAAATGATTCCATTATTGCTCCCTTCTCAAAAGATATATGTCTTGCAGACCATAAAAACTGCTTATATTGTATTTTTGCAAGGTAATGATTATGTTTTTCTTCATGAAATGTTACCTCCTATTGACCTTGCTTATCAACTGTGAAACAAACTTTTGTATTACAACCTATTCTTATATCTAGCCTATTGTGGTTCACTTCACCTGGCTGCATATTTATCTTGAATCCCTACCTACAGCATAAATACTCCTTTGTATGTATATCCTGTGTCATGTAATAAAAATTTTGATTCCCTTTCCTAACACTAAAACACTTCTCATGAGCATAACCACAATAAAACTTGCTTGCCTTATCTTCACTATGAACTATATGTCATAGCAAACTATCTGAAACATTTTCATAGCTTACAAAATCTATATTAGCCAATTAGTCACCTATCTCCACATCTTCTATTGTTTCAAATTAGGAGCAATATCCAAGTAGTCAACATTAACTATGCATTCATAACATAATCAAATATTGATATATATAATAAAAGGCTGCAAATTAATTGAGATTTATATTATTACCAGTATTTTTGTTACAATGTAGAGCTACTACAACTACATGATTGATTTAAATAATCATAGGCTAAAGGAAAAAAAAAAAAAAAAAAAAGCAGGAAAAGAAAGTGAATTTAGATATATCCAAACAAACAAACAAATGTGTACAACTATAAAATAGTATAGATAAAAAATAAAAAAATCAACAAGTATTATTAGCAATTGCTAACACCAAAAAAAAAAAAAAAAAATCATTTATCCTCATTTATTTTCTTATTCAGCCCTCTCTCTACCACTTCAATTTCATAATCATTATCCCACGTTAAGTAACCAAATGCAGAACTACTACAACTATTTTATAACTATTTGATTGATTTAAATAATCACAAGTTAAAGAAAGAAAAAACAAACAAACAAAAAGAAAAAAAGAAGTAAATTTAGATATATCCAAACTTATATGCCAACAACTCAGTTAACAAAAATGAATTACCATATGAACCCAAAAAAAGATTAAACACAAACATCATACTGGATATCCAAATCTTGAAAATAATTTTTAAGAACAATAAAAAAAAAAAGAAAAAAAGAATGAATTACCATATGATCAAAGTCAATCCATAAACTTAGAGAGAGTAGTCAAACAATGACCAAAAGAGATAACGATTTGGGATGGAGAGGCAGAGATGGAGGTGGATGTCATTTGTCGAAGTTCCAAGGTGAAGATAAGGAGAAGGCAATAGAGGGATGGAATTTTAGAGGAATATAGTGGCTGTCAAAGTGGTGAGAGAAAGGGATGGTGGGGTAGGGTTGGGTTAACCACTTGGGTAAGTTAAAATTTTTTTGTTGGGTTATTTATATTAATTGTATTGCTGACATAATTTTTTTAGACACATGGCAATCATTTATTGGGTTACTACACGGATCCAATGGTAAAGTCACTTTAGATAAGTTTTTCTTGAAAAATAGAGTCCATCTACAACCAAGAAGGAAAGGAAGAATGAAAGGTTCAAATTAATGTTGAGAAGGAGAAAGAAAAAGAAAAACTTTAAGAATTTTTTTTTTTTTTTTTTGTCTAATGCAATTTTAGAATAATGGAAAAAAAGGATTTTATATTACTTTTAGTCCACAAAAAGGACTTGGATAGTTAAGTATCTAATTATTGTGATTCAAACAAGAAGATAATAATCTTATTATGTATTATTATATTTCTTATTTTAACTAACATCAATAATGATTTATATTATGAGGAAAGAATTGCAATATATATATATTTAATTGGTATCTACAATATTATTAAGTCACAATCTAATATAAAATTTAAGAAAGAAAAAAATAAATTAATTTCTAATATAACTTTTCAATCATTTCACAAAGGTATTTTGCCTTTCGATATTATTTAAAAATTGCAATACAAGAATGAATAATTAAAATAAGCAAAACTTATATATGGATTGTTACATTCTTCTACCCTTAAAAAATTCAGTCCACAAATTTTAATTCAACAAAAGTTTCAATCAATTTTTAAATAGAAAAAAAAAAAATTATTTATATATCATAATTAACTCTTCTGCTATGCTTCTCTAGTAAAGAAAAATTGTAACAAAAGAGGCTCTATCAATAACAAAGAAGGATTCAAGGTAAAGGCTAAGAGTAACAATTGAATCAACAAGTGAAATAATGACCAATAATCTATTCGGGTCTTAGTAGCTTCATTGTTATAATTATGGCGCACTATATAATTAGAACCCAAGATTCTACCTATATCCCTATGCTCCGCTAGATACAGCACAACCTAGGCTCTGAAACCAACTTTGTTACAACTCAAATATTTGTCATGCCAAAGTGAGAACCAAGGCATGTTGAGGCCACCTTGGTCTAAGCTAGCCTCAAATCAAAATCAAAGAAGATGAGAACTCGATCAATGAATTGTGATATACAATAATTGAACAACTTTGCAAAATGTATTGTAGCTGTGAAACAACACTTTAAGAGTACAAAATGCCAATCTCTAGCAGAGAACAAATACTTGCACTTCCAAGACTCCAAATGGTGTCACAGTTGAACAAGTATACGCAAAATTAAAAAATATGAGTAGAATGGGCTTGAACAAGCTAAGTGAGTTGGCAAGTATAACAAATGCATAAGGGCAGGAATAGACAAATGCATATCATAAGACTTTTACTAAATATATATATATATTATATATATATTTATATATATATATATCAATTTCAATTCACAAGAAATATTTTTAGAAAGTGCTATCGTTTAAATTTCAAATAATTTTAGTTTTACAAAAGTTACTCTCATTAAAAATTTACAAGAATATTTAAAAACAAATTCATAGTGTGGTGCCATGAGTACTAAACCCTAAGCTCTCACTCAAATCCCAAGTTGATCTATTAAACTCTTAATGAAAACAAAATTATTACCTCAACCAACCAATCGATTTAAACCCAAACCATAAAACTACGAAACTTCAAAAGAATCTAACTATAAATCGTAGTTCAACCACATGATAGCTTACCAACAACACCCTAAGAAGGATACCAAACCCAAAGATTCTGAAACTAAACTTAAGAACAATCAACTATATAACCTTGGACTTAACACCTAAAACATTACCTTTCTTATAAACCGATCTTACAACTCTATAAGCTAAATCCTAAAATTACCAACTAAACATTTAAAATACTAAGAACTTCAATGTTTTAAATTGAAACTCAAGCAAATTACACCTACTCATCCAATAACATCTCACATTGAAATAAAATATACTGACCAATTAGTTAATCCATGAAAACCACTATACAACTTGCAAACAAGTCAAATATCATAATGCACAATTTATAATTTACTTAAGTCTACATCCAAGCACAAGACCTGAAAGATTAAATAACCAAAATGCAAGAACGATTCCTGTAAAAGTAATCCCAACCAAAAAAATGTAATGCCCTCTAATAGTCTTATAAAATACCAAAATAATTATCAACCGTACTTGTGCACCAAATTAGATTTTTAAATAGCAAACCGTCAATTTAAACTGAAATCATTTTTATTCATTGTTATCATAGCTCAAAAATATAATTAATTTCAAGAAAATCATCAACTAATATTCAAGTTTAAAAACAGCGCATCAATACTTAGTTCACGAAAATTGTTTAACTCATCAAGAAAATATAATTTTGAACGATGCATTTCAAATTGCTCATGATAAACAAATAACTTATGTCATCATAAGTTGGGCAAAACAAGCTTAAACCTTTCAATTACCTAAACATCTTTACAAAACTAAATTTAGTTATACAAAAAACTTAAATCCATGTATAAAATAATTTTCACAAAACTAACGAATGAATTAGAATACTAAAAGGAAGTTAGTAAATAATTTTCTTTTTTTAATAAATTATTTATCTAATTTCATGGTTAAAACTATTTAGGTAAAAAAAAAAAAAAACCAATATTGTTATCAAATTTGAAGGATTCCAAGACAGAATGTCACAAACTAACCAATGGGCATTCACCATCAGCCCCTACTGACTAGGCATCATAGTATGTATCAAAACAAACCCATCCACTTGCTTGGCCTAGCATGGGGCTAGCATCACCCATGCTAGCCAGGGTTGAAGCAATGTGCACCAAGACTAACAATACCACTGTTAACTACAATCTCATAAAATAAAAATATCGTCATTCTCAAATTACGATATCTCCACTACTCGTGGATCAACACTTCAAACATAATCATATCTTCAAACTATATACATATAATTTATCGTTGAATATCATATCAATCATATATTAAAACAAAATCATCTTAAAATCTCATTCTATTATTCTCATTTTAAAAATTTCATTGGAAACTATGTAATTAGTCATTTTTCCAATTCTTCTTCTTGTTAAATAAAATATCAAACCCCAATACTAAGTTGACTATCATTCAAAAAGTAAAAAATAAAACCACATTTCTAAAGTACAATATCAAAATAGAATTTATAGCACTGCTATAGGCTCAAATCGTTAAATAAACCAAACTTTTAGCATCAGCAGGTAATCATTTCACAATATTTACTTCTGCATGTATTGTCTTATCAAATCACCAAAGACAATTCATTTCATAACAACTTTATCAAAAATAAATAATTTTGTGTCAAATTCTCATAGTTGAATTACAACCACCTTTAAAGAATAAACTAACTAAACAAATTGTTTGTTCCCGAAACTAGGCTCTAGTGTAAGTCTTCCTAATCAAAAACTTCAGTGACTACACCACAAGTCCTTTTTCATATCATTTGCAAACAAAATCATCAAAAAATTAAATCATGCTGGAAGTTTTTAAATGTAGTGCCATATGTGTAATTACCACTCACCTTGACCAAGTAAACATTATAATTTGAATTAGTTTAAATAGGAGTTTGAGTGAGTTAAATAGTTCATCAAGAATCATAACTGGTCTAAGAACAACCACAATGTGCTTGAATGACTATAAGAAATCACTTAAAATTCTAAACCAAGGATTGTTGGGATCATAAGAGTTCACCTAAAGCAGTATAGCTAAACAAACATTTCAACCCTTAAAAAATAATTTAACCATAGACTACTAAAATACGAAAGGCAAAATAGGTAAAAACAAAATTATTTCCCATTAAAACTAAACTTTAAATAATTTTTATTTATTTTTTCCAAAAGAAAAAAAAAAACAAGGGAAAAACAAAAATTCCTCTTTTTTTTTTTTCTTTTCTCAAAAAATTGCCAACAAAACATATTTTTGTTATGCATATTCAAAAGAAACTTAAAGGAGGAGTGATAAGTCTTTGAAATAGACTTATGTCATATCATTTTGATTAATTATATTACCAATGTTCTTGAGTTTTACTTTGAATTTGTTTGGTTTTTAATTTAATTTCCAATTTAGTCTTTATTGTAGGATGTTGAATCTTAGTTGATTTTTGCTAGAGTTTAGGTTTTAAAAATTTCTAATCAATATTGTTGTAACCCAGTATAGTAACATCCTAGAACTTTTTCATGTAACCTTGGTTATAAAATAAATATAAGTACATAAAATAAATCAAACAATATACACACACACTTTTATATTAATTTTACTTGACTTTGACCAAGACCTTGCTTTTTACTTTTTAATTTTTGTTCTTCCTTTTTTTTTTTTTTTTTTTTTTCTATTTTCTCTCATCTTAGTGAAGAGCTTCTCTTTGCATGCATCACCTTTACTTGCTTGTTCCCCCTATTTCGTTTCCTCTTGCAACCGAGCTTGACCCCTTCTTCATGGCTAAGCTATCCACTCTCCTTCTTGTTGCTTACTTTACCTTCATCCAATTGCCTTCTAGCTCGGTTACATTAACCAATTTTAAGCCCTCTAAAATTTTTCTTATATCTGAGTTCTCCCTGGTATTTGGCCAATCATTAAGGTAGGTAACACTTTAGGCATTCCAGCTGGAAATTTAGCAGTTGAGGGCTGAATTTTAAGAGCTTTATCAACTCCTCATGCCATAACAACAACCGGTTTGGTGGGTAATAACTCTCCCTACAACCAAATTAGGGTATGGTGCTTTGGAGCTTAGTTTTCTATGGATTTCCTTATATTATTGCAACAATTTCTATTATTTTTGCTTTGTCTAAGGATAAGTAATAAAGTTTGAAGTAGTTCTGAATAAAAGTTTATGAAGAAAAAACATGATGGTTAAATGATTACTGGAAGAGGAAATCTTAGGATTTATTTGTATTGATATAGAAATTATATAGATTTAAGATCTTGATAGCTTTTAAATAGCTAAACCAATTTTATGGTTGATGTTTGGAATACGGGTAGTGTGGAAAGTGAAGAATTTATTCCTTCAAGATGTTTGTTAAAATGCCTTGAAGGACTTAGTTCAATTAAAAGCATTAAACTCAATATATTTAAGCTTTTGGGGGATAACGAATAAATAATACACTTTGAATTTAACAATTGGAGCATGTAAAATGTTGAAAGTAGGAGATGTGTATTGGTTTCTTGGTGTATGTATATATAGACATGGATAAGAATAAATTATGCTCTCAAAATGTTTGATAAAATGCCTAAAAGAATTTAGTTATTATTCTTTGGGTTATGTATGGGAATTGGATGAAAGATTTTGAATGGGAGGTTGAGTATAAGAGTAATGTTAAGAGTGTTTACATGCTTGATAATTAGGCTAGTGGAGAATGTGGTGTTGACTTGTTGTTAAGGTTACATAACCTAAACTTGTAGTAACTTCTAAATGGAAAATTTAACTTTAAAGTTAATATCGGAATTATATGCAATGTGAATTCTAGAGATTTAGGTTAGTTGTATTGAGAGGAATACATATATACAACAAATAAAATTAGTGGCTTTTAAGGAGGTTATTGAAAAGTCTCTAATTCTGACATAATGAATAGAATTTGAATAGAACTTGGTAGATTGCTTGGTAGTAGCGATTAGGCATTATTTAACTTTGAATAATAGTCTAAGAACAAGAGTAAAGAAATATTGGGTAATTGGTTTAGGAAAAAGGGAATCCTGAAACTTGGTTGAAAAAATAATTAATAAAATATTAGAATTTTATGATAGCCCTTGGTGGATTTTAAAAAGATTAACTTAACTTGGATTTAATATTGGGATAGTGAAGAATCTTAAAAGTATGAGTTAGTATTAATTTCTTGGTGTATATATTTATATATATATACATATATGATATGGAACCAAGTTTCTTACAAGGTATTTGTTAAAATACCTAAAAGGACCTAATTTCAAAGAAACACATGGAAGTTAATATATATAAGTTTTAGTAACTAAAGGATTATAACTTTGAAACTTATAAATTAAGTAGTACTTAGGAATATGTTTTTCAGCCCTTGAACATATTGTTGAACCGAAATGAATTTTTATACAAAATGACTTTTACAAAAATTCTATTTCAAAATTTTACACGAAATGATTTTTACATTTGAAGTAGAATCTGGGTACACCTAGAATACTTTGATTTGATTATTTGATATGTGATTATAAATAATCGAGTAGCTCAGCCCTAGTGGGTCGTTATGAAAGGAGCATATATTTGGTGTGCAGGCACAAAACCTACTTAGTGGGAAGATATATAATATGTGGGTGTTCAGTTACTCCAATTCGGCCCTTTTGGTTGGACTACTTGATTCATATGCTTTGAATTAATTGATTGATTTGTTTATCTTATATATTTTCTAAATGGTATTTGTTTAATTTTACATTATTCAAATGTACGTACGTGTTAAATTCAATTATTTTAGAATCTATGGTATTCTGAAATTACTTGATATGTAATTTATTCATATATTGAGTGATGCTAGTACATTTTGGGTAAGTTTTTTCACTCACTGAGTTCATAGGACTCACCACTCTCTTATTAATTTTTTTTTAGTAACAAGATCTCTATGAGCATTAACAACCAATAATGATTTATTTTGATTTAAATTTAGGGTGACGAAAGTTTGGTTTACATTCCTCCAGCCAGTCATGCCTTCACTGTAAAGTGTGATCAATATTAAGTTAAGTTATGTGTTTTGAAATTTTAATGCTTATAAGAGTTCCATTGGAAGTCAAATTAAAGGAGCACTTGGGTAAAAATCATAAAACAACCTTGCATGACATGTGTTTATTTATTTATATGATTTCGATATTTACGTATGTGGGAGATTTTAGTTATTTTAGATTTTGTATTATTCTGAAATTACTTGATTTATGTGTTTCATTTGTGCTTTGAGTAATGCTAGTTCTCTTTGGATACGTTTTTCCACTCACTGAGTCCGTATGACTCACCACTCTTCTATTAATGTTTATTTTTAGTAACAAGATCTCTATGAACATCAGGGATAGATAATGGTCTTGCCAAATAATTAGTGGCAAGGTATTTCTTCGAAATCTCATACTTGAAGCCAAAGGATAGAAGTTTGCAGTCACATTAGGGTTTTGAATGTCATGTTTGATTTTATGTAGTAGTATAAGTGTTATTATTTATGATATGGCTGGAGCAGAGCTCCCCTGTGTATATTGTGGTCTATTTATATGTAACCAGGTATACTTTGTTTGTATTTTTGGGCATGTTCCACAGTGCAGGGAACCTCATCCGAAATTTTTAGTAAACTATTATGTATTTTCATAAATAAACATGTCACACTTTCAAGTAAAGGTATAATTGGCTGGAGTAGTGGATAACCAAACTCTCGTAACCCTAAATAATTAGTTACTATACACCATTGACTCTTAAATAAATTATAGTTAAGACTAAGAAAGCTTTGTTGAATTAAAATCATGAACTGGTTATTTAACATATAATAGTTACTAAAAATTCAGTGGAGGTTCCTCATAAAATGGAACATGCCCCACAATACGTAGAAATAATCATGCTTATAATTTACCAATAAACCACCATATCATAGTACACAACAGAGCTCTGCTCCTAAAAACACGTTAAATCAATATAGTTAATTTAATATATACAATAATATACTAAGTCATAAGTGACTACAAGTACCACCCTATCAGCTTCAAGTATGCAATTTCAAGGTATACCTTGCAGCAAAAGTGTAGGCAGGTAACAAATCCTGACACAACAAACTGTATTTTCCTAATGCTAAAAAAATAAAAGAGGAAAGAGTGAGTCATAAGGACTCGGTGAATAAATTACGTACCTTGAGGGTACCAGCATCACCTAACACATTATATACATATATCACTAATTAATCTCCTATCTAAATTTAATTGTATATGTACATAATTATAATTACCATACAGTCACGATTCACATGTTTCATAACATATATACATCAATTCCAACATTTGAAATTCACAATTCTAAAAGAAACAATCAAAACATACAAAGTAAGTAAAGGGCTAACAAGTAACTGAGTCCTGCACAATAGTATTATCCCCTACCGGGCATATATGCACCCTCACAACAGATTAATCTTTGTACATAATCTATCTCATCAAGGCTGAGTACTATATTTTTAAAACATTTATCAGAATCAGAATATTTCAGAAATTTAAATTAGAAAATCCTAGGTGCACCTAGGACTTCAGTTTCAGAAATAAAAATCATATTGGAAAAGATTCACTTTGTTGGCCCTTATTAGCCACAAACAATTTCAAACAGCAAACATAATTCAGATATTCAAATTCACATAAATCATTTCACATAATTATCAGGCAACCAAGATGCACGTGATTCACTCACAAGTTCAGAAATGAGACTCGTCATTTCGTCTAGACTATGACAATGTCCGAGTGTCCTCAATCCCATCCCGAGCTAAAAATCATAGGTTCATGTAATATTTAAAATAATTATTTTACAATTAATTTCATACTTATCTAATCCAACATATATCTTACATCCTAAATAAAAACTAATTATTTATAAACATTTATCAAGTATCCTAAAGTATATTAAATTTTCTTTAATATGGATATATGTTTACTTATTCTTTTACCAAGGAATCCCACACCATGTTACAACAATTAGATTCAAATTAAATTCACTATTTGAATTGAATTAATAAAATAAAAAAATACTTAAGCTATATATATATTCTATTACATGTTTTAACTAATTAAAACCTATATTATAATTAAACTTACTTTAACCACTTTATTAATCAACTAAAGAATATCGTAAATTCCGTACATTCCTTTTTAACACTCTTTTGCCCAATCCTAAAAATATTAACTAATTTCTTTGAGATGGATGTATTTATGTATATCAAGAATTTAACATCACACTTTAATTCCATACTACTCTACTTCCAACATCTATTTCAATTCCAAATTATAGTTTACCAAAAACTTGAACTTGACAATTCTAATATCCTTACCCTTGAATTTCAAGGAACCCTTTTCCAATAATTATTTGCTCATCCTATAAGTTCTTTGATCTTAAACTTTTACTTACAATCTTTCTTAACCCTTAACTCTAATTCATCTACTATCATAATATAGAGGAATCCAACAAAGCTACAACTAACTAACTACCAAACAAACTCACCAATCATCAAGCAAGCCCACGTCAACAAGAAAAATTTCTACATTCAGCCCTTCTTGCTTGCGCAGTTGACATACTTGCTGGAGATGCAGGAGCTACCTCACTTACTTCCACTATAAGGGGTTGAAAAATAGAATATATAGCCAGCCCCTTATGTCTCACCCACTGCTACACAATACAGTTTCACTAACACTCTCAAGTCTCACAGCAGCTCACCAGAAATTCCAAATATCCAGCTGAAAGGAGGCTCACGGTTTTTGCTGCTTTAAGCTTCAACCATGGCTACTATCACAGCTTCTAAAAACCACCAGCACACACAACCAACCAAGACCCAAGGCTCAACTAAACTAAAGGGAAACTAAGAGCAAGAAGGAGGGAAATTTGACTAGGAAAGAGGATCAATTCACTTATTTGCTAAGTAATTCACATTGCCAAGACCCCAAACAAGCAGCAGTGAAAGTCAGGCTATAACATCAGGCTATAACAAAACATTTGTAGTTAAAGTTGTGTTTTCTAAATTTTACTTTTATTCCTTGGTTTGGTCAAGAGTCATAGTTGTTTATTTGTTTTAAAATCAGGGTTACAGAGATATTTAGTTACCTATTTCTCCAGGTCAATCATGCTTCTATGTAGAGTGTGACAGTATTCATGGTAACCTCACCATGTAGCAACCTTGCCCATCTTTGCTATTGACGGGTCAAAGTTTGGTTTCTATTATCGTATTGTGAGGTAGTGATCAAGGATGAGCCACGGACCTCCCTGACTCACCATCTCCATATTAGCCTTTATTGAGAAACGGACTAGGAAGAAATCATTCCCTAAATCAATCACCTTCAGTACTCATTTGGGTTTCCAAATTTGGTACAACTTCTTGCAAAGAAAGCTATAACCAAATCTCTTGCCTAACAGTTTGACGATAAGGGAATTTCTCCGTGGATTCCTCGGCCTCATCTTTTCTTCTTGCGTAAGTTTTATGTCAGCACAATCTTGACTATCTGGGAAATCCCTCATCCTCAGAGTCATCATCACTCACTAGTTCATCCTCATGATCATTCCTATTATCTCCATCTCTATGCTAAGATCGGCCTTCGCGCCTCTCATCACTTATCCGTACAGGATATTTTATGTTTACCTCCTTCTCCCACTAAGAAGCCCTCGTCCTTCGATGTTCCAGCCTCCACCCCGTCCATCTTAACCTTTTTGTTACTCCTTCGGAGCAAGTCTTCTCCTTCGCTGATCTTTCCTGCCTCTAGTCTTGACCTCCACCCAATTGTACTAGTAATGATTTATTTTGAGGAAAGAATAGCAAGATTCTAATAATTTACATATATATATTATCTATAATATTATTAAGTAACAATCAATATATTTAGTTAGATACTTACAATTTTAAGAAAAAAATAAATGAATTTCTAATATAACTTTTTGAATCATTTCACGAAGGTATTTTTCTTTTCGATATTATTTAAAAATTATAATACACGAATGAATAATTATAAGCAAAACTTATGTATGGGTTGTTACAAAAGGAAGAAAATGAGTTCCATACTAACGGCAAAAAATTAGAAGAGGAAAGTTTTGATAAAACATAAAATAATTTATTTAATAGACTTTGTCTTCGTAAGGAAAAAAAAAAGAAAAAAAAGATGTGTTAATAAGTCTACCCTAAAACCACCCATAATTATAAAGAATTAGTTAGATAAGGCAACCAAACATCATTTTGTCGGTCCCTTGAAGTTTTCACTTTTCGTTGTAACACAAGTAAGGTTTTCTTTAGTCATCAAAATAATTGTAATATACTAAGTCATCCACATAGTGAAATGGAAGAGAGTAAAAATTGCACACAGATTGTAGCAATAAAAAGAAATTGTCATGCGAACTTATTGTAGAAACATATACATTTCTTGGCTGAGATGATAAAAGTGGATGAGGTGTAGATATCTTAGGTTCAATCATTGTAAACTAAAAAGGAGAAAGAGAATGTGCCATTTGGTACAACCGGTAAAGTGATTTGTTGTTGTTATTAAGGATCTGGGATCGTGTTGCCTTTTTACCCAGGATGGGGATTTATGGGTGAGGGGAGTATAACATCCCATTGTACAGCTAATAGGCCAAATGAGCCTTCTACATAAAAAAATAAAAATAATAAATAAATAAAATTAAATTAAAAAAACTCATGGTGTTTCTATTCTTATTCATTATTCCCCATTCAATATAACAAGAAAAATTTAAAGCACAA
Organism: Quillaja saponaria; assembly: GCA_029379385.1. NCBI lineage: Eukaryota > Viridiplantae > Streptophyta > Magnoliopsida > Fabales > Quillajaceae > Quillaja > Quillaja saponaria. The sequence continues at coordinate 11,128,504 of CM055611.1, read as the reverse complement.
CAAACTTGGGTGTACTAAAAAAAAGAAAATTTGATCATTTATTCATGTAGCAATAACAAAACAACACAAGTTGTAATTTTGCAAGCTGCAACACTAATGTTCTGTTCTAACAATCTTATTATTATTATTATTATTATTTTAATTGATAGAGAAAATATATGCTAGAAATTAAGGAAATATTACTCAGACAGACAACGATATTCTGCAGTTAAACTTTTTATGGGAACTACTATTACTGCCTAAGGAAAAGGAAAATTACACCACATATTACCATTAATGTTGAATGCAGTTGTTGGTGGATGAGTGACCTCCTGATCAACATTCCTTCCAAAACCCATTATATTATGATCATTGGATCGCAACATATCCATAATCCATTGCTGATTTTGCATCTCCATGTTCTTTGTCGCTTCATGATCATCTTGAGTTTGATCTCGGTTATTACTGGTCATATGATGCACTGCTTCTTGATAAACATTACTCACTGTTGTCATTGCCGATTTTGGTCCAAATGCGCCTAACTGCTTCATCTTTTCCACAGTTTCCTTAATATTTCTGTCAACCATCCAGCCCAGTTCATTCAAATCTACAAGATTCAATTTTTGTAATCCTTGATCACCAACCAAACTCTGGTACATGACTTGTTCCATTTCTTTTTCACGGTTTTCCCTCCTCTGTTTTTTCACTTGTTCCTCAACTTTAGTTATTCTTTGTCTCAAGAAACTGTCTTGGTTCACCATGTTTTTGTTTTGATCAATCTCAGATTTTTTTCTAAACGTTGAGATCGTGCTTTGGACACCGAAATGGAGATGGCCAAACCTCAGGTTCCCTGTCATATGGGCTGTAAATAATAGCACATGCCTTAATTCCACAAAGTGTGCTCAGCTCATTCACCTTTTTCATCAAACCTTTCTTTCTCTTCTTGAATGTGGCTTTTCTTGCAGCATCATTTGTGATGTATGCAAGCTTAACTTTTTTTCTTGTCATGGCTAAGCTTGCTAGCAAGAGAAGAAGGTTTTTTCACGGGGAAAAAGATGTGTTATGTGGAGAACTTAGTGTGGAAGGAGAGCCTCCTGGATTATATATTTTGCCAAAGAAAGCATGGTACGTAGATAGAGAAATATGTTAAGGGATATTAGTATTTAATGAGAAAGATTTGGTGCTTTTAAAGCCAGGGATTTGATGTGATTTCAGATTTTATCCCTTTTAAATCTTATTTTTTGCATTAATTTATTTTGGGTCTGATTTTATTCTTTTATGATCAATCTATTTGATTTTGTATTTATTATAGAATTGTAAATCATTTAGCAGACACAAAATTTAAATTACTTTTGAGGTCTTTGAGCTGGAAATATAAGACTCAATTAGTGATTCTGCCAACGGAAAGAGAGAAAACAAAATAAAATCTACACAAATACATGATTATTGGGCAGAGGATCAAAAATATCTTCTCTTCTATATTTTTAATAACGATTTTATAGAATTTCATAAATATGTATGGCAATGGACAAATATCTTTACCAGTATTCATACTAAAATAGTATAGATATACATCACACCGACTCACTGAATCATTATCAAAAGGAAATAGGTATTAAGAAAAAGGAAGTTTAGAGTAAAATCTTAAAAAATGAGGAAAGTAATTTATGATATTCAGAATTTATTGTATTATGCATTGAAGGAAAATAATTTTTTTTTATATTAATTTTTTCTATTAACATGATTTAAATTTGAGTCTAACCATTATTCTTTCTAAATAAAAACGTATACCTTTTTTTATACAACATGATTTTTTTTCTCTACCTTTCTATATTTCTAACAAAATTTAATATTTTTCATTTAAAGGAATCATAACATGCTACGTTAAAATAGAGGATATTTTAGTAAAATTGTTAAAAGCTCAAAATCTAAATTATTTTGCTGTTTCTTAGAAGAAACTTTCTCTCTTTTTTCTCTTTTCTCTCTTCAAATTCCAAGATTTTATTTATTTATTTATTTTACAACTATCATCCCTTTTACCCTCACCTCTCTCATGGCTTTCTTTATCAAATGCCATTAATGGAGATTAAATGCTTGGGTTTCTCATGGGCTTTACTAACTAATTATTAGAATAGAATTTCAATGAAAGTTGAAAGTATAATAATCATCTTTGGTTCCAAAAGATTAAAATCCAATTATGAAGTATTTTTAGATTGATTTCCATGCTGGTTGTGGTAGTTAGCAATTGTGTCATTATTAATGCCCACCATTTGTAGACCCAACCCATGGATGTGAAATTCACAATCTCCTTTAGCCAAATAGAATTCCACAATTAGCCTTTCTTTTTCCTTTTTTTTTTTTTTTTTTTTTTTTTTTTTTTTTTTTTTCTGATTAAGCAGTTCTTTCTCTCTCTCTCTTATTTTCTTAATTTAACTCCACCTGTCTTTAATTTTCAATTCATACTCAAATTCACAGAACTTAATTTTCTGAAAATGTATAAGTGAGCACCGTCAATGGTTGGAGATTAAAGAAAGACATCGAGAGAGGTGCAGAGGAAAGAAAGTTAAATGCAGTTGTATAGAAAAAAAAAATCTTGAAATTTGAGTCTTCCTAATAGACTAAAACATTCTTATTTAAAACAATTTTATTGAAGAAACCTTGATAGAGAATTGTTGGTTTTTTGTCTATCTCAAATAGTGGATCTTGATAACTTCCAACTATAGTAGTGAATGTTAGAACTCCCCTTCCATTTATATCATGCATTATAGTTGTATGTCTCAAAAGATATGGATTATCAAGAAATTACATACAAGTAAATACATATGCTATCAATTATTTAGTCTTATAAGAGACAATAGAAAATGATATATCTATCTATAAAATATAATATAATTGATACTTGAAATTAAGAGAATATGACGTTGATACATCATCAATGAACCTATCTAATATTTTAATACATATTATTGTCACATCACCTATTAATTCTCTTCTATCTCTCTCAAATTATATCATTTTGCCTTATCTCCCACTAATTCTCTCACATCTCTTCTAAGTTAATTATGTAAAATATAAGTTTGTATTTTTTTCAATCTAATTCATATCATCTTCTCTTTTTCTTTTTTCTTTTTTTATTTTCCAAACTTAACTAGGACCTGAATTAACACTTAATTTTTTTTATTAATAGATAAAGCCAAATAAATGAAATGGAGTTATTTTACATCACTTTAATCATTCATGTACTTATGTTCTTGACTTTTACTTTGAATTTGTTAGTTTTTAGTTAATTTGTATTTTAGTTCATATTACTTTAGGATGTTGAGTTCTAGTTGCTATTGGCTAGGATTTAGCTTTTGAATTAATATTTCATTCCTTATTAATTTGGTTTGTGTGTTTTGAAGGTATAATGTTTTAAGGAGCCTAATTTGAAGACTGACTATAAAGGAAGTAGGATTTCAACTCGTTGAGTTCCATGGCCAAGGAAAAACACAGATGTAGCATTGAAAAATCACTAGGAGGAGTGTTTGGCGCCGCAACATTGGAATTGTAGCGCCACAATGGTAGAAGCCTTGTTCCATTAATTCAATCAGGCCCATTGAGCACCACGGTGCTAGAGCCAAAGGAAAGCAGCACCACAACTCTAGAATGGAGTAGTTGTGGCATCTGACGTGATGACAACCTCTAGTTTTCGTCCGATTTTCAAGATCGCAGTGCTAGAAAAGCAAAGCCACCACGCTAGCTCGAGAAATCCATTCCAAAATGAACAAATTAGGGTTTTTAAGCTTATAAGAAAGGAAATGCTTGAGAATTCAAGGTACACAATTGAGCTAATAAATTCTAGAGATATAGAGCTAAACCAGAGTGTAAATAGAAAGAGGAGCAAGGATAATTGAAGCTTGAAGACTGACAATCTTTATATTTCTCTCTTATTCTACCATTTCTTTAGTTTTCTTGTATGTACTTGATGTTTAGTTTAATTGAAGTCATGTTTACACTAGATAGCATGAAGTAAATCACTTGCTAGGATTTCAATGGAACTCACATGTAGCTTGACTTAATTTTATCTATTGATTGCTTATGGTTTGGTACATAATTTATTTATGTCATTCCATGCTTAATGATTCTAATTATTTGATTACCAATTAGATTGACTTGTTAACCTAGAGGAACTTGAGAATTTAGGTTTAGGCTTGATTGAAATAGCACTTATTTGAATTCATTTACCTACTTATTTGAATTTGATTCCCATGTACGATAAACATATATCTTTATACCTTCTGTAGCCAAATTAGGTCTAATCTTAATGAATCTTGCTTAATTCAATTCCCATTGACATATAGTGAATTGGTTAATAACTTGGTATCATAACTAAGCATGATAGTATAGAAGAAATTCAAATGATGTGTGAGGGAAATTGTGATCCTAGGCTTATCTCTATACATTCTTAAGTTTAAATTGCATTAGTTTAACTTAGCTATTCAACTTCAATTTAATTTGTTTAGATAAAGTTAGAATTGTGTTAATTTTAATAGTTAGCAATTGTTAGTAACAATTCCTCGTGGGAATGATACTTGACTTACTTTATATTGCTTGTTAAACGATACATGCACTTGTGTAGTAAAATAGACAACAAGTTTTTGGCGCCGTTGTTAGGGAGTTATTTTAATTTTTGTTAATATTAATACCAATTAATTTTAGTTTTAATTTAGACTTTCTTTTGTTTAATTTCAAGTACTTATGAGCGTACATGTGAATAACTCGTAGCTTGGAGCTTGATCCTTTTGATCCCAAGATCAACTAGAACTATTAGAATACTTTAAAAGGAGAATCAACAAGCTTCTTCTCAAATTATAGTAATGGCTGATGATCAAGAATCTAAGTCCTTGTCCCTTTTATGCAAAGACTTCACTCAAGCATACAATAGTTGACAATTGAAGCCAATAATTTTGAAGTCAAGCTCTGCATCATTCAAATGATTCAACAATCTGCTTAGTTTGGTAGACTACCAAACAATGATCTAAACACCCATATAGTGAGCTTCTTAGAGCTATGTGACACATTTAAGTATAATGGAGTTTCCAATGATGTTATAGTTAAGGTGAATATAGGTCGATCTTACAAAGAGTTGAATTTAGTCAATTTGTGTAAAATATAAATTCTAATTTGTATGATAATAAAAGAAAAAGGGGTTTTCTTTATTGAATTTTGAAAGTAAACTGAAAGTAAAATAATATAGACAAATAATTAATAGAGAAAGCTTCCAATTAACAAGGAGTTATCTACCGTTGGGATTTGATGTTGATCATTGATCAAAGTTATTCAATCATTCATTCAAATATTCAGCTCTGATATTCCGAATCTTTCCTTAGTTTGTCGTTAATCAAAATAGGCTCTTTGATTAATCTCATTATTAAACAATCTTAAATATGCTCTTATGATTTATTTTAACATTGCTCTAAGAAATAGAAAGATAACTAAAGATAAGCAACAACCACACAGGCTTGATCCATAATCTTTGTAATAATTATAAACTATGATTCACTACCTATGTTAAAATCATCAAGCAATCACGGACCTGATTCTCCCAAACTAGTAATAGGTCGTATAGTTTAATCAACTTGTTGCACTCCTAATCAATAATAACCATGACAATTATAATAGAAGAACATAAGATACTTAAATTGAATAATTAATTAAAATGAAGAACCAATCAGATCTTACAAAGCAATCCCACTCTGCAGTCCTCCTTTTTATTGGAAAAGAGAATTTAGCAGCTTATAATAAAAGCGAAAACAATAAAGGAATGTTAAAAGCATTTACTGAGTATTGAACAACTAATGTCTAAAAATCTCATGAGCTAAAAGTATTTATAGACTAAATAGAAAAGAGAAAATAACTTTTGAAATTCTAGTTTGACTTGAAATCCATTTTGGAATGAAGTCTCTGGTAGCTGAGATCATTCTTAGATTAGGATTCCTGATTTGTCTTATAAGTATGTCCAAATGCAAGATCATCTTTGTTTTGCCTTATACAAAACTAATTAGGAAGTTTATCCATTAACTGCTTAGCCATTAATTCCTAAAGTGTTTGGACTCCTTGAAGTGGTTGGAGAAGTCCTTTTACCATTAGGATTAGTTTGACATATTTTTGCATGCTAATCAAAATGCTACATAGGCTTTCATGATTCACATGGCCTTGGACTATGTACCAATTTGGTGGTTTTTTTACTTCCTCTCTTACTTCTTTTGTGATAATTATGTCTTATTTATCCAACAAATAATCATTTACATCAATTCAACACCTGAAATCAAATAAACTTTTTAAAGTCCATTAGCACAAAATCATACTCAAGACAACAACTAATCAATGAAATTAAGACTTATTAAATACTTATCAATCTATTAGATTGAATTAGGAAACCTAAAGGAGCTTGGAAAAGAAATTTAGGCTTAGCCTTGAGTGGAATAGCACATGATTGAATTCATACATATGATTGTTGAGTTTGATTTGTATATAGGATAGGAATATACCTATATGCTTTGTTTAGCCAATTTTGGTTTAATCTTAATGAATCTTACTCATCTCAATTCATATAGGAATATATTGAAATGGTTAAGTAAGATAAGGTTATAAGACATAGAAATATGCTTATAATTAATTTAGATCCCTAAGTTAATAATTCATTGTCATGCCTAAACAAGACAAGATAATATGAACTCAAGTGAAGTGTTGAGGAAAGTTGTAATTCTAGGTTTATCTCCAATAAATTCTTTAGGTAATTTACTTTTAGTTTATAATCAGTCACAAAATTTTTTCCGTTTGAACAAAATTAGAATTGCTAATTTTAGTACTTAACATAATATTTGCATTAATTTCTCATGGGAACAATATTTACTTATCATTTTATTACTTTAGGATGATACATGCATTTACGTTGTAAAATCCGTATCAGTAGCGAATTTTAGGTCAGGGTTAGGGTTAATGAATTTTTCTTAACTCAATTCTCATAAGAATGTAGTAAGTTGGTTAAGTAAAATATTATTATAGGGGCTAGTATGGTACAGATTAATAATTTTTGCAAAATTGGAATGGGAATGAAATGCAAATAGAATGAAATGATTGTTTGGTAGCGCTAGTGAGGAATAATCATTTTATTCAATTTATTAATTATCTATGCAGTTTTTAAACATGAAATTATATTAAAATTATGTTAAAATGACAAAAATATCCTTTTATATATATAGTAATCAAAATTAAACATAATTTATGAAATATATATATTTCTTAATTTTTTAATTAATTTTTTAAAAATATTATGTTATTTATCTATTTATTATTAATTAATTGATTATTATTATTTATATTTATTTTATTATTTCTTATTTTTATTATTTATTAATATTGATATTTTAGTTTGAAAGTACTTAAGAAAATTTATTTATTTATAATTATACAATAATATGAAGAGTATTTTTGTCATTTGACTAAATTAAATAATAAATATTTTTTATTTATAAATAATATTATTAATATTCAACTTTTTATTTTATATGATAAAGTGATTTTTTTTGTCATTTAACCGAACTAAACCAATTTCATAGAAGAGGAATGAGCAATCTCACCCCCTAGGTAAGTTTGAGAATTCCTACTTATATGGAATAAAATGACTGAATTAAAATGAGTATTTTGAGACTTAAAACGTATCAAACGAAATAATGTTTATTTCATTGAATCATACATAGAATGGAATGATCATTCCAGCGTACCAAGATAGCTCTAAGTTATTGAAATATGCTTAAAGACCTGGAATTCGAACTAGATTATTCAAATTCAAATTGAAATATCCAAATTCGAATTCGATCCGAGTAGCATTCAAATCGAATTTGGATAATGCCTAAAATTGAAATTATGTTTCGAATCTGAATAGGAATTGTAGTATATTTTATCGTAATTCAACAAATAGTTAGGTATACACTTTGAATACGATTCGAATTATAATATTATGATATATTATATTTTATATATCACTATCAACCAAAATAAATTTAAAATATTTCTGGGTTTTTGAAATGTCTATTGGCATAAAATGTCAATTTGGTGGAAAAAGCATTTGATAAACTAATTGGGGATTTTTTTTTTTTATCAAGAAAAACACAATCTTGAAATTTTTTTTACTGGTTCTAAAAGACAAAAAATTCAAAATCTTTATTACAAATTTGTGGAAACTCATAAAGTTCATATTCCATTCTTTGAATGGTTTGAAGTTTATGCAAAAGAAAATGATGTCAATTATCCTTTCTCCAAATCCATAAATGTTAAAACTCAAAAAACAAGAAATTTGATAACTTATTAGAATGAAGTTATTAATTCAGGTTTTCTTTCTCATAAGTCCTTAACAATTCTTGCCCAAAATCCTGTTAGAAAAATATTTCTTGTACCAGCAGTTCCTTTCAAAAATAAAGATTTAACTAAAACAATTAATTCTGAAGACATTTAATCTCTCTCTAAACAAAATAATTACACCAATTATTATCTTCAAGCTATAAGAGATCATCTTTCTAAATCCAAACTTAATCTGCAAAGTGAAAATTCTATTTTCACTCATTACCAAATTCCTACAAAGATTAAAAAATAAATTTGGTTTCTAGTTCAAGATCCTCTTATCAACATGAATTTCATAACAAAATCTCTAAATAAATTATCTAAATAGAGATAAATATTGTTCCCGACACTCCTCAACAAAGTAATTCATCTCTTATGATTAACAATTTAAGTGACGCAGATTCTATATCTAAACAAACTGATAATTGTAAAAAAAATTTCCAAAAAGAAATTAATTCAATTCAAAATATCACAAAAATTGTATTATCTTAAGGCTTCTCCTCCTGACTTAGTAACAGAAGAAAAACCTTAGATAATCAACAATTCTATCAACGCAAATAATATCTATGAATGGAACATAGATGACTAATCTGAATACAATATTCTTAATATGTTGTAGCAAATGACTATAGTCAGTACTGTATATCAAATTTCTCATAATTATTCTAACCAATTTATCCTTAATATTATAATAGCCAATTTTATTGGTCAATTAAAAGGGATGGTGGGATTAACACCTCACTGAAGATGAGCGAAGTCAAATAAATTTAGGCATCAAAATTGATACTAAAAGAAATCCTCTCCTTAACGAAGAAGGAAATCAAATTCAAAATTTCGTAAATACTCTTATTTATACTATCACAAATATTTTATCAGATATCCGTCTACATGGCATACCAAATCCGCTGAACTCCTTTCTAATCTTAAGTATTATATCCTTGACAACTTTAGGTGGTATAAAGATATCTTCTTCACCAGAGTCTTCTAGGTCTAATACTGATCAACCTTTTTGAAAAGAAAAATTTCTAAATGGTCTTCCTCGTATTTTAGGAGACAAAGTTAGAGAAAAAATAAGAAATATTAACAATAGAATCATTCTATAAGAACAATTAACTTATGGATAACTTTGTAGTTATGTCCAAAAAGTTACTTTACAAATCTGTCAAGAAGACACAATACAAAGACAATTAGCTAAAGAAAAAATTCCTTAATCATAAAGATTTTGGAAATTTCTGTCCTCAATATTGTGTTGATTGTCCTCAAAGTTTGTCCAAACAAAAAAAGAAACATCATTATGAGCTTCCTAAAATTTATGAAAAATCTTCCAAAAATAGAGTTGGTAAAAAAATTCACAAACACAAAAATCATAAACGTGCTCCTCAATATTTTCAAAATAAAGATAAATCACTTGTTGTCGTTTATTACAAAATACTATAGAATTACAAAGAAAATCAAAGTTTTAAATATCAATGATGGTCTTCTAGCTCAACTTGATTGTTTTCTAATTGAAGATTAGTCTAATAGTGAAGCTCAAGCCCCTTTTGATATTTAAAAAATTAACCAAATCCAAAATGATGACGAAGCCTTTTTAGATTTATCTATAGAAACTCTTGAATGTAATGTCTTCACTAGAGAACAAGATATTCTCTTTGAAGTCATTACTAGCCTTCCAAATGATAAAGATAAGAAAAATTATCTTTACAAATTCAAAGAAACCCTAAAGAAATTAAGCTGACCTCCTCACAATCTTCTAATAGTTACTAACTCTTTCAATCTAAAAGACAATTTATCTAAATTCAACTATGAGAGAAAACCTATAACTCTTCAAAATCATCAACATGAAGTTTCAAAACTCAAAATTGAAGTTAAATATCTCAAAATTCAACAACAAGAAAATATTTCAGCAATCCAACTCCTTTAAAAAGAGAAGAAAAATCCTTTTTTTAAAACATCCTCATCAAAAAATTCTAAATCTTGATTTTCAAATGAAAACTTAGATATTTCTAGAGAAAATTTTTTTCAATCTAACTACTCGGATTTTATATAAGAAATGATATATCCTAATAAAACTTATCATTAGAAAATCTTTTGTCCTCGAAACAATTACCCTATTTGATGTAGCTACAAATTCAAGATTTATCCTGAAATGATAGGTTACTACAATTAATTTCGGCTAATAGTTATAAGATCATAATCTATTACAAATGTTCCAGTGTAATAATTCAAAACTTTCCTTTTCAAATTTCAACAATATTTCTTCTTACAAAAAATATCACAAATCTAGCCATCCTAGGTACTATTTTCATTAGGCAATTAAATCCTTTTTTAGTAAACAAAAAAATATTCAAAGAGGTTATGCATCAAACCGATTCCTTTTCTTTCCTTAAAAAACTTACTTTTAGAAATCTCAATCTTATTGAAAATAAACAAAAACAAGTTAATTTTCTTTCTAATGAAATTTCTTTCAAAAGAATAGAGACTAAACTCAATGATTCAATTATCAAAAACAAAATAAAAATTGTTGAGGAAAAAATTTAGATGAAAATCTGCTTTGATCTTTCAAATGCTTTCTTGAAAAGAAAACAACATATGGTAGATCTTCCTTATGAAAAAGATTTTTATGAAAGATAAATTTCTACAAAAACCCGTTCAATACAAATGAGTCAAGAAATACTTAAATTCTATCAAAAAGAAATTAGTGATTTTCTTTTCAAAGGAATAATCAGAAAAAGCAAAAGTTTTTTGTCTTGTTCTGCTTTTTGTGTAAATAAAAATATAGAGATTGAATCTGGTACTCTCCTTTTAGTCATTAGTTATAAAGCTCTTAAACAAGCTCTCCAATGGATTATGTATCTTCCTAACAAAAAATATCTTCTCAATCGTTTATACTCTCTAAAATTGTTTTCAAAATTTGATCAAAAATCAGATTTCTGGTAAACTCAAATCAAATAATTTGACAGATACAAAAATGCATTTACAATTCCTTTTGGTCAATACGAATGGAATGTAATGCCTTTTGGATTAAAAAATGCTTCTTCTGAAGTCTAAAGAATCATGAATGATATTTTTAATCCTTATATTGATGATATTTTAATCTTCTTACAAAAGGTTGATGAACATTTCAAACATCTTAATATTTTATTTTACATTACAAAATTAAATGATTTGGCTATTTTCATACTAAAATTTAGTATCTTTCAAATAACAATCAGGTTTCTTAGTCACAACATTTACCACTGAACTATCACTCCAATTGATCGAGCTATTCAATTTGCTGACAAATTTACTGATCACATTATTGACAAAACTCAGTTGTAAAGATTTCTAGAATTGTCTTAATTATATTTCTAATTTCTTTTTAGGAGTCAGTAATCTCATTAAACCTTTGCATAACAAACTTAGGATTGATCCTCATCTCTGGTCTGACATTCATACCAATATTGTCAAGCAAATTAAGTTTAGGGTCAAGCATTTACCATGTTTATATCTTTTTTATCCTAAAACTTTCAAAATTATTGAAATTAATGACTGCGAAGAGTCTTATTCCTTTCCTATAGAGGCACTTTTAACAATCCAGGAATCAATTCAAAAACCTCTGGCCCTTTCGAAATAATCTTGGGCAAACATTGCTGACGAAGAGCAATCTAAGTTAGTTGCATCTCACAATTCAAAAGATTGCATCCAGTTCAATCAAGAAGATCTAGCTCAAGCTATTACCTAGCTAGCCTAATCAGTAACAACGATAACTTCAGGTAAGGAACGTGTCTCTCAAACTCCTCTAATCTTCTCCCAAAAATCACAATCTTTCTATGTACCAATTTATCGGCCCAAACCATTCTTTAAATAGAACCCTATTTTTTTAATTTTTTTTTACTAATAATCTCCAATTAATTCATCAAATAATTTTTCCACCAAATTGACATTTTATGACCATAGACATTTTTAAAATACAGAAGTATTATGAATTTATTTTGGTTGATAGTGATTTTGTTGCTATCAAACATTATAAGTCAAAATCGGATACTAATTTCATTATGCATTTCAAAATCCAAATCCTAAATGTAATCTGTCCTTTAGACTAAAAAACCAATCTTTTCTAAATCCATAAATTCTCCTAGCCATTTGATCTTATTGGTTATAATTACTAAGATTATTAAACTACTTAGTACAATGTCTTCAATTTACAAAATAGTGATTATAAGTATTCATGACTTATATTTTTCAAAAATAAAGTCCAGTATGACTTCTTTCATTGGTTCTCCTAGTGGTGATCTTTATATGTTCCTTGCACAAAAAACCTTCTAGATAAGGTAGCCAATAGCTTATTTTATTTTGATAAACTATTTCAACATATCTTACCATAATCCCATATTATTGCATTTCTTCTCAAAATTTATACTAGCATGGATTTATGCATGACAATACAAGTATCCCAAAGACTTCCGTGGTCATCATGGTCCTTTGCAAAAGTTGCCTACCCTTCTTAGGCAATGCTCAACAAAATGGTGGACAAACTTTAATTCCTCGAAAGCTTACCCCCCCCCCCCCCTTTCAATAAGAAATTGGTTTCAACAAAATTCTCAATTTCTAATAAAGTCTCTTTTAGAAGTGATTCAATTTTTACAGCAGAAATCTCATATTTCAGCTAAGCCAGCTTATTGTTCAAACATATAGGAATATCTTCAGAATCTCTAAAACATGGTTTAACTATTACAAGCAGAAGAACATACGAATAATGAAGCTACCTCTACCCCACAATGATTGATAGATAACCACTTTCCAGTTTCTCTTCCAGAGTTTTAGAAAATGATTTTACTGATTATGCCCAATCCAATGAAGACTACTACTATTGTATCAATTTAGAAGATGGCTACAAAAATTAAATTGTTATCTTTTTTATGCAATTTTTAGTAGATTATTGTAGCAATCATTATAACAAGCTGCGACAGATTACTGTTACAATACGGAATACTGTAGCATTTTATTGTAGCAGTTACTATTCAAAACAGTAAATTTCAATTTTCTATTCATAGAGAGTTGCATCTCTCATTCAAGTTTTTCATATCAGAATTCTAAACTAAGTTTAGTTTGAAAACTTCCCTAGGTATTCTTCTGAAGCTATCCTTAACTTGTATTATTTTGTTTTGAATACTACCAATGACATTTTATTTCTATCTTTAATTTCTGTATATCCCTCCCCCAAATTAGTGTGCGGACTACGGCCACTTCTCCCTGCTTTTTAATTCATGCATTTTCCTTTTTCAAATTAGCATGCAGACTACAACCACTTCTCCTTTTTTTTAATTTTTGTCTTGTATTTTTGTCTTTAATTTATGCATTGCATAGTATAATCCTATTAGCAGTCCTACTGCTCTTTATTTCATTACCCACGTGATTTTTCTCCGCTCTTAGGGCCTTACTAATTCTCTATTTTTCATTAATAGATTTCTTAAGAATGCTACCGTAATCAATGTCAGAGGCATTAGTTTCAAAATTTTTGAAAGTTTTAGGATCACAAGATATAAACATGGCAAATTCTTGACTTTAAGCTTAAATTACTTGACAATATTGATATGAATATCATACTAGGGAGGAGGATCAATCCCAAGTTTGTCATGTAAAAATTTAATAAGATTACTGACTCTTGGAAAAAAATCATAAACATAATTGAGCAACCTAAAAATCATTGCAACTAATTTTTGTCAATAATGTGATCAGAAAATTTGTTAGCAAATTGAATAGTCCGATCAATTGGAGTAATAGTTCCGTGATGAATATTGTGACCAATAAACTTGATTATTATTTAAAAAAGACTGAATTTTGTTATGGAAACATCCAAACCATTTTGTTTTATAATATCAAAAAAAATATTAAGATGTTTGAAATTTTCATCAACATTTTGTGAGAAGATTAAAACATCGTCAATATATAAAATGATGAATTTTATATAAAGATTAAAAATATCATTCATGATTTTTTGGAATTTAGAAAGAGTATTTTTTTTTTTAATTCAAAAGGCATTACATTACATTTCATTCGTATTGACTAAAATGAACTGTAAATGAAGTTTTGTATCTATCAGATTCTTTGATTTAAATTTGTCAGAAACCTGATTTTAAATCAAATTTTGAAAATAGTTTTGAAAAGTATAAATGATCAAGAAGTTTTTTTTTTATTAGGAATACAATACCTAATTCATTGGAGAGCTTAATTTAGAGGTTTATAATTGATGACTAAACGGGAGTACCACATTCAATCTCTGTAATTTTATTTACATAAAAAGCAGAATAAGATTAAGGATTTTTGCTATTGTAGATTGTTACTTTGGAAATAAGATCACTAATTTCTTGTTGATAGAAATCAAGCATTTCTTAATTCATTTATATTGGACGGGCTTTTATAGGAATTTGTCTTTCATGAAAATCTTTTTCATAAGGAAGATCTACCATATATATATATATATATATATATATATATTGTTTTTCTAGAAAGTATTTAGAAGATCAAAGCAAATTTTTATTTAAATTTGTTTTTAATAATTTTAATTTATTTTTTATAATTAAATCATTGAGTTAGGTCTCTATTCTTTGAAAGAAATTTCATCAACAAAAAAACTGATTGGTTTTTGTTTATTTTCAATAAGATTGAGATTCTTAAAAGTAGAATTTTTAAGGAAAATGAAGAAAACAGTTTAACCCATAACCTCTTTGAATATTACTTTGTTTACACAAAAAAGATCTAATTGCCTAATAAAAACAATACTTATGATGACTAAATTTGTGATACTTTTGGTAAGAAAAAATGTTGTTGAAAGTTGTAAAAGAGAGTTTTCAATTATTACATTAGAACATTTATAATGGATTATGATCTCAGAACCATTTGCCGAAATTAATCATTTAGAAGTTTTTTGCATAAAATTTTGTTAGAACTTGTCCTTCTAGGATACAGCTTGAATCTGCACCTGTATCAAGCAAGATAACTGTTTTAAGGATAAAAAAAATTTCTATGATAAATTTGATTGGGATGTACCATTTCTGATATAAAACCCAAATGATTAGGTTGAGAAAATTCTCATCAGAAATATCTAAGTTTTCATTTAAAGAGAAAGACGCGAAATATTTTGATGAGGATGACTTAAATGACAGATTTTTCTTCTCTTTTTGAAGGAGTTGAATTGCTAAAGTATTTTCTTGTTGTTGAATTTTGAGATATTTGACTTCAGTTTTAAGTTTTGAAACGTCTTGTTAGAGATTTTGAAGAGTTACAAATTTTTTCTTAGAGTTGAATATGGATAAAACGTGTTTTAAATTAAAAGAGTTAGAGGTCTGCTTGATTTTTCTGGGGTTTTCAAGATTTCTTTGAGTTTGTAAAGATAATTTTTTCTTATTTTCATCATTTGGAAGACTAGTAATAACTTCAAAAAGAATATCTTATTCTCTAGTAAGGACATTATATTCAAGAGTTTTTAGAGATGAATCTGAAAAGGCATCGTCATTATTTTAGATTTAGTTAATTTCTTCAATATCAGAAAAGGCTTGAGCTTTACTATTAGATGAATCTTCAATTAGAAGATAATCAAGTTGAGCTAAAAGACTTTCATCGATATTTAAAGCTTTGATTTTCTTTGTAATTTTGCAGTATTTTACAATGTGATCTAATTTGTTGCATTTAAAACATACAATATCTGATTTATCTTTATTTTGAAAATATTGAGAAGCACGTTTATGATTTTTGTGTTTGTGAATTCTTTTGCTAGCTTTATTTTTGGAAGATTTTTCGTAAGTTTTGGGAAGTTCAGAATGATGTTTCTTTTTTTGTTTAGATGAACTTTGAGGACAATCAAAACCATATTAAGAACATAACCTTCCTAAATCTTTGCGATTAAGGGATCTTTCTTTGGCTAATTGTCTTTGCATTTTATCTTCTTAACAGATTTTTAAAACAACTTTCAGGACCTAGATATAAAGCTGTCCATAAGTTAATTGCTCATATGGAATGATTCCATTATTAATATTTCTTATTTTTTTCTCTAATTTTGTCTCCTAAAGAAAGAGGAAGACCACTTAAAAAATTTTCTTTCTAAAAAGGTTGATTACTATTGGAGCTAGAAGACTCTGATGAAGAATGTATCTTTGTTCTACCTAAAGTTGGTAAGGGTACGATACTTAAGATTAGAATGTAGTTCAGTGGATTTGTCACACCATATAGATGGATCTCCAATAAAATGTTTTGTGATAGTGTAAATAAGAATATTTACAAAATCTTGGATTTGATTTCCTTATTCGTTAATGAGAGGATATCATTCAGTATTAATTTTGATGGCTAAGTTTAATTGACTTTGCTTATTTTTAGTGAGGTGTTCATCCCACCATCTTTTTAATTGACTAATAAAATCAACTATTAAAATATTAATGATAGATTGGTTAGAATAATTGTGAGAAATTAGATAAGCAGTACTGACCATGGTCATTTGCTATAACATACTAAAAAAATGGTATTCAGATTGGCCATCTATGTTCCATTCATAGATGTTGTTTATATTGAAAGAATTATTGATTATATATATATATAACTTACTTATATCATATTTTGTTTTTATGTATCAAAACTCGAGTTCAAAATTAAAAAATGAACTCAAAGGCCAGAAGTCCAGAACCCTAACCTATTCCCAGTTCTCAATCGCCTCCAGCCGTCTACCATCCACAGCTCTCTCTACCTTTACTTCTGACACTGCCAATCTAACATTCGAGTTCCAACAAGAGCATGATTTTAAGGTTAGGATTTCTTCGGTTCTTCTCCTAAAATTCTTTGGTTCTAAAGTTCTAAACTTCTTTTGTCTTTTACTTTGCTACAACAAATAGATGTTGGTAAGAAGGTTGGTAAGAATATGTTGAAAATCGGTGACATAAGTCCTAGCCCTTTCCTTCCTGTCTCTCATGTGTGTTCTTCTGCATATTTCTACTATAAATGATGGGATTATTGTTGGATTTAAATAAAAATAATTCTTAAAAGTTCCTTTTACAGTAGATGTTAAAGCCTCCGTGAATGGAAGACTTTGAATTATTTCTCTCAATGTTCAACTTGATAAATACAACGCTTATAGTTCTATTAGTGATTGACTTATATTATTTGTTGACCTTTAAAGAACCTTTGTCGTTTTACTTATATAATTCTCATAATTTCTTTTTCATCCACACTAATTACACTCTCCTAAAACAGAAAAAGAAAAAGGGTAAAATCAAATCAAGTTTTGGTTCAACACTAAATTGGCTTGAAGATGATTACTTATAAGAGGAAAACTAAATTATAAGATTATCAAATTACTTATCTTTCTATGATCCTATCATTGACTTTTTCACTTTGGAGTTTAAAATTGTTTCTCTATTTTTGGCAATATATACATTTTTTATGAGAATGAAATCATATCTTTTATTTTGGCATTTATCAAGTTTGAAGTTTGAATGAGATCAAAGTAATTACTCAATTTTATATGAGATATACTTGCTATATAAAAACAAAGAAGGAAAACAAAAACTCTAGAAAAGGGACTTCATTTCTGCTATAGAATTAATCAAGATTGCAATACAAGAAACCATTTACCACTATATATTAGCATACTAGTTTTGCTTTGGCTAAAAGCTGTCTTATTCTAAGTTCTGACCTGTGAGATGTGAGCTTAGTGGAAAATGTTGATTACAGAGATAAAGATGATATTTGATGATTAACCAGTTTGTATTATGATATTGAACATAATAACCCAACTGAAATAGCTAGATATATATACAGTACATTATTAGTGTTTGGTAATGAAATATATTCTTAGTTGCCTGCTCCTTAATTCTTTACGGATGTGTATTTGATTTTTTTAATTTTGATTACAAAGATATGAATTCATCAGCACAATCACTAAGGAGATCAATTGTGTGGGTTGTTGACTTCAAGACCATCACACTTCCAGAAGGTGTAAAAAATAAAAAATCAATATACTGGTTCCACAAGCCATCTGACGAATCATTCGAAGATATGCATATTTAAGAAAGCTAATGATAGGAACCAAAAGTAACTTAGTCTTCCACCATCAAAAAATACTGTTGAAGCTGCATTTATACTCCAGTTTGTGTGGATCTTAGGATATATCAACTATTGAAGATTAGAGAGATACTAGCACATCTAATAATGCTTGCATGAGCTTCCATTCAACTTTGTGTAGTATCCACTATTTATCTTATATTTAAAGCTTTGAATGCTCAATTTAAGAAGATTTCTCGCAAGACCATGAAGAAAGACGAGTGTACAAAATTGAAAAGATAAAGTTGAAAACCAAGCTTAAGGCTATCAACTATTTCTCCTTAACAACTGACAACTAGAAATCGTAAAGTCAAAAAATCGAGTATATGATAATCATAGCTCATTTACTTGACAACTGGAAAATGTATAAGATAGTTTTGAGGGTCTATACAAAATTGTCTTGTGCTTTGGGGAATCGAGAAAATAGTTATTACAATCTCGCTTGACAATGAATCATACAATGATGTATGTTTAAAGATATTGAAGGAGGATATGGAAATCAACAATAAGATGATAGGTGGAGAAAACTTGTTTCATGTTCAATGTTGTGCATACGTTCTTAATATTATGGTTCAACATGGCATAAGAGTAATTGAAGGCGTCATTGAGAATGTAAAAGATAGTGTCAAGTTAATTAATTCTTCTGAATCTAGGCTTCAATAATTTTCAAAATGTGCACGGGTGAAAGCACTGTCTTCTAAAAAGCTTTATCCTGATGTTCTAACCCATTAGAGCTCTATATACAAAATGTTGCTTAGTGCATTAGAGTTTCAAAGTGTATTTCTAAGTTTTTAACAAGCTTATACTACTTTGCCAACACCTGAAGATTGAAAAAATGTGAGGAAGGTGTATGAATTTCTAGAAGTGTTCAATGAAGTCACAAAGATGATTTCTAGCAGTTTATATCCGATTGATAACTTGTATCTTTCCGAGGTGTTTGGGGTTAAGCAAGTTTTGGATCAATGAGCTGCCAATACACAAGATAAGTTCATTCAAGATCCAACTAATGGAATGAAGATAACTTTTGATATATACTGGGGTGAATCAAACTTGGTGGTGGCTGTAGTCTTGGATCCGAGGTTGAAGATGGTAGCTATTGATACATGCTTTCTTTTAATTATGATCATTTTGAAAGTAAGTACATGAAGGAAGAAGTTAAGGAGACCCTAATTCAGATTCACAATGATTGTGCATCCAATGAAGCAAATCTTGGATCACTAGCTACCACTTCTTCAGTTTCACAATCTAAAGCAAGTCATGAATCATCCAAAAGATTGAAAGGAATTAGTATGCTTAAACAAAAAAGCAAGGGAACAAGAAGAAGTACCTCAATCTATATCTGGATTGGAACTATACCTTCAGGAGCCTATGTTTAGGTGCAATGAAGATGATGAAAAATATTTTAAAGTTCTAGAATGGTGGAAGTATAACCAAACAAATTATAAGATTCTATCCATGATAGCACGTGACATTCTCGCAATTCCCATTTCCATGGTTATCTCAGAATCCACATTTAGTGCTAGTGATAGGGTAATTGATTCATATAGATCATCTTTAGCAAAGGAAACAATGGAAGCTTTGATTTGTGATATAGATTGGTTTCATACTATTTATGAAATTTAGAAAACTCTTAGTGTGTGTTAATTTTTTTTATAAAAATTATTTAATTGTACTCACTATTTTCTTATTTTCACATTACTAAATTTTGTCTTATTTGTGTATATGTAAAAACTTTCTTTGAAAAATGGTGAGTAGCGAAGATTATAGTACTACTTGAAGACATGTTTTAATTTATTTCTTAATTCTTTTGTCAAATATTATTTTATATGATTTTCTTACTTTATTGCATATTATGTTCAGCTAGTTCAAATACTTATTGAATGCATATGATAGTATAGTATGTGAATGAACGTTGTCGTTAAGTATGTGTATGAGAAGGAAAGATAGAATGTATAGTATTAAAGTTTGGGTATATATTCTTTGTCTTTGAGAATAGCATAAGAATTAAGATTAAAGAATAAATAATGCATACTAAGTGAAGAATCTGACTTGCCCTAGGAGTTTAAATCCAAGGAGGCATATTTTTTAGTATATATTATTATACTTGTGTTTTAATTCTCTTTAGTATTGAATAGAGGTTTTGGAAACAAGTTTGAGTATTATGTTGATTTTCTTGCATTAACATTCCCTTTTAATAACTATATTGCAAGCTAGTCAGCTTATTTGGTTGAATGATGAGATTTTATGCTCTTTAAATGTGGTGGCAACTTTATCTATATTGCCAATTTTTAAACACTAATTCACATAATTTTTATGTTATTAATTATGATTAAATTTATGGAGATAATGACCACTTTCTAAATATTATTTTATATGTTGATTCTACAAGCAAGTTTGAGTATTATGTTGATTTTCTTGCATTAACATTCCCTTTTAATAACTATATTGCAAGCTAGTCAGCTTATTTGGTTGAATGATGAGATTTTATGCTCTTTAAATGTGGTGGCAACTTTATCTATATTGCCAATTTTTAAACACTAATTCACATAATTTTTATGTTATTAATTATGATTAAATTTATGGAGATAATGACCACTCTTTAAATATTATTTTATATTTTGATTCTACAAGCAAATTATCAACAAGTTTACTAAATGTAGTAACGGATCTAATGTTCAGTAACTAACCAAAGTGTGAAAACACCTAAACAACTTAATCCTCATGAAGAAAGATATGAGATTAAGATTCAACCTTAAAAGTGGTGAGATAAAAACATCTAGGAACAATGGGAATACCTAATCTCCTTAATCGATCATCTGTAGGAACTGCAATAGAAAAGAGTTTCCAAATGAAACATGAGATATAGAATCATTTTATGGCACAATCTTTTATAACATCTAAATTCAAAGCCTTTAGCATGATGAATGTGCCAAAAAGAAGAAATTGTGAATCGTCCAAAAGGATGAGCAATCCAAATTGGTTGCCTTGACTAGAAAAATCTAGATGAATAGTCGAGAGTGTCAAAGCCTTTCTTGGATGAAACCAAGCAAGACTACTAACCACATCAGTAAGAGAACTAATTAGATCACGAATACACGTCACTAAACTAACTTATTTCCGATCATAAAAAGTCCTAAACAAGCAAAGAACCATTCCCAAAATTCCATTGAACATTCATTCGCAAATCATAGAATAAAGGGAAAACACTTTTCCACGTATAAGAAGATTAGCTTGGGATGTGTACCTAAGCAGAAAAAGGACTACCATACTTAAAATGAATCACCCTAAAAAATAGTCGAGGTTAACTTAGCATGCATAGCACCCATTGTTTCAACCAGAGAGCGAATTCCCAGATTGCTTTCTGGAAAAAGACTTACAAATATATTTCCATGCTATCCAATGACAACATTTATCCCCCAAATGATTTCAGAAAAAAAAAAAATGGTAAATAGAGTTTCTAGAGTAGTTAAAAATGTTTAGGAACTTTAATACAGGCCAACGTATGAATCGGGATAGAGGAAAGTACACTCTGAAGAAGGGCAAGCTTACCATAAGGAGATAAAGACTACCTGGCTAACTATTTAAACGATTCCAAATTTGTTCCTTTAGATGTGAAAAAATATCCTCAGTAACTCTACTTTTAAAATAGGAACTCTGAGATAGATAAAAGGACAAGCTTTGTAATGAAAAGCCGTCCAAGAATGTAGAAGATTTCTGACAATGACTCAAAACATTGGAGGTTACTGTAAATGAGCTCTTATTCATATTCATTTGCTGATTTGAAACTTGCTAATATTTGTTCAATTGATTCATGCATGCTTGAACAAAAGGTTTGTGGCCATTTTAAAAAAAAACATATCATCTGCATATAGTAAATACGTAACATAAGTGGTCTAGCACGAGACTTGTGAATAAGTCCCTCGCCAAAACCCTGATTCAAATTACTACAAAAAACATCCTAGCTTAAAATAAACAAAGCAAGGTAAAAAGGACTATCCTACCGAAGGCCCCTGAAAGATTTGAAAAAAATCATATTTTCCCCTATAAAGTAAAATCAAATATCAACAGCTTGAAATGCAACGGAAAATCCAATCGCCCCAAAGTTCAGAAAAACCAAATTTTTGGAGAACAATTAACACAAACAACCATTCCATTCAAACATAAGCCTTGAGCATATTAACTTTAAAAACAACTTTCTTGCCAAAGCCTAGTTTTGCTGAGTGTTTGCTTGGAAGTAGTTATATCCTTCCCCATTCCCCCATCAAGTGTGGGTAATTGTTACTACTAATGGATTTTGTAAATTTTTAACTTGTAGAGGGTTATCATGGTTTTTTCTCTATGTGTTCATTGCATGGACATAATTTATTAGATTGTAGGAAAAAGAAGAAAGATTTAACACCACCTAAAAAGATTAAGATAATAGAAAAGGGTATTTGATAAGCCTATAAAATATCCTTAGTATATGTCCTTTTGATTCATATTATTTTCTATGTTCTTGAGTTTTAGTTTGATTTTTGATTAGTTGAGTCATTCGTATTTTGGTGTTGAATCCTTGTAGAGTATGCTTAGGAATTAGCCTTTAATTATGAATTTCATTCATTCTTAACTTAGTTTATGTATTCAAAGGTCTAATGCTTAAAGGAGACCTATTTGAAGTCAAATTAGAGTAAAATAAGGATTTTTTACTCATCGAGCTCCACAGCCACAGAAAGCACCATTGCGCCTAAAGTCGTGTAAAAAAGGAACCAAATAGAGGCACCTAGCCATGTTCCTTTTCCGAATTTTAATGTTACAGCACCAAAAAAGCATGGCTATAGCACCGACCTAATTTCTAATCCAAATTGAACTCAGATTAAGTATTTTAAAGCCTGTTTAAAGAGGATTAGCTTGAGGATTGAACACACATAAGTTAGCTAAGAAATTTTGGATATTAAGAGGCTATCAAGAATGCAAGGGATAAGAGGAGCTTAGGTGGTTGAAGATTGAAGCCTGATAACCTATCGCTTTTCTATTATCTGCTTTTTACTTTCCTTGTATTTGTTTGATGCTTTCTTTATTTGAATTCATGTTTACACTAAATAACATGAAGTAGTTTCATTACTAGGATTGCAACGAAACTCAACATATAGCTTGAAATTTATGTTATTTATTGATTGCTTAGGGTTTGATATATGAGTTATTTATCTTATTCTATGCTAAAAGCTTCTAATTGATTGAGCATCTTTTAGATTGATATGGTAACATAAAGAAACCTTGACTAAGGAAATCTAAGCTTGGCCTTGAATAAGAAAGCACTTGTTTGAATTCATTCATATACTTGTTTGAATTTGATTCGTATATAGGATAAAAATATGCCTCAATACCTTGTGTAGTCATTTTAAGTATATTTTTAATGAGTCTTGCTTAACTCAATTCTCATGGAAATATAGTGAATTAGTTAAGTGAGATATTACTATAAGCAACTTAAAGGATACTTATAATTAAATAAGAACCATAGGTTAATAATTCAATATCATAACTAAGCATGATAAGGTAATGATAATCGAAGTGAAGTGCCGAGGGAAGATGTAAATCTAGGTTGTCTCCATTACATTCATAAGTTTACTTGCTTTAGTCCACTTTAGTTTAGTTATAAATCTCAAAGTTTCACTTGTTTGGATAAAGTTAAGATTGGTTAATTTTAGTACTTAACGATTGTTAGATTTAATTCTTTAGGGGAACGATTACTACTTTATCACTTTATTACTTATTAACAATATGTGTGCTTGCATTAGTAAAGTTAATAAAAGTTTTTGGCACCTTTACTGGGGAATTAGTCTAATATCATTAATATTAATACCAAACAATTCTTGTTTTAATTCAAATTTTTTTCCTTTGCTCTTTTCAATTTTATTATATATTTATTTTGTGAGAGACATTGAAGATGTGTGATAAATAGAACATCTTATGTTTTGTTCAATCTAACTTGGAATCATTCTAAGAGGTTTGGGTGAGGATTAACTATCTATTGAGCACATGTCCAAATCAAGACCTACCAAAATATCTTCAACTCCGTTTATTTTATTATGGTTTACATGAAAGGACAAGGAAAGTGGTTGATAGGTTAGCTGGTGGAGCATTCTGTGAATCTAAAAGAGGATAAAGCCTATAAGATGTTGGAGTCCTTTGCTTATCCTATTGTTTTCAAGAGTGCTACACCAAGTGAGGGTGGCCAACACCAAATAAGGAGAATACAGAGATGTCTCAAGATTGGGTACAAAATTCTTTTCCTCAAAAATCACATAAGGAAATCTATGGTACCTAACTTATTAAGCCTAATCTGGTCATAGAAAAAGAAGTCAATGACGAAATCCAAGATAACCAAATTAGTGAACCTTAATTAGGTATAGAAGGAGACTCACATTGTTATAACCCTCATAGCTCGATAATGAAAAATTGAGTTTTTCACACAATGTGTAAAGTTACGTATTAAAATAAATAAATTAATTAAATAAGAGTGTAGTTATATATGTTATAATTCGATACCTCAATGTAACCTTAAAATATATACGGTGTACTTGTTATAAAGTGTTATAAACTGAATATATTATAATATATTTAAAAAATTTGGTGTATCAATTTTGTTATTGGGAAGTAAATAAAATTGTGAAATAATAATCATAATAATAATAAAGTTAATAACTTAATTTGATAAATAAATTAAATTGGAGTAAGTAAAATACAAGAATATAAATAATTAAGATTAGTTATAGACCACGTAATACCAAGGTATTATATATACTACAATTTTTTTTTTATGAAAACAGGTGACCCATTGACCTCATTTTTTTCTTTTCCTTTTATTTCCCTCATCTCTCTTTTCTATCGTGTGGCCAACGTTGCTTTCATTTTCCCCTCCCCATCTTCACCGCCAAAGGAGTCTAGAAATTTCTGTATCTTCTTCCTTGTTCAGCCGAGAGTTCCTACTTTAAAAATAAAATAAATTTCATCTTCCTTCTTAGTTTATCCTGCTTTGCTTGACCTTAATCTCAGTTGACCAAGAGCTGCCATCCTCATCAGAAAATCATGAGGAGCAGCCCTGTTTTTGGTCTGCAGTAGCCAAGAAGTTCAAAACCTTCATCCTTGCTTCGTAACCCCTTTTTCTTGTTACATAATTGATTCCTTGATGTGTGTGAGGTTTTGTTGGTGTGTGGGGGAGCTTAAAACAAGCCAAGCAAGGCTCGGTGGAGGTGCAGTAACGTGTAGGCAGCTGCTCTGTTTTTGTTCTGTCCTTCTTCCCTTTCAATTAGTGAGCCAGCCACCCTCCCCCTGTATTTTAGATTCCACCACGAGCTATACTTTGTGAGGGCTAAACTGCTATGCTTTTGGACAGCAGTAAAGCTGGACAAGTAGATGGTTCTTTTAGTCTAGTGGTGGGTTTTGTTGAAGAAGGCAGCCATGGTTTCAACATGATAGGTCACTTTTCTTTCCTTCTTTATATTCATCCTACTGGAAACAAAATTCTGCCCATGCACATATTGATGAATTATTTTTTTACAATGTTACTGTTATGTGATATACTTTCACCATAAAATGGACAATAAGCTTTTGAGTTGAATAAATATTTTTCATGTGCATTAGAAACATATGTAAATAAAAGTTAAGAATAAAAGATATGTAGGATGGTTATATGATGCTAGGCAGTAAATCTTGGAATTAGAATAAGCTGAAATTCCAATTTTATAGGTTAAGTGTATATTGCAAGTTAGGGAAACCTTGTGTTTCGGGTACTTTTGGGGTTGAATTGATATTAGAAAGTGTCAACTTTAGCTCTTGATTGATTCTAAATCATTAATAAAACTTTGAATTTAATTGGATTAGATGTAATGTTAGTGAATTAGTGTCGAAGTGAGGTAAATGAATTGGAGCTTGAAAGTGTTGGAAAATGAGAGTCGAGTAGATTTTGAAGGGGTGCAGGGGACAAATTTTGTGAGTGTCAGAAACTCGGTATTTCGAGTGTCTTCGGGGAAAAATTTAATTAAGAGTTCAAAAGATGAAATGTATTCTATAGTCTTGATATGTTTTCTGTAAAATTTCGTAGCTTAGTTCCAAGTATGTTGCGAGTTATAGCTGTTAGACTCTGACTAGGTCAGGCAGGATTTGTAGTGCCCTAGTTTTTGGTTCATGTAAGAAAGTGAGTGGGTTAATGACAGATTTTTGGAAAAGTTTCTAAATAATAAAGATATATATACTTGTCTATTAATAAACCCAACAAACGGAATTGGATTTCGTTTTTCCTAGAGAAAGTTATGTTCAATTAACTAAGGTAAGGTCAAAGTTGTCAACAATCTTGCGTGTTGTACAATTTGATGCAATTTCAAACAATAAACTGTATTGATATACAAATATAAAAATTTCAAATAATATACCATTATAAAGCTACATGTTTCTAGTATTTTATAAATTTTACGAAACTGGATTTCGAATTTTCTAGAGAAAGATATGACTGTTAAAGTGGGCACTGGTCCAAACCTCAAGTTTAGGCAGTGTCAACATTCCTAACTTACCAAGTGCTTTCCAATCTTTTTTAATGGTTTTCCCTATCCTATGCTTTGTCAAGACACTTAAAATGGTTTCTCATTATCAACCTTATTACATAAAGTCTAATTCATATTAATTGACATGTGATAGCTTAATGAAAAATTTACACTAAGAAACTTATATAAATTGAGATATAATCTTAGTAACTAAAAGATTATAATAATAACCTTATGAACTAAATATTATTTGGGTATATGAATTTCAGTTTCGAATGCTAATATGGACCTGATAAGACGTGTGGACGCAAGTGTGAGTGACGAATAGAATCGATTACAGGTGAGTGGTTAATTGCTGCCTTTAGGGGCTAGATTAGTATATGTGACTATATGTTTATTTGAACATGCGTGATACATAGAAAGTGAGCTAGTGGAGTATTTCAGTAATTTGCTTGAATAATGTTTGCTTGATATTGGTTACTGTGTTGACATTGTTTGTGTTTGATAAGGGCCAACTCGTGAACATTTCTGGAAAATGATTTTTATCTCTGAAATTAAGATCTAGGTCCACCTAGGATACCCTGATTTAAAATCATGAGAAATTCTGATTCTGATAAATGTTTTTTAAAATTAAGTGCTCAGCCCCGGTGGGATGGATTGTGTACGGAGATTAACTTGTTGTGCGGGCAGCGTAAATGCCCGGTAGGGGGTGATAATGTTGTGCGGGGCTGGGTCACTCGTCGGCCCTTTGGTTGTTTTGTTTGATATCATTGCTCTGATAAATTTGTGATCTTGTGTATCATGTAAATTGTGAATTTATGACCGTTACAGTGTATACGTGCAATGTGAATTAAGATATGAATAATGTTACGCAATGTTATTACGTATGTTATATGCTTGTGTTGTGTGATGCTAGTACCTTTTGGGTACAATTTTCCACTCACTGAGTCCGTATGACTCACCCCTTTCTTGTGGCTATATTTTTAGTAGCAGGACCTCAAAAGAAGTTAACCACTAATACGAGGTTTTGCTAAGGATTTGATGACAAGGTATGTCTCGGAATCTCATACTTTGAGCTAAGGATGAAAGTTTGCAGTCACATTAGCACTGTGGGTGTCAAATGTGGTATGATGTAATATTCTAGTACTTGTTTTGTTGATGATGTGAACGGAGCAAAGCTCCTTATGGTCTTTATATTATGTTGGGTAATAAAAAGAGTCTATAGGACTATATTTTAAGGCATGTTCCATATTGTAAGAGACCTCTGCAAAAATTTTCAGTAAGTGTGATTTGTTGTAATCAACCAACTTTTAATGTTAACTTTTGTCTCTATAATTTCTTGGTTTTATTCATTGGTGAGTCAAGAGTCTTGGTCGTTCCATTATTTGAGTCAGGGTTACGGAGGTTTGGTTACCATTCCTCCTGCCAGTCATGCCTCCATGAGGGGTGTGGCACACATAGTGAGAAGCAACTCAAGACTTCATCGTATAAAAAAAAAAAAACCACAACCTCTTAAGTCTAATTAGCCACTAAAGAGAACAATTATGAAAATCCTTTGTAACCAATTCTTCATCCATCAAAATTAACCACTTAATCATGTGGCAACTCCTCCACTACCATCCTTAGCATCATACCATTTCAAATACTAAGTAAGATTCTTAAAGCCAAGTGATGTTGAGCGCACATGCTAAGTACTTTTAAATATTGCCAAGCTTCCGGCGTCTTAAATTAGGACCCATATATATTGTTATATAACACTAACTATTGGCAAAAGCCACTTGTTTAGGAGTACTATTCTTATAGCCACACTGACGACTATAAATCAAGCACTTCTTGGAAGACAAACTAAGTTTTTAAATTTTTCTTCTCTTTTAGTTCTTATTTGGAATTTTTTTTCATTAAGTATGGTTTATTTTTTACAGGCACATCATTTTATACCTTTTACCAAGCTTAGACTCTTCAAGGATGAGGATTAGTAACCTCTACACCTTGGGTCAATGTTAAGGAGTCTTTCTATTATCATTCCTTTTAATATTTTAACATTAAGGACAATGTTTGCCTTAAGTTCGAAGGGGGGGGGGGAGGGGTTTATTGTTGTACTTGTTTTTTTAGGTTTAGTTAGCCAAGATGATATTATGCTTTTATAATGAAATCCCCTCATTCTATGTGAATATGTTAGTTTTTATATGATCTTTGACATTCATGTTAAATTCTTGAGTTAGTAGCATTGTAGGATTTGATTTCTAACATATATCATGCACTTGATCTTTTTCTTAGGATTATTTTGCTTCTTTAGACACCATTGATGTTTAGGAAGTTCGTCTTTAGTTAGGAACCTTATAATTTATTTGATTATCTCTTGAGGCAAAATAAAGACAAAACTAAGTTAAGGACATGATATGGGTCTTCTTTGGACCGTTTAAGCCTTTTTAAGCTTAACTTGTTTTATATTATATCCGTAGTTACCCCATTGAGCCTACATTGCTTTTATTTGACACCCATAAGATATTTGTCTAACCATATTTAAAATTCTAGTTTTGATCCCTTACTCTTAGGCATGTTGATCATTATAGAAATATATTGAATTTTGCTAAGAAAAGGATGAAAGGTTGAAATTATAAGGGAAAAAAACAAGTATATGTTTGTGCCTCTTGATTACCCCTCAAGAGTTAGGCAAAAAGAAAAAGAAAAGCAAAAAATAAAAATAATGAAGTGGTAAAAAGAAAAGAGTATGCCAAGTGGGTATTACTTGGGTTGTGAAAAGAAAAAAGCTCTTCAAGGATCTATATTGATCTATGTGGTTAGGGTAACTTGTGCCTTAAAATTTCTTTTATCATACCATTACCCTAACCTACATTACAAGCTTAATAAAGAATTATTAATCCTTGACTTAGTGAAGTCTACATTAGCACAGAGAGAGTTGAGAAAAAAGCTAATGGGTTTTGAATGCTAAGTTGGATTTTGCATAGACATAAACTTATCTGGATTACATGCATTCCTTCGTTACAAGATTATTACACACACACATTGGAAATCCATTTAAATTTGTTGCTTGCTCTTGAATAAGAAACATAAATTTAAATGATACTTCTGATTGACATTTAGTTAAAAATCATGTGAAACTTCTGAGCGTATGTTGGGGATATCATTGTTTTAGTATGATGCATCTTTAACTATTTTTTTTTAGTTTTTCTTTTGCTTAAGAACTAGCAAATCTTAAGGTTTAGAGTGTGATAAGCCTATAAAATAGCCTTGTTACATGTCATTTTGATTCATATTATTTGCTATGTTCTTGAGTTTTAGTTTAATTTTTGATTTTTGATTTGTTGAGTCATTCGTATCAAGGTGTTGAATCTTAGTTGAGTATTCTTAGGATTTAGCCTTTAGTTATGGATTTCTTTCATTCTTAACTTAGTTTGTGTGTTTTTAAGGTTTAATGCTTAAAAGAGACCCATTTTGTTGAGACCCAATAGGTTTACGTACGCTCTAGAATGGTTATGCATAACTCATTGTGATTTGGTAAGTGAATTTATGCACAAGGTAAATGAATATTTGAATATACATATATAAGTACATAATTATTCAAGAAAGATAAGAATTTATTTTATTTTCGTTGTATTCTTGATGGTGGCTTAGAAATTGAATTTAATTTGTGTAAATTTTATTGTATAAGTGCATTAATTGTACAACCAAAATAGACTAGGAGATATTTTTAATATATATATAAATATAGCTAAGATGATTTTTAATCACAAATTATATAGATTTTGACTTGAATTGCTTTTGATTTTTTTTTTTTTTTGTCTT
This sequence comes from Quillaja saponaria, assembly GCA_029379385.1. Taxonomy (NCBI): domain Eukaryota; kingdom Viridiplantae; phylum Streptophyta; class Magnoliopsida; order Fabales; family Quillajaceae; genus Quillaja; species Quillaja saponaria. The sequence goes on along the minus strand of CM055611.1, from coordinate 11,097,752 downwards.
ATTGCTTTTTACTTTTTCCTTTTCTTTTCAACTTTAATTCTTTTTTCTGGTCTTGCTCTATTTTCTGAGCTTTTCAAACTTGGTTAGGCATTCCTTGTTGGTTGGCCAAGTAATCTCTTATTGGCCTCAAAAATTTGTTGGTTGTTAGCTTAGGTCACCTAAGTCCTAAAACTCCAGCTTTGATTCGCCTTTGTACCGTGGAAGAAGTCCTTTGTCTTGACAATGTGAGGAGTGTTACCACTGCTCCACTCCATGGTCGTGACTGCATACCGGTTGGGAGGTTGTTGGAGTTTACATGTGCACTTTTTTTTAGTTATTAGCCTTGAATCTTTGTAAGTTCTTATGAGAGCTAGAATGAGAGGTGCAGGGACTTCAAAGAATTCTTGAAGTTACCCAATTTTGAATGTGTGTGAGAGACTTTCTCCTCTTAATCTGCAACTTAGTCAAGCTGTGGCAGCTTGTATCTAAGAGTAACCAAGTAAAGTTGAGTGGGTTACTTTGGTGTGGCCATGAGGTGAGTGTTTATGACAGTAAATTGATTTCTTTATTGTTGTTAGATATTAAGCTATATGTCCTCCATGTTTTCCATGTAACTTTAAACACTAATTTGTTAGGAAACTTCAGCATGGATGTTAGAAGTATATGAATTATTTAGACGGTAGTTAAGTGTTGTGATTCCTTTAAACTTAATTAAAGGTATGAAATGAATAAGTTAGGATTCAAATAAGTTAATATATATATATATATATATAGATATACGCTTAGAAATTGTTTTGTGTAGGCTTTAATTGTATATAACTAATTAGGAAACATGTATTTTGTAGAATTTGAGTTATTAATTAAATAGAACTAATTAACTTTCTCATAAGATATTTAGTAAAGAATTAAGAGAAATTGCTTTTCAAGGAAAGGGTTAAGTATAACGATATAGGATTAAGGGATTATGAAACTAACTCGAAATGGGTGATTGTGAATAACATATGAATTTCTAATTTTCAACTCCGGAGCGGGTCAAGGATCTATCGACACCATTACGCATTAGATGGAATGACAAACCTTGTTCTTGAACTTCGTCAATGAATTTGTATTCTTTGGTTGCTAGATTTGTATGTGAAATGAATGTATGTGTATAGAGGTACATATGTATTTAGGAATATGTCGCATTGTAATAGATTTGTTGAACTCTACTTGTTATATGAATTGAATTATGGTTGATAGGGCCAATCAAGTTTACTTCTTTCTGAAATAATTTTTATTTCCAGAAATAAAATTCAGGTGCATCTAGGATGTTTTATGTGATCATGTGATAAATGGTTTTGAATACTCAAATAACTCAGCCCCAATGGGATGGATTATGTACAGAGATATTATTTGGTATGCGATGGCGTAAATGCTTGGTAGAAGGATATTTGGTGTGCAGGTGCTGAGTTATTTCAATTGGCCTCTTATTGTTTGGTTTGTATGATTAACTTACTATACCGTGTTTATATGGATACTATGGGTTCAATTGTACATCAATTGGGTAAATGTATATAGGGGTGTGATTATGAATTTAAGAATAGTGTATTTAAATGATAAGTGTTAATTTCTTATTGATTGATGCTAGTATCTGAAGGGTATATTTTTTCTCTTATTGGGTCCTTGTAACTCATCCTTCTTTATTTGTGGGTTTTTTTTTTTTTTTAGTATAAGGACATTAGTGTTAGTCAACCAAAGAAGCTTGACTTACCTATTTATCTACTGCAAGGTATATTGTTAAATTCACACTCTTAAAGTTAATGGATGAAATTGTAGTTACCATCAAGGCTTTGAGTCATTATGTTCTATTTTCATATTAGTTCAACTTTGATGGATTATAGGATATTTGGAGCCGAGCTCCACTGTGTTTATTATTGTTGTACGAGACTGGTTACTTGTAACTAGTTTATATATATGTATGTATATCTTCAAACATGTTCCATTTTATGGGAAACCTCTGCTAAAATTTTTAGTAAAATATTATATGTTTCATAAATTTCTTACGTTCATCAATAGTCCATCCTTTTCAATTATAAATAGTAATAGGCATATATGTCTGTAATGGTGTGAGTCAGGGTTACCAGGGCAGAATCCTCCAATCAGTTATGCCATCAATTGAGGGTGTGACACATTTAAAGTCAAATTGGAGTCAAAAGAGGATTTTCAACGTGTTGGGCACCACGACCAAAAAAAAAAAAAGGGCCCATGGCACACAAAATAATGCAAAAAAGGAACCAAGCAAAGGCACCTGGAGCCATGGCACTCCCTTGATGCTCCTATTTGAATTTTAGAGTTGTGATGCTTGAAAATAATGGATGCCACATCGTCCCAATTCCTAATCCAAATTTAACTCAAATTGAGCATTTTAAAGCCTATTTAAAGATGATTAGCTTGGGGATTGAACACATAAGTTAGCTAAGAAGTTCTGAAGATTAATAGACAATCAAGAGTACAAGGTGCAAGAGGAGCTTGGATGGTTGAATATTGAAGTCTGTCAACCTATTGATTTTCTCTTACCTACCCTTTACTTTCCTTGTATTTTTTTTATGCTTTTTTTATTTGAATTTGTGTTTACCCTAAGAGTAGCATGAAGTAGTTTTATTGCTAGGATTACAACAAAACTCAACATATAGCTTGGATTTTATGTTATTTATTGATTGCTTAGGGAAGTACATAAGTTATTTATCTTATTTTATGCTTAACCAACTTAAAGGAACTCTGATGAATGAAACCTAAATTTAGTCTTGAATAAGATAGCACTTGTTTGAATTCATTCACATGCTTGTTTAAATTTGATTAGTATGTAGATAGAAATATATCTTCATACCTTATATAGTCATGTTAGGTCTATTCTTAATGAGTCTGGCTTAACTTAATTCTCAAAGAAATATAGTGGTAAGTGATATATTATTATAAGCAACTCGAAATATACTTATAATTGAATAAGAACTATAGGTTAATAATTTGGTACTATAACTAAGTATGATAAGATAATGATAATCCAAGTAAAGTGTTAAAGGAAGATGCAATTCTAGGTTGTCTATATTACATCCATAAGTTTTCTTGCTTTAGTTTAGTTTAGCTATAAATCTCAAAGTTTCACTCATTTGGATAAAGTTAGGATTGATTATTTCTAGTACTTAATGATTGTTAGATTTAAATTTTCGTGGGAATGATATCTACTGTATCACTTTATTACTTGTGAATGATACATGCGCTTGCGTTAGTAAAGTCAACAACAGTTTTCATTTCCAAAACTGTTTTAGATAAAAAGGTGAACTTACCTCTTTCCAAATCAGTTCACTAAAGGAAGACTAGAAACATGAAAGTTTCCTTTTGCCTCTCAAAATTAATAAGGCTATTTCTCAAATTAGGATGAATAAAATCTTTCCATCCACAACAAAAGTCATGAATGTTCTAGATCCTGCTCTTAGTCTCTCAGTCTCTCAGTGGACAAACATAATTAAAAGTTGAAATTAGAAGGTAAAATGTTTGAATATTCTTTTCAAGTTTTATCTACTATCATGGAAAATTCTACTTTAGTTTCTTTTTACTTTTTGTAGGTCCCAGCAATTCTGAAAGTTGTAAATTGGGGATGAATGTTATGGACAATTAATTCCTAGTTTTATGCACCTGGTCTAATACGAGTGTGAATCATAGAAAACCTTTGATGACTTTATCTGCCTCGTTCCATTAAGCATCCACTTTGTAATAGTTCAGAATTAGCTAGTGTCGCATCTTATGCTACTTTTCCAATGTCTTTTAATGATATACATTTGGAGACACATGAGGCAATAACTTTGCCAGTTCGAGCTGCTTCAGAGCCAATTCACATTCACACCCAAGGACCAGCATCAAAGGTCACATATGCCTTTTTTTAAAAAGATAAAAATAAAAATAATGACACTTAAAAAAAATGGCAACAGTGATTTAGAGAAGTGAGTAGTCCCTAGGAAGCTTCTCACAACCAAGAGAATATTATTCAATGATAAATAAGTTTCTTATATGGAACTTGAGGGTAGCTGGTATTGTTGAGAAAATGACACACTTAACATAGCTCAGAAAACAACATAGGTTTTCTTTATTGATCATTTTGGAAGTGAAACACGATGCCTTTGCTTTACTTACTTTCTCATGGAAAATGAAGTTTAACCATTTTTTACATTGGAATCCTATAACATCCCTGAAACTGCACATGAGATGTACGTATACCACTTGGCTAAACAAATACTTGTCTGAAATGCCACATGGAATGATTTTTACTAAGGAGTAGAATTTTAAAATGTTATGTGCTATAATTGAATTTTGAAAGGTACATGATTTTACAATGTGAGTAAATTGCATGTTTTTCACTAAATTTTATGATTTTTTGAATTATGCCATAACATGAGAATTTAATTGCCTATGATCATGAACACGAATTTTTTAATAAAAGTGGAGGTGAATTTGAGATTTATCTTGATTTAAACTGTAGTGAAGGAAAGGAATATAGAGGAATGAAAAATAAATTTCTTAATTTAGTATGGAATTATAAATTGGTGGAAATCAATTTGTACGTAATTAATTGTTAATTAGGAGTAATTATCCTTAAAGTGATAAAAATCAAATTATTGTAAAAATAACTAAGGAATTAAATATTTCAAGGTTAATTGGGGAAATTAGGTTGTAAGGAATTATATCATGAATTATGTTAAATTAGAATTTTTCACCAAAATAGGTAGTAATTATATTTTGGGAGAATTAGGGACTAAATTAAAAGAAAAAGATGTAGAGACTCAACTGCACAAATGCTGAATTTGGGATATAAAAGGAATTTTTAGGATTCTTTTTACTAGGGCTGGGAGGTCATTTTCCTTGGTTGTCTTCTCCAACAATAGCTTATATGATGCTTGGATGGTAAGAAAAACCATCATAGTTACGAAGAAAGTGAGGTTAGAGAAGAAAGCATGATTTTGAGCCAAATAGGGAGAATTGGAGTAGGAAAACTTTACGGATTCAATTTAGGAGTGTGATCTAAATGATTCTGGCCTTGTAGGTGAGAGAAGAGCTCGGTTTCTTGGTGATTTAGAGCAACCCGTAGAGGAGGTTGAGAAAGAATGTGTAGGAGTTTTAGTGTTTTGTTATTTTCACTTTGAACTACTCTTGACAACTTGTGAATTTTAGTGAATTGAAACAATTTTGAGGCACAAATTGAAGCTTAGCCAGGAGGATATATTGGACCCGTGTGGAGTAAGCCAACTTATAAGGAGGAATTTCAACACGTGAGTGAGTTGTGACCCGTGGAGGAGGAGAGAAAGAAATTCAAATGTTGTTTGATATTGTGTAATTTGTTACTTTTACAAGTAGATGTGTGTGAGCGTTTGAAAATGGTAATTTTAGTGTGTGTGTATATGAAATTTCTCTTCTACTCTGAAAATTCTTCTTTGAGCATGTGTACTCATTTGTTAAATAATTTGTGAACTATGTTGAAAATCCATGCATGAATTGTGAAATTGCATTTTTGTTTTTTTTATGATAATTGTGGAAAATATATGTTAGGAACGATTGGTGTCAACCGTTGTAAGCTCTTGTGTTGAATAGCTTATCTGCATGTGAGAGTAAGATATGAGGTTTTTGCTTCCTAGTCAGGGATCTATGAGTAGTAATAGGTTTGGACTCTTGAGTTACTTAGTAGCTCTGATCCAACTAGGATGTTCCTCTACTAGCTAGTCCAACCACGGCAAGTCCAATGCATTTCATAATTATAAATTGCATGCACACACTACATTCTCTAGTTTGACAAATTAGGCACTAATCTATGTTGAAAATTTATGTACTTGCATATGCTGAGATTTGTATGTCATGTTTTATAACTTGGTGTCGTAGATTGATATGGTTGTTTTTTGGTAGTCTAGATGTGTTAGAATGCGTATGGCAATGCATTATGGTAGTATATGATACAACCTTTTGGATGATAAACACATGTGCAACAGTAACTATTTTTGACCAGAGAGTGCTTTTTTGTGGGTTTGATTATTAAGGATCTACCGATGCAGGATATGGCTACTATGGAGAATTTAGTGATTGAGGAGATGGAGGAGGATCTAAAGATGGACGATGGCTCAGTCCAAAACAAGGTCATCAATGAAAAGATATAGATGGTAGAGTGAACTGCTTAACTGTTGTTTTTGGTATGAGTCTCTAATGAGACAATGTTGCATAGGGTTTTGAACAGGTCTCAGTTGGGAGATGTGGGTTATACTCGGGGTGTATGTTTGGTGATAGCCTCTAATACGAGACCTTGTATGATTTTGATAGGATTTGAGAGACGATGTGGGTTTACATTATATGATTTTCGCCAAATATGTGAATCTGCATATTTGTGTCACCTTTATTCCCATAACCTTGGTACCTAATGTTAATTTTGACTTGTAGATAGTAGATCTAGACTCGCTGAAGTCAGATCTAGGAAAACATGTAGTATAATGTAAATATTACACTACAAGAAAATAATTTATCCACATGGTACAAACTCGTCTTAAATAAACTCTTCGTAAATAACTTATCTAATACGGGTAAATAGCTATACACAATGGTATGCACAGTCATGGATAATAAAGACCAAAATTTTCGAAATTTGATATTTTATTATTTTTGGAGATGATATTGCACTTACCTACAATAGTGTTTACCGTCTTAGATATTATAAATAATAAATTTTAAATTTGACCCATATCTAAAATGAGGCGGACTTATATGTGAGAGGTTTTTATCAGTCTTAGATATAAAATATTTTTATTTTTATTTTGTCACTTATCCATGATGAGTAGTATTTATGTATGATTGGGTGCCTGTCGTAGTCCCTAATTATAAATCGCAAAATAATCCCCTAATTTCAAATGTTCCTTCTTATGACCCATATCCTTCTACCCAACCTTGTTATCAATGATTGGCCTTATTTCTCCCAACATTGACTCCCTATTTCTCTTAATTTTTAGTTTTTTTTTCACCCCGTTATAAGTATAATAATTTATATAGTACTTCATATTTAATCAATGTTTTTGTATAACTTTATTTATTGGAGTTGTACGTAGAAGGTGTTAAGCATAAAATGAAGGATAAATATGACCCCATATCCTTCTACCCAACTAACTTATGATGATCCTACTACCCTTCTCTAATTGCTCTGTTATCAGCAGTGGTCTAAGAGAGATCGGAATGCTATGCAAGAGATACTTGCTATGTTTGCAGCGATTATCCTTCAGCCACCTTAATCCAATGTAAGTGCATAAATTCTAATCATAAGTTTATGTTAGAGTTAGATAACTACAGGCTATGTTATCTACAAGTTCAATTTTTGTTTGAAATTATTAGGTCGGTGAAATGATCAAGCTGGTGATGATGATGCAACTTTTTTCTTTTTCTTTTTTTATAAATGAGATAGTACTTTACTTTTATTATGTAGTTTGGAATTGTTAATTACTTTGGTACTTGTTATAATATTTAATTTTTTTATTTTTCATGAAAATTACTTAAACAACGAATTTGGTTTATTGTGATTATGGAATAGTTGGTATGTATGTATTTATGTTTGTTTACAAGTTTTAAATTTTTTTGGTGTGGTAGAAGCTATTGCTCTTGATTTTCATTTTATGAATGTTATATTGGTACCTCATGGACAATAAATATTTTGATAAGAAAATGGTATACATATTTAAGAACATTGATAAGTATCAATTTAATACTTGTATTAAATCAAAAGGGTACTAGCAGAGCAAGGCATGGAACATTGTGTGGTCCTTAAGTCATCATGCTTTCTACTGTCTGTAGTTTATTTCTTTTCTCGGTATGTGCATATAGATATAATGCATGTTTTAGATAGTCTAGAATGATTATCTCATTGTTTGTTAACTCTATTTTACTTATTAAATTTAGGTTGTTAAGAGGCAGCTAGTTGGAAATGATCATGAACCAAATGCATGTCAAATCAATCTTGGAGCTTCAAAAAAAAGGTAATCATTGTAGCTTATCTAATAAATATAATGGGCTTTACATGTCGCCTTTATTTAAAACAAATACTGTGAAAAAAGAAAATGGAAGTGTAGACAAATTTAATTTTCAATGGATCTTGGTGCATAATCTAGCATTCTTCCATGTGTAATTCTAATTATATTCTCCAAAACATGTAAAAAGAAACTTTGATGGTTGAAAATAGCCAAGTAATTGTTCCCGGTATTGAGTACTTTAGAGGGATATAAATCTGACTCTATATATGAGTCCTTAGGATCTTATGTGCTCCATATTTAGGACATGATAGACATAATAGTTGGAATAATAATTTCAAGTTTTTTGATTTCTAGCTTTTGTTGGCTATTTCTCATTCTTTTGACCTTAAACCTATGTACTTTGCTAGGTACTTTCCTTTGTTGGCTATGCTTTGTCAAGCTATATGTTCTACATACTTGTTCCTTTAGTTTAGTTTCCATTTCGTGAACAAGCTTGGCAGATTCGCTTTTATGACTAATTTGTGATTTAGAGGCATAATTTGTGTTTCTAGATTTTAGTCTTATGCATTTAAATGATAATTTTTCTTATTAATCTGGTTGATAAACCAAATAATTATGATGGTATTTTTTTCATATAGTTAAATGAATCAACAATGTTCACTCTCTCTATTCTACTATTTGATTTGTGGGTAGTGCTGTACATATCTTTTTTTACCAGTCACTAGGTATTGCTTTCAAATTTTGGATAATTGTAACCATAAATTAGTTTAAATTAACTTTAAATTTTTATGCTCATGTTTGTTCCTTCAGCTATGGTGTAACTGAATCAATATGACAATATCTTTACTTTAATTTGTAAGTTGACGGGTTGTAAAATGCATTATACAGTTCTTATACTTCTTTGAATAGTTTACTGTTTTCTTTGTCTTCTTTTTGCTATTGGATTGTTCTTTTTAGATTGTGGTATTGGTTACAGGTGAAAATTGTTTTAGCATGATCATCTTTTCAGATTTTTTTTTTTTTTGAAAAAATAATTTGGACTATCTATGACTGCCAACCATCTTAGATAAGTATCTACGAAGGGTATAACAAAATATTAAATAATATAGTTTTTTTCTTATCTATGATGGGCTACCCATCTTAGATAAAAGAACTGTCTTGGATAAGTTTTGGATCAAAATGGTGTCAAACCTATTTAAGACTTGTAAAATTTCGTCATAGATAATACTACTCGTCTTGGATACTTCATTATTTATGACAGGTTTATAACTGTTGTAGATACTAGTTATCAGTGATGCCCTTTTTCTACCTCAAGTCTATCCTTAACCTATGCCCTTCGCTGATGTATCTACTATGGGTTTACTGATTATCTTAGATCGTTTTTGCCTGTCGCTGATAACACTTTTTCTTGTAGTGTTAGAAAGGACTGTCTAGATGTTTTTGATTTTACCATGCAAGTGATTGTATCGTTTAACAAGTAATCAAATTAAGACAAGTATCATTCCCACTAGGAATTGTAACTAACAATTACTAACTACTAAAATAAACACAATTTTAACTTTATCCAAATGAATGAAATTTGACTTGAATAGCTAAATTAAACTACAATTTAAACTTAAAAATATATGGAGATATGTGTAGGACCACAATTTCCCTTACACTTCACTTAAATCGCTTGTATCCTATCATGATTAGTTATGGAACCAATTTATTAACCTAGGATTTTAATTCAATTATAAGTATCTTTTGAGTTTCTTATTACAGTAACCTACTTAACCAATTCACTATATGTCTATGAGAATTAAATTAAGAAAGATTCATTAAGATCAGACTTATTACTTTGGCTGCACAAGGTATAGAGGTATATGTCTATTCTATTAAATAATCAAATTCAAACAACTAGGTGAATGAATTCAAAGAAGTGCTATTTCAATCAAGGCTAAACTTTTTTTTCCTTCGTCAAGTTCCTCTAGATTACAAATTCAATCTAATTGTTGATCAAGTAATTCGAAACATTAAGCATGGAATGAAATAAATAACTCATGTGCTAAACTCTAAGCAATCAATAGATAAAATTAATTCAAGTTACATATGAGTTCCATTATAATCCTAGCAAGTAATTTAGTTCATGCTACCTAGTGTAAACATGACTGGAATTAAACAAAACATTAAGTACATATAAGAAAACTAAAGAAATGGTAGAATAAGAGAAAACTATAAAGATTGTCAGTTTTCAAGCCTCTATTATCATTGCTCCTATTAGCTTTATATCTACAGAATTTCTTAGCTCAATTGTGTGTTTAAAATCCCGAAGCCTTTCATCTCTTATATGCTTTAAAACCTTGAGTTTAAGTTCATTTCGAAATAGATTTCTTGGGCCAACACCTTGGCCTTGCTTTTTTAAAGCCTCGACCTTGAAAATTAGAATTAGAGATTGTCATCATGCTAAGCACTATGATTGCACCTTTCTAGCACCTTTTCTGTGCTGCAACCGTGCTTTTCCACAGCCATGGCACTCGACAAGATGAAATCCTACTTCCTTTACAATTAGTCTTCAAATAAAGCTCCTTGATACATTCTACCTTCAAAACACACAAACTAAGTTAATAAAGACTTGAACTCCTATTCAAAAGCTAAATCCTAGCCAAAAGCAGTTAGAATTCACCAGCCTAAAGCAATATGAACTAAACTAAATTAACTAAAAATTAAACAAGTTCAAAGTAAAACTCATGACATAGCTAATATGAATGATTAAAGTGATATAAAATAAATCTATTTTATAAACTTATCACACCTCCAAACTTAAAGTTTTGTTAGTCCTTGGGCAAAAGAGTAAAACAAAACAAAACAAAACAAAATTAAAAACAAATAGCCAAAAATGCATTACACTAAAACAATAATATCCCCAAAATATCTTTAAAAGTTTCGTAGATTCCTAAATCATTATCAACCAAAGGTATCATTCAAATTTATGTTTTACTTAAGAAATAATTTTCAAATGGATTTCCAGTTTTTTTTTTTTTTTTTTTTTTTAGAATTGCATGCAACCACACAAAACACCTCCAAACTTAAACAAGACATTGTCCTCATTCTAACATAATATAACATAAAAGGATATTGTAACACTCATCTTTAGTAGTACAGAACTTATGTAATTATTCCCTAAAAGTTATACTTTACTGGTAGTAATCCTATACAATTATAAAAATAGTAGTTAGCTAGTTTAGTGCAACTTAGGTTCTAGTTGTACTCATTGTAAAAAACCCTTGTCGTAATACTTACGTATATCATATAATGAAAAGCAGGGAGACTACTTGTACCCATTTGTTACTTCATTCCAATTTGTACTTGCATAGTTCATGATAAACAAAAAAAGATGATAACCCTAAGCCTTAGTCACTTTTATATGTATGCAAGCTAAGGATTTCGGCCAAGCATGCTAGCACACAAGTGACATTCAGGTTGAGAGATTGTGAGTAAGAAAAGTTATTAAAAATATTCTCCTATAGTTGTTGTCATACCCTTAAATAAAGGTATGACTGGCCGGAGGAATGAATAACCAAACCTCCGTAACCATGAATCCACAATGACTAAACACAAATGACTCTTCAACAAATTATAGTTAAGAACAAGAAAACTTTACTGAACTAAAATAAAGTCATGAGCTAGTTATGAAATATAAATATTTACTGAAAATTTGGCAAAAGTTCCCCATAAAATGGAACACGCCCAACAATATATATACTAATAACCTAGTACAATTCACAGGTAAACTATAATCTCAAAGTACTCAGAAGAGCTATGCTCCTAACAACACATTAAGTTATTATAGTTAACTCAATATACACAACAATGCATGACACCTAAAATGAATGCATGTGTCGCCCTATCAGCTTCAAGTACGTGACTCTAAGATATATTTTGTCTCAACAATGTCGATAGGTAGCAAATCTTGACATAACGAACTATGTTTTCCTAATACTAAAAAAAACAACAAAGAAAGGTGTGAGTCACAAGGTCTCAATGAGCAAATATGTACCCTGAGGGTACCAGCATCAATCAACACATAATAGCACATATCCATATTTAATCTCATGTAGTAATCGTAATAAAGTCACTGAGTCACATGTTTCACGATATATATAAGTCAAATTCAAATATCCAAATTTACCATTCCAAACAACACAATTAAAGCATACAAAGGGCCAATGAATAACTCAGCCCCGCACAAAAGTATCACCCCCACTAGGCATTTACGCTCCCGCACAACAAATTAATTCTCCGTACATATTCCATTATGCTAGAACTAAGCACTCAAACTTTAAAAAAAATATTTATCAGAATCAAAATATCTCAATATTTTAAATTAGAATATCCTAGGTGCACCTAGATTTTAATTTCGGAAATAAAAATCATTTTTCATAAAATTTCACTTTGTTTGCCCTTATCAACCACAAATAATATCAAATAACATACATAATTTGAATATTTAAATTCACACAAATTATTTCAAATAATTATTTGACAATAAAATGTACGTAATTCACTCACAAAGCTTAAGGATATGATTTGCCTACTTGCCTAGTTAGAGAAGATGTTAGATTCTCCTCGACACAATCCAGAACTGAAAATCATAAATTCACTTATTATTAGAAATAATTATTTCTTAGCTAATTCTGTAGTTCTTAATTCACTATTTAACTGATAAGACTTATATAAACCAACCTCTATATATACAATAACTCACAAATTCTCCTACTCATTTAGTCCATTATCTAGAATACATGTACGTTACCAATATTGTTAATATAATTTATTTATTTTTAAAAAAAAATCTTTATATTAGTCATATTTTAATTCTTGAATTAGTTACTTAAAGTTAATTAAAAATTGGAGTTGTCCATTCCCTATTTTAAATGTAACTACATTATAGACTATTCCTTACTAATTCAAATAACCCTATTGTTTTTCCTTAAGTCTTGCTCGTACGTTTAACTTAAATTTAACTAAACTAATTATCAATAATTAGTTTACTTATAACAACTAAACTAATAGAATTCCTTAAGAGTTAAACTTTGTTATTTTACTTAATTACACCCTTAAGTTATTGTATTAACATCTCCTCCAACAAAACACACGTCCAAGCCACAACTATACCCACGTCCATCTTAAAAAAAAAAACAGGGCAACACTAATTCACTGCTCCAATCCACACTGCTTCCTGTTTTGACTCTAGAAAAGAAAGAAAAAGAATTCTAGGGTGGATTAACTCAGCTGAAATTTGGAATGCCTATAATATTTCAAGTTGCTGCCCTTTCTTCAAAATATGGGAAAAACACTTAAACAACCCTATTACTTAATTCTTTTCCTTTGAATAATACACATCCATTCATAAACAACTACACACCTTACACCTAAAATCTTAAGAATTTTAGGTAAATTTTCCTTCAAACATGGCTACGAATTCATGGTATAAAACAGAGCACAAAACTAGCCACACAAGGGAAGAAAACAAGACAAACAAGGAAAAGGAAAGGAGGATTACATCCTACCTTCACTCGGCCATAACACAAAAGGAACTCCATTACTCTTAAATCTTTTCAGCAAGCCTAAACCAACACCTAGAAGGAAGAAAGGAGGCAAGTACTCAGCTAAAATGGAAGCAAAAATGGCGGTGGCACACTCCAAGGAAAAAAGAGATAAAGTGTAATATAAATAAAGACAAAACTTGAATATAAAAGTTAACATAAACTTGTGTGGCTAAAATTTATATGTCTTATATCTATCTATCTATCTATATATATATAGTATTTGTTTCTAGCATTTTCTCCTATTTAATTAATTATTACACTCATCCATCAATATACACCTTTTTTTAAAAAAAAAATTTAAGTGAACCACTAGAACGGTGGAAATTAAATTTTATGTATATATTTTGATATAGCTACATACAAATATTATTTTATTCTAATGCTACTATAATTTACATACAAATGTTTAAAAACATATGTTAAGCCATTGGGTTATAACAGCCATGACCCCTATTCTTGAAACAAAGAAGCTTTTGCTTCAAGAACAATCCTTCATTGACAATTCAACCAAGTGAAGACTAACACGTATCCTAAGGGTGAATCAATTCCTTCAACTCTTTTACGAAAAGGTAAAAGGTTCTAACCAATCAATTATGTGAACTAATTCATTAGAGGCTTATTCTTTTAAATAGCTTACTGATCATTTATTATATTTTATGTTTGATTAGATGAATAGTTTTGACAATTTGTTGAGGAACTCCAAGCATCAATGGTAAACAATCAAATTAGCTACATGAAAAAAGTTTCAAGAGTTTAGTTGTAATCTTTAGCTTTCATTATATATATAGTGTTATAACCCTCATAACCCAATAGCGACAAATTGAGTTTTAGACACAATGTATAAATTTATGTTATAAAATAAACAAATTTATTAAATAATAGTAATTTAAATATGTTATAATTTGATATCTTAGTGAAACCTTAGTATACGTTTTAAAAATGTTATTTATTTGTTGTAATAAAGTAAATAACAATTGTGACCAAGTAGATTCAAGTGAGTGAATAATTAATAGATAAGGCATATATATTAACATTTAATCTCTACCACAAGAAAATTAAATAACTCAATAATATAATTAGATATGTGTCTATATATATAAACAAAGCAAAAAAAATATACACCACACATGTTTCTAGAATTCATTTACCACCATATGTTTTAAACTTATGACTTTGACTTTATTTCTTTTACAAACTTTATCTCGTTTCCTTTATTTTTATTCCTTTCTTATTCCATTTTTTTTCCTTAGACCGATTTCTCCTTGGAATTTCCACCCCCTTATCTCTTGACTCTAGAAAATTCAAGTGCCTTCCCTTTCCAACTAAGAATATATATATATTTTTTTTTCCTTCTTGTTTGTGTGAGCTTCATAGGTTCAATTCCTCCTTTGATGAAGTAGCCATGAGATACGGAGGAAGGCGTAAATTCATGAGGTCTGGAGAAGGGTATAAATCTTGAAACTTAGTGGCGTGCTTTGCTTTCTTTCTTGTCTCGTCCGTGAGTTGAATTTTGAGGAAGCTTTCTTATTTTGTTTTGTTCTTCCTTCTTGTTCTGCTGTAACTTCATCTTTATAAAAGCTCCATCTTTGGATGTTTCAGCATTCCAAGTTCTGTTTTTGGGTTCCTCATTTTAGCCATTCCTTAGTTTCATCTTGCAGCCAAATCTTTTCCTTTCCCTTGTCCATGAGCTTTGTGTTTGCAACAAGCTGAGTATTCTTCTTGGCAAACATTGGAAGCTTGTTAGTGATGGAAGCAACCTCCCTTTAGCTATAGGAACTCCTACTTTGGCATGGCAGCAAGCTTGGAGCTAGCAACAACTTAGATTCTTGGTAGAAGGTGAGGGCTGACTTTTATTTTTTCTAATGTTTTGTTAGTTTAATTAATTCAAATTGATGGAATTCTTATGAGTTAATGTTGTGGTTGAGGGGTTTTATGAAATTGAATTAAGAATCTTGAACAAGAAACAATTAAGGTTGGACAATGGAGGTTTGATGCAGGATATTGTTAAATCCTCATGACCTATGTAAGTAGTAGCTAGTAATTTTAAAGTTAACATTGAAATTATTAGTATTGTTGAATTAATGTAATTGAATTGATTTGTTGGAGGTATGTATATATATATATATATACACATACATGTAGGATAAGCTTAAGAATATCTTTAAGGTGTTTGATATAATACTTACAAGAACATAGCTATGACTTTATGAGTAAAACTTAGTAGATTTAACCCTTGGTGGTTTGTTGTTGTTGGAATTTGAATAAAATGTTCATAAACAAGAGTAGATAATGGTTGGTTAATGTTGTGGGTTAAGGAGTTAATGAAATTGAGTAATGGGTATGAATAAAAGAGGGTTAGTTATGGGTAAAGTGTTGAAAAATGAGAGTTAAGAGATTTTTGAAAGGATGCAGGGCTAGATTTCATGGGTTATAGAAATCTTATATTTTGAGTATTTTCAAGACTTAATTAAATTAAGAGTTCTAAAGAGAAAGTGTAGCCTTGGATGATATTTGAAAATTTCATAACTTAGTTCTAAGTATATTTATTGGTAGATCTATTGGATTATAGCTAGGTCTATGTAAAATTTTAGGCGAGCTTCAGTTAGTTTGGAGGACTTTGTCAAGTGTTTTGGTTAGAACTAGCTTAGGATCTCTAAATAAAACTTGTTCCTAACATATTAAGGAATAATTTTGGAGTGGTTCAAGTCTTAATTCCATGTTATGTGTATTTGGAAGGTGTTAGAAGTCATAGTTGTGATTTTCGAGTCCTAACTAAACCTGTTTTGAAGTAATTGATGTTAGGGGGTCCTAAAGGTTGAATTAGGAGAAGGGTGCTGAAGATGAAATGTTTCTAATACCTTGATAAGCTAGACTGGAAAGTTTCATAATTTATTTTTCAAGTATGAGAATTCTATAAGCATCGGCAATAGAGGCTGACTACCAAGAATTGTTACTAGTGCCTTATTTTTGGTCATGTGAGAATTGAGTGGGTTCAAGATTGATTTTAGAAAAAGTTTCTAAATAAGAAAGATAGCTTACTTCCCAAAGTTAATGTTTCAACTTGGTTTTATTAAATTTGATTAAGTATGTAATTTAAAAGCAAGCATATCTCCAAGGTAGTTGCGAAATACCTAAAAAGGGAAACCTGGTAAATTGAGATCTTGAAAGAAATGCTTAAATAAATAGTTTAAAAGAAAAAATAAAGAAAATTTGGTTAAGTGGTTGAGGAAAGATAAATTTTAGAATTTTATGGTATTAATATTGAAATGACATGATTCAAGCTCTAAGATAAATTTAAAAACAGTAACTCAATTTGGATTCAATGATAGAAAGTGAAAATGTTGAAAGTATAAGTTAGTATTAATTTCTTGATAGGTATATATAAAATAGTCATATAAGATATGAAATCAAATGCCATACATGGAATTAATTAAACTGCTTAAATGGACAACATAGCTTAAAGAAATCTATATAAGTTTAGTAATTAAAAGATTATAATTATAACTAAGTATTATATGGATGTATGAATTTTTATTTCGAACCCTGATGTGGGCCAGGTGACACACGGGAGTGCAAGACGAAGTGACGAACAAGAATTGTAAATCGGTGAGTGGTTAACTACTACCCTTTGGTTACTAGATTGTTATATGTAATTGTATGTGTGTTTAAATATAGTGTTGTATTAAGTTATTTGAATTGTTATTGATGGTTGAAATTGTTTGTGATTGATAAGGGCTAACAAAATGAATTTTTCTCCTAAATAATTTTTATTTCTAAAATTGAAATCCAGGTGCCCCTAGGATGTTTTGAATAAATATTTTAATCTAAGATATTTTGATTATGATAAGTGTTTTAAAAGAATTGAGTACTCAGCCCCGGTGGGTGGATTTGGAGAAGGAAATTCATTGATTCTATTTATGATTTTGTTTGGTGTGTAGGCGCAAAATTGTCTGGTGAAAGTGGTGTACGAGGCTAAGTTACTCAATTGGCCCTTTGTATACTTTAATTGTTTTGATTGGAGTTTATAAAGTACTATTGAAACTGTATTTGTTAAGTTTTATATTTTCTGTAATTGTGTAAATGTAATCTTAGTGTTTTCGAAATTAATGATATGTTGATATTAATAAGCTATATATATTATTTATGTGTGCTTAGTGGTGTTAGTACCCTTTGGGTATTTTTTTTACTCATTGAGTTTGTAGAACTCATTCTTCTTTGTTGATATTTTTTTTTAGCAACAAGATTTTGATTTATATTATCGACAAATGCATGACTTGCTGATAACGGGTAGCAAGGTAATTCTTTCGAATCTCATACTTAAAGTCAAGAATAAAAGTTTACAATCACAATAGAGTTGTGGGGTGTCTGGTCTTATATTGTGTAATGGTCTAGTTATTTATTATTGTAATGAGAAACGAGATGGAGCTCCTTGTTGTCTTTATTGTTGTTGTTGTGGTTGTGTAAAAACAGAAGTTATGTTGTTTATATTTATGAGCATGTTCTATTTTACGGGGAATCTCTGTCGAAATTTTTAATAACTTGTTATATGTTTCAAATACAAATTTTTATAGTTAACTTATGTTTTATAAAATTTATTTTTATTCTTTTGCTTAGTCAAGAGTCATATTTGTTTTGTTTTTTTTTTTTTGAAGTCACGGTTACTGAGGTTTAGTTATCCATTCCTCTAACCAGTCAAGCTTTCGTGAGGGGTATAACATATAGTTAATTGAATACCTATATTCTTGGTTTAGGAAAATTTTAATTTTGTTGCGTATGCATAAGATGCATGACCCCTAGATTTTCAACATCACCAAAGGAGTATAACTTCTATATTTTATGGTAATCAACTATTTCTAGATTATTATTCTTTTTAATTTTTCAAATTATATGAGAACATTGATATCTTTTTAATAAATATTTATTCTTTAGGCTAATTACACTTAACCTACCTTTGGCTTGGTATTTGACCACTTTACTTACCTAAACTTTTAAAATGTTCACTTTGTCTACTTGAGGATTATAAGTTAAATTTCAATTCAACTTTGTTAAAAAATATATGTTCTCGATAAGCAACTTCATGTGTTATGGGAAAAAAAGTCTAAGTCTTGGAGTTGCAACAACTGAAGACAATAATCAACCTAAATTTCATTGACTCACAAAATGAAAAAAAGAAATACTAAATCAAAATAATTGCAATTTTTTTTTTTTTTAGTTTGTGGTGCACGTTATATATGTGTCTTGCCTAGTTGGGAAGATTTGATGGAAGGATACTTTATGATGCAATTAGTATGGCATACCTAAGTCATCTCTTTTTTTTTTTTTTTTTTTTGAAAGTACTATTTCTCTAATAATGGCTAACATATAGGATTTTACTACCCTGTTAATGTTGGATATACAAATTATGAGGGATTTCTTGTCTCATTTAAGGACTAAACCTATCATTTTAGTGAACAGATAAATGTATGTCAATCTACAATGCTAAAAGAGTTTTTTAACAAGAAACATTTCATTTGTTCGAATCTTGATTGAGAGATATTTTTGATTATTAAAGTTATGTTGGGAATTCTTAGGAGTCCAACATAGTACCCGATTAGAACTCAAACCTGTATCATTATTAATTGTTTATTCCACAACCCTATAAGGTGAGAAAAGTCTAAAGATTCAATGGAGTTTCATCTAGAACAAACAACACAATAAAATGATGATGATCTAACAACAACAATAAAAAGCATATGATGTTTGGAGTGTTTGAAGACTTCATATGGTTAATGAAATGTTCAATCAATGGAGGGCAATAAGATAATGATGCTAAATTTGTATTTTGTTATTGTCGTTCAACTTCATTTGCTTGACTGAAATAAAAATTCTATCATTGAGTTTTATGTTTTGTTGTTGACCATACATTATCAGAATGTAGTTGTACTTTAATTTGGTTTGCATTATTATGAATATTTTAAATTCCATTATTGTTTCCTAATATAATTTGTAATAAATTAATACAGAATGACGTATTCTTAAATGAAATCTTTAGAAGTTTCAAAAAAAAAAAAAAAAAAAAAAAACCGTATATGGTATGAAGATGAGAATGCTAAACTTGACAAATATAATGTTGGAAGTTATAATGCGGAAAATGGTTTTAAGCATATGTATTTAGATTTTTTGGAGAATATGCATGAACTAAAGATACCTAGCTATGGGATGAAAGCCAAACCATATATTAAGTCTAGGATAAAAACTTTAAAAACAAGAATTTTTTTATTTTTTTTTTTTGTACTAGATAATATGGTTTATGGCAATATCACAAGTGGGTTAGGATGGTGCAAAACAAATAAGTGTCGTATGGATGAGAAACATGTGTGAAAAGCTTATTTGTAGGTATTGAGATTCAATGTTGGCATTTGAATTTAAAATTAGTGAGGCAACTGAAAAATTAAGTCATTTAGTTGGTACTGAGTTAATGGTGGCAGAAGAGAGGGATAAAATCTATGGCAAATTACCAAAATTAAGGAGGACTTATTATGGGAGAGCAACATCTTGCTTCTCCTAAAATACTTATTAATCATGATGCTTTGTGTGTGTTCTTCACTATTCCCATATGATAAGAAAGAAGCAAGGGTTGGGATATTTTTAGATAGCTTTATTTGAAAATATTTTAATCTATTTTTAAAAATATGAATTTGATGTTGATGTATTGACTTTTTGATAACTTATGATTAATTTTGAATGATTTCCATATAAGCATATGACTTTGGTTTAGGTTGAAATTTAATTATGTTACCTACTTTGGTCTAGTATTATTATTATTATTATTATTGTTATTTTGTTTTTCATTTTGTTCTAGACTATCCTTATTAAATTTAATAAGGTATATTGTTGATTAATTACAAGGTAAAAATGTTATAACCTGATATCATAAAGTCAAGTTTTAGACGTAGTGTATAAATGTTGGGTATAAAATGAATTAGTTAGATAAATAATAATACAATTAAATATGTTATAACTGATATGTTAGTACTTTGTTTTAGAAATTTTGTGTATAAAAAATAATAAATAAATAAATAAAAATAAAATAAAATAATATTTAATGACATTTTAAAATGTTGTAGGAAAATTATCATGATAACATAAATAATAAGTTTGTATAAAGTAAATTAAAATAAGAGGGTATTTGGACATACACGTATTAATTGAATTTTCACTATTTTAGTGATTGATCTAAAGTATAAAATTTATTTTGTATATGTTATTGTGTATAACTAGTGAGCATTTAAAAATAGTAATAATAAATAAATAAATATATATATATATATATATATATATATATATATACACCAAACTAACAATGAACCTACACCACAAATCTATGTTGACCGTGACTTTTTCTTCTCCTTTTCTTTTTCTTCTTTCTTTCCTCTTTCACTGGCCGAGAGAATCTTCTTCATTGTTCCATTTGCTTCCACCGCCTTTAACTTTCTTTCTCCCTGCTTTTGTTTTCCATGGAGAAGCCTTTGAAAGTATACAAATCAAGCTGCTTGTCTTTTGAATTTTCTCTATCCCTTACCGTGATAGGATTTTGCTTTTACCTTAAGTATATTTCTCACCATTTCTGGCCAAGAAGTGTTTCGGTTTGTTGGCAATAGGCTTGTCTTCTTGTAGCAGCGCATCCTGACTTTTGATGGGTAGCCTTTGGGTTTGGGATGTGTTAGTTTTGGAAAAGGAAATTGAAGTGAATTAAGGGCAGCAGCTGGAAGTGTAGCCGTGCCCTGTCTCGGACGTTCATTGGAGCAACACTTCATTTCTTTTTCTTCTCTTCTGGTTACCGTGAAGCATCCTTAGAAGAGGGCAGTAGCTGAAGGTGGGAAGCTGCTCTAGCAAATTTCAGCCGAGAGGAAGGGGGTGTGTAAGGCAGCAGCTTTGCCTTTGTGCCGAATTTGTTGCTGTGTGCCCTTTTGATTCAAGTGTAAACTACTTTAGTGAAGGAGCAAGGGTAAATGACTTTTTATATAACTTGATTATTGTTTAAGTAGGGTGACTGATTTTCTTTCACTTAAAAAGTTCATTGATTGAAGTGTGCTAGGATATTAGAAGTAGGATGATTAGTGATTTAGGTTCTGGAATTGATAAACGGAGTTGGATGGTAAATGAACGGAACAAGGAATACATATGTTAATATGTCTAACCTTAGCCTCTTTATTTTTATAATGTTATTAATAATGCATTAGTTAGACTTAGGAATGAATTGTATGGAAGGTAAAAGTTTAGGATTAAGTTATGTTGGGGTTAGATCGGTATAGTTAAACTATGAGATTATTATAAATTGTGATGAATTCTTAATACAGGATTGAAAGTGAAATTCAATAATTGATTCATTTAAAATGGAAAACTATAGGCCTAAGGTAGATTAGCAATATATATAGAGATATCTATAATCATAAAAGTAATTTACCTTTATAATTTGATAGTAATAAAAGGTAAATGTTAATAGTTACGTGGAAGTTGACTTATGTGGGTGTTCGTTGTTGAATGTCTAATTAGGAAACATGAAAGTGGGCTAGTTTAGTGATCATTATATAAAGTGAATATATATATATATATACATTCACATGAACTATAATAAAACATGTTCTTAAAGTATTTGATAAAATGTCTCTTCATTATTAGCCTTATCACCTAAAGTCTAATATATATTAATTGACATGTAATAATTTAAAGGAAAACTTACATAAATAATTCTATATAAGTTGAGATATAAGTTAGTAAGTAAAAGAGTATAACAAGAACATTTATGAACTAAATATTATTTGAAATTATGAATTTCAGTTCCGGCTTCTAAGGTGGACCTGATAAGACACATGGATTCGAGAATTAAGTGAGGAATGTAATTCATAATACGGTGAGTGGTTAATTGCTGCCTTTAGGGGCTAGATTATTATGTGTGATTATATGTTTATTTGAATATGTGTGATATATGGAAAGTAAGTTAGTGAAGTATTTCAGTAATTTGCTTGAATAATGTTTGCTTGATATTGGTTACTGTGATTGACATTGATTGTGTTTGATAAGGGCCAACTCGTGAACATTTTCTGGAAAATGATTTTCGTTTCTGAAATAAAAAAATCCAGGTGCACCTAGGATACTCTGATTTCAAAATTGTGAGAAATCCTGATTCTAATATATATTTTTAAAATTGAGTGCTTAGCCCCGGTGGGATGGATTGTGTACGGGGAATTAATTTGGTGTGCGGGCGCGTACATGCCCGGCAGGGGGTGATATTGGTGTGCGGGGCTGGGTTACTCGTTGGCCCTTTGGTTGCTTTGTTTTATATTATTTTTCTGGTTGATTTGTGATAGTGTGGATCATGTAAATTGTGACTTTATGTGATTACGATATATACGTGTAATGTGAGTTAATATATGAACAATGTTACATGAATTTAATATACTATATGATTGTGTGGGGTGATGCTAGTACTTTTTGGGTACGATTTTCCACTCACGGAGTCCATAGGACTCATCCCTTTTGTGGATAATATTTTTTTTCAGGAGTTCAATATATGGTGTCGCCGAGTTTATGACCTGCCGACAAAGTACGACAAGGTATTTTTCAGGATTTCATACTTGAAGTTAAGGATGAAGGTTTGCAGTCACACTAAAATGGTGGAAATGTCTAATTTTGTATATTGTGATAGTCTATATATATTTGTTCCCGTGTAGTCGTGTAGAATTAGGAATACATAGGTTATATTTCGTGGTGTGTTATATAAATTTTCAACAAGTGTCATGATTGTTACTTTGATTTGAATTCAGGGTTACGGAGGTTTGGTTATCCAACCCTTCGGCCAGTCATGCCTCTGTGAGGGGTGTGACAAAAAATTACTTTTTTTATGTGTTGATAAAATTTTTATAATAATGAACTTTAACAATAATTAAATTTTTTATTAACTTTATTAAAACTCTTCATTTCACTTTGTTTTATAGCATAAAAGTTTGTAATATCCCGTATATGTTATTATTAATTCCAATAGAGTATAATTACGTTTGCTTAGCATCTCGATTATTTTTTCAATGATTTACAAAAAAATATAAGCCCTTGATTAATTTTTAATTCTATTATTAAATAAATTTTTCTTTCTTCTTTTTTTCATAGTAAAGTCTTTTTTTTTTTTTTTTTTTTAACATTTTGGAATTATTTTCATTTTATTCATGTTATGTTGTTTTGTTGAATTTTTTTAGAAAAATAACAATATATATATATATATATATATGTATGTATATAATAAATAGGTATGCTATTAATTGGTCTTATTTAGAATTATAAAACAAGGAAAGAGTATGATATTTATAAATTTAATATTTGGGAGAAGTTATTTTCTTTAATTTGTTGGCATTAAAGAAAAAGAGGATACTATAAGTTTAAAGTGATCTTTTGGGATAATTTTGTGAAAAATATGTTTGTGATAGTAAATTTAATGAAATAAATCTTAATAATGCCAATGTAACAAAATAAATTTAAGTTATTTGTGATATAAAATCCTCTTATTGGTTTTTATGTATTAAAAGGAGAATGAAATTAAGATGAAGGATGAAAGATTAGAGAAGAAATAGAGTTTTTCTTTTTTGTATATTTTTTATTTTGGTGAATTGATATTGAATTAACAAGATTTCTAATAGTTATAAGATTATAATTATTTTTACTTTGTTAATAATAGTAACCTCTATTAATAAACAAATAAAATCAAACACAAAGTTTAAATTATTTTTTTATACCTTTTTTGTTTTATATACTAAATTAAAATTATATTTAACTACCCCACATGTCTAATTTACTCAAATGAATTGAGTGGAAAAAAAGAAGAAGAATAAACTAGAATCTTGATAAATACAATTGCTCTGATTATTTTTTTTGTTATTATATATTAAAATAATTTTTGATTGTATATTTAGAATTTTGCAAAATAACATTGTAACTCTTTGTTTATTTATTTATTTTTAATTTTCATCCAAAACAAAATGAAAAAAAAAAAAATATAGTTTGAGTTCATATATTAAAATATGTAAGAATTTGAATAAAATATTAAAATATATTCATAGTGAAAGGAAATTTAATCTTAAAAAATATTTTATAAGGCCAATTAGAATATCATATTATATTAATTTTTTTATTATATACACAAAATTTAAGGTTTTTATTATCTTTATTATTTAAAAAATTATGCATAATTATGACTGTGCAGTTGCATATAAACTAATTGTTTACATACTTGTAACTATAACTAGACGTGGGAGACATAAAGTAAAAACATATACATATACATATATTATTTTATAAAATAAACAAAATTTATACTATTTTGTGAATAATTTTAATTGGGTTATAATTATTATTTTCAGAAATTTAAGACTATATAATATAAAGAAAATAATCAGGTTTTAAGTGTAATTTGAAATATTAAAAGATTAAATAATGAAAGAAAAGAGTTGGTAGAATTTAGAAAGGAGAAATTTCCCTTGACAGGTATTTCATTTTTGTAGTTTTTAGAGTTTTTTATTTTATTTTATTATCCACCTTATGTTAAATACAAACTGATGCAAGTGGGATAATAAAAACCGCGTAATTCTTCACCCGCATAAAAGTGATATTTCGAAAACTATAAAATTCTGTTAATGACGTGGTTAAAGTGATATTTGCCCTATAATCAAACTGCAAAACGGAGCTCATTTCTATGTAATGTCACTGCGTCGCAGTGTCTTCGATCTTCAATCTGGAAGGAAAACTTTTTCTCCGCTGAATGTAATACCTGGCTAATTTATACCTCAGACGAACACTAACGCAAATCCCTGGAATCCAATGGCAGAATTCCTTGATTTGGAAGCGCAAGACGGCGTTCGAATGCCATGGAACGTGCTTCCTGGCACCAAGCAAGAAGCTGCAAACTGCGTTGTTCCCGTGTCAGCCATTTACACACCGATCAAGCCTTTTCCAAACTTGCCCTTGCTTCCTTACTCGCCTCTCCGCTGCCGCACCTGCCGTGCTGTTCTCAATCCCTTCTCTATCGTCGATTTCGAAGCCAAGATCTGGATCTGCCCATTCTGCTTTCAGCGAAACCATTTCCCCCCTCATTATGCCTCCATCTCCGACGAAAATCTTCCCGCTGAGCTCTTCCCCCAGTATACCACCATCGAGTACGAAACGCCTGGCGAAAAGGCTTCCATTCCGCCAGTGTTCATGTTTGTTGTCGACACCTGTATAATTGAAGAGGAGATGACTTTCTTGAAGTCCGCCTTGTCACAGGCAATTGAACTCTTGCCCGATAATTCACTTGTTGGGTTGATATCGTTTGGAACATTTGTTCATGTACATGAATTGGGCTTCGGTCAGATTCCCAAGACTTACGTGTTTAAAGGGTCTAGGGATGTGTCCAAGGACCAGCTTCTGGAGCAGATGAGTTTTTTTACTAAGAAGCCGAAGCCTTCTACTGGTGTGATTGCCGGCGTCAGAGATGGACTCACTTCGGAGAGCATTGCACGCTTTCTGTTACCTACTTCTGACTGCGAGTTCACTCTCAATTCGGTATTTTCAATATTTTTTCTAGGACTGTGAAATTTAATAAAATCATTGGGCGATATAATGACTGCAAAATGCTAGTGAGTGTTTAATGTAGATTTTATAAATATACTTCCTTTATTTATTTTATTTTTTTGAAATTGGAATCAGCGGGTAATCGTTGCGACTGTAATATAGTAGTGGATATTTTGTCAATGCTATATTTATTTTCTTTATCTAATATATAATTATAGGTTTTGGAAGAGCTGCAGAAGGATCCTTGGGCTGTGCCTTCTGATCAGCGGGCAACCAGGTGCATCAGTACTTCATTGAGTATTGCAGCCAGTTTGTTAGGAGCATGTGTTCCTGGTTCTGGGGCTAGAATAATGGCATTTGTTGGTGGGCCATCAACTGAAGGACCTGGTGCTGTAAGGAATGCTCAACAATATGTTCCATATTCTTTTTCTTAAGTTGCTTGAACCTTTTTTTTAAGTTTGTTAGAAGGTTTAGCATGTCTGGAGCATGATGTGGTATGTCGTACCTACAATATGATTTTTAGAAAAAATTATGATTGCTTAGATTGAATGCATAAAAAAATATGGGTTATGAGTTTATAATTAAAGATTAGAGACAATAGTTCCAAGAAACTACAGTAACAAATCATGTTTTTGTTCTAAAGCTTGTCAAGGGATTGAAATTTATCCAAACCCAATCATCAATGTCACAGACCACCTTCAGTGTTTCCACCAATAAAAGTAAAAGACCAGAAGATATTCCCATAGTACCATTAAGATTGTCAAACAAACATTTTATATAAAGCCATAGAAATTAGATCCATTATCACTAGACTAAAGATGGAAATTTTAGTTTTTAGAGAGATCATGAAGACCATTTAAATTTCATTCACTTTGCACCTTGAACTTCTGAAAGTAAGCCATCATACCCAATAATTTCATCAGACCAAAGGAAACTTCAGAGTTACATAAGTGAACCAAAAACTATCTCAAAATAAAAAATAAAAAATAAAAAAAATAAAAAAATTAAGATATGT
This sequence comes from Quillaja saponaria, assembly GCA_029379385.1. NCBI lineage: Eukaryota > Viridiplantae > Streptophyta > Magnoliopsida > Fabales > Quillajaceae > Quillaja > Quillaja saponaria. The sequence continues at coordinate 11,070,564 of CM055611.1, read as the reverse complement.
ATCTGGCCATAACATTGTTAGGTATGCATATGATACACGGAATTGGGTGTTTTGGAGTATCTTTACTTGATAGCATTGCGTATGTCAATGATGACCTAGAATTTAAGGAGTTTTTATGTTAGTGTCTGGTAAGTTGTAGAACCAAAAGTGGTGCCATAGCTATCTAAAAACTCTTATTTGTAGTAGAGTAAGTGGTGTCTGAATCGGTGAGAGTGAGAATGGGGAGGGGGAAGGATGGGGGTGGCTTAATGGGACACAACATCATCTGAAGTTAAATTGCCTCAATTTTGTTAATGCCTCATGGGGAAGTGCTGTATTTAACCATTGCTTTCAGTTTCATATACTTTTTCATGAAATGTTTGTAAATGATCGATCCCTCATTATTCACATCTGGTTTATATCTTTATATTATTGGTCGGATATTGTCTTTTTTTATTTTTTATAGAAAAGTAATTTTTTAAGAAAGAAAGAAATACAGGGGAGGAGAAGAAGTTCTCCCTAGTAGAAGAAAAAAATAAAAAAAATAAAGAGACTAGCTTAAAATAAAAGGACTTGCCAATCACGTTGCATGTCAACTAAAAAACACCCTGAAAGGCTCCTGAGGCAGATAACCAAAAAGAAGTGAGGAAAACAATCTTATCCCAAAGATGATGTCATGTAAGACGACACTCACGAAAAATTCTCGCATTACATTAATAATGAATATCATTCCTTTTTCTTTTTCCCATTCTGAAAGGTTAATGTACTATCTACAATTTGCGAAGACCATGAGCTTTGTGTCCTAGAAAGATCCCCATCCCTTTAAGAAAGATAGTGGAGTGGATAATTGGTTCAAAAATCTACCACGTGCATGTGAAGCTTACCAATCTAAATAGAAGAATAAAATTTTCTGTTTGAAATTTGAACTTTGAAGGTGCATACATGCCTAAAGAATCTTGCCTTCATACTAATATCTTCAGGTTTGATGTTTAGATTATCACTAATTTATACAATGCTCATGACCACAGTTGATGAAGATGAACTAAGTTTTTAACTTTGTACTTGTAGATTGTGTCAAAAAATCTATCTGAACCAATTCGTTCCCACAAGGACCTGGATAAGGATTCTGTTCCGCATTACCATAAAGCTGTGAAGTTCTACGAGGGACTCTCAAAGCAGCTTGTACATCAAGGACATGTACTAGATCTCTTTGCTTGTGCTCTTGACCAAGTAATATTTTCAATCCCTTCTTGATTTCCCCAATATGTTTTTTTGGCTCCTTGATATGTTTTTCTCTAGTATTAAAGTATGTTTAAATTACTATGCAAAGGGGTATTCTGTGGTGGTAAATAGTTAAAACGAGAAAAGGGAAGAAGAGGAGCTAAACATATACCAAAGTCTTAAAATTGAAGAGTAGCTCCCTCAAGGTGCATGGCACATACAAAAAAAAAATCTGACCACAATGCTCACAAGAATGTCTAGGCTTTAGATGAGTATATCACAATAGAAGGGGCAAATGCAATATAACTTAGTTTAGTATCTATAACATAGTAGATAGGGCAATATAATTTAGGCATTGTTTTTGCTTAGAAGGTGTTTGGTTTTGATAATAATATGGTCAAACACGATTATAAGTAAGATAATCTAGATTTTAAGTGTTTGGTTAGAAATTATTTTAGATTAAAATTAGATTATTTTTCTAAAATTTTCTGATTATAATCAGAAAAAAAATAAGTAAAGCTTTGATGCTTTTTTCTTTTCTGTTTATAATCAAGTTTCATAATAAACAAGTTTGATCAAATAAAAGACTAAGATATCCATATCATTTCCATAAATAACACTCTAATACACCTAACACATCCACCACAACTTAACTTCAATGTAGTTTTTGGAAAGAAAAAAAATTAACTAAACAATTATTTTATCAAATACTAACACAGTTTTATTTAGTTATTTCACTAATTATAAGTAAATTCTTACCAAACACTTTATACAATTTATACATAATTTAAAACACAATTATAATCCTTAAATAATAATTAATCTGATTATCAGTTATAAGCAAATAATTTTAATTAAAAACAATCATCCTTATTTGATTATAATTGATAATCAGATTATTACTTATCTTTAAATTATAGTTGAGTTTTAGATTATGATATAAGTTGTATAAATTGTTTGGTAAGAATTATGATTAAGAGTTGTATTAATGTTTGATAAATAATGTTTTATTTGTTATAATTTATCAAAATTATCAAAAAAGATATGGAATGATTATATACTATCTTATTCGATATATATATTTTTTATTTTGATAAAAATATAACAAAAACTAATTTAATTAAAGTTTTTTCTATAAATATGAAAATTAAATTAAGATTATATACTAAGCCCAATTTAAATAAAGATATATATAAAATATAAAAAATTAATGTAATTTTATTATTCGTTAATTGTAAAAATAAGTTTTAGTTGATGTATTAATAGTACTGGGATGCTATTTGTGGAAATCATAGGATAATTTGTCTTTTACTTAGTCAAACCTAATTATTATAAAATCTAATTATAATTGAAATCAAAAAGTATCAAATCCTTGCTTTTTTTTTTCTGTCTAGAAATGAAAAATTTTAGAAAAATAATCTGATTATGACCAAAACAATTAACTAAACAAACACTGAATATCAAAATTATTTGATTATAATCAAGTTTGGCCAAATTATAATCAAATACAAACACCCTCTTCGTTTCACCATGTACTACTAGGTTTGCAATGGCTTGGTGTCGATGGTTGGGGTCTGTACGTACATTCTTGCAAAATAACTTTCTATGTCAGCAAATGCTTTTGGACAATATAAATTGTGTTTTCTCTGCTGTGCATAAGGAATTTTTAGAGGGTTTCCTTTGCTTGACATGCAGAGGATTGGAGAGCCTTTCTGTTCAGCTTTGTTATTGTTATTCTTTTCTTCTTTCTTAATTTTTCCATTACAAGGGTTATTATTGTCTTTTGTCTTCTTTTCCCATTTCTCAGATCTTTGTTTTTCCCCCTTATTAACATAAGTTTTACTCATAGCTTTGATTCAGCATAGCATGTGGTCCTTGGTGATCAAAATAAAAGAATTTCCAAAATTAAAAAAATTGGAAGATACCAAATTGAAGCCTTTTTGTATGTTCCATTGTTTTTCCTCTGTCTAGAAAAAAACATTTTTGTTCTCTGTAACACCATTAAGTTGATATAGGATGATTCTTGAATCAAAATTTCCTACTCTCAGCAGCCAGGGTTAGCCTCATCCAGCAAACCTATGGCCTTTTCAACTTGTATTCTACTACTTTTCCCATAGGAGTTGAACCTATGACCCATCCCTCATGAGAAGGAGCTCACGACCATATAGTTAAGGATTTTTGTCCTGTTTGTTTTTTTCTTCAAGAAAAAAAAGGAGGATTTCTTTTTTTGTCATCTTGTAGAAGTTGTTGTTATTGATTTGACTAGCATAATGCTCATCTCAGAATTTCCTTGGATTAATAACATTGTAGTGCAAGAGTACTTCAATCTTCTTTGTTATGCATTACTTGGGTTCTTGTATTGTATTACCTGCAAAATGTTTTAACATTTCTACCATCTTTGTATTTTGACTTGAATTTGGATACTTCTATATTGATGCAAGATTTATGCGGAAGACAATATTGTGTCTGGCTGATGATGTTATTTGTTTCTTGAGTTCACTAACTTGTTAGATATATCAGATATGCTACTTCTTCAACTCAGGGAAGTTTCAGTAGAATAGTTATTCTCAAGAATTTCAGCGTTTTTTTTTTATAATGCTCCTGTGAGTGGGGATTTATGTGGTTGGCCAATATCTTTGACCTATTTTTGTCAAGCCTGATAGGATGTGGGAGGGTAGAGAAGTGTTGTAACCATTTATAAGACAAGCAGGACATTGAGTTGTGATAATCATCATGTTGGGGAAATAACAAAAGGGTACAGGTTATTACTAAAAGCAATGGTTTCAGGGAATTGATGTGGTTTTATGCCAGGGTAATCTATCATGGACTCTGTTTCTATTGGTGCTGAGGGCATTAATGTGAAAAGCATAGAAAGCAAGGAACAGAACTTACTTTTCTAATTATTGGTTTTGGCGTCTGTATACATGATAAGGTTTCTTGAGGGCAATGTGGTGGATTATAGGACAGAAAGACTCTTGCTAAGCATATTAAGCTTGATTAGGTACGCAAAAACAGCAATTTATTTGAGTTTTGAGATGGTAAGTTTCCTTTTTGACGTTTCTCTTAAGCTCCTTTTTCCAAATTTGTTTGCAATAGAACTCTAGAAGAATGTATCTCTTAACAACCATATGATTATGAGTGGGAAGGAGGTGAATTAGAAAATAAGGTGGACTCTGATGGCAGCATTGTTCGGTCCTTTAAATACAATCAAAGGAGACTAAGGCCTGGGGGGAGGGGGATTCCAGTTTCTGGTAAGTGAACAGAGTTACTGTCTTGATGAGAAGGAGGGACTTGGAATATAAGCTGGATTCTGATGGAGACCTTTATATGTGAAGGAGACTTGATTTACGGGTGCTAGTTGCTGGTAAATGAAAAGAGATGCCATCTTGATGAGTAGAGCTCCAAACCTCCTTTTTTAATTGTTTACTTTAGTTACGTCCAAATTACTTTTTCCGTCACTGATGCTGCTCTCATGACCATCCACGACATATGTTTTCCACATTTTTAACCATTTCTAATCTTTTAAAAGTTTTTATATAATTTCAAACTAGAATATCTACAATTTTTTTTCCCATTGATTATAATACTGTAACCCTAAAAAATTTCCCATCTTTGGCTGCTTAGATTTTTTAAATAGCCCTGTAGATTCTTATAATTGGTGACAGTTTATCACTTTTAGCCAGTAATTCCCTCAACCTACATACCTTCCTCTACAATATCTGCTATATTTGAGTCTTATACATTCTTACTGATAACCACATGTAATGGAGAACGAAGAAATAGAATTTAGGAATTATAATTTAATTGTATTTAAATTATGTAATATTAGAATTAGGGATAACATTTTCGTATAATTAGAGTTAGGAGTTATTTGTTTTGTTTTATTAGGATTTTAGTTTTATCTTTATGTTAGTAAGGATTTGCATTTTTTTTAGAATTTTATGTTATTAGGGTTTCTCTTTTATTAGGAGTTTCCTTTTTATTAGGACTTTATGTTATTAGGGTTTCCCTTTTATTAGGATTTTAGGTATTTATCTTTTTAGGATTTCCAAGGAGGCTATATAATGACCCTTAGTTTTACATTGTTAAAAAGCTTTGATGAATTTATAAAAATTGTCCCTTTTCGGTTGTTCCTTCAACTGTCCCTTTTGAGTAAAATACCTGTTGGTGCTGCATCAATTTGGTATCAGAGCATAGCCTCTTGTCCCTTCGGAAAAAAAATTCAGATATATCATCTTCTTCCATCAAGCACCACCATCCAGAAATCCATCCAAATCATACAACCATTCCTGTCCCTCTCTGTCCACAAGGAAAAAAAAAAAAACCTAGATCCATTTCAGATCTACCAACCCCGACCTTCTGTCATCGGAAAACCCATGGACGCACTGCCACGTGCCGTCCCTAAACATCTGCTGCCACCGACCCGTTTCAGATCCATTTTACCTCTCTCGACCTGCTTCCAGATCTGAACCATCCGGCCTGTATCATGAACCCAAGACCCAACCCAGGACCCATACCCACTCAGCCCAGTTAAACCCAGCTGCCATCGGCCTCCAAATATAACCAGGCCTGCCCAAATCAAACCCAATTCAGCCTTCTGTTCGAGGAGGGAGAAAAGGTCATCCAGCCCAAGGTTTAGTTTATTGTTCAGATTTGCAGTACCTATTCCCAAGGTTTATCGATGCTTTGAATTCAATTCCGAGGTTAGATTTTCCAAATTCTGCTTCGACATTCAAGTTTTGACCTGGTATGCTTTCTTAAATATATTTTATGGCTCCCCGAGTTCACAACTCTTGGCTTCTTAAAAGATATCTAAGAGATGTTGAGTTGATTGCTCAGAGAAAGGCACAGAAGAATGCAGAGATTAATGCTCTAAAAAATATTGACAATTTGTTGCTTGAATTGAAACAAATATTTCATGAAATGAAACTAGAACTCTAGGTATTTATCATTTTAGGATTTACAGGGAGTCTTGACCCCTAGTTTTACATTGGTAAGAAGCTTTTGATGAATTTAATAATATTGTCCCTTTTGAGTAAAATACCTGTTGGTGCTTCATCAACATGCCTTGCTGATATGAGTATACATCTTACATGTTCTTAGAGAAAATAATTTTCTTACATGAATTATTTTTTTTCTGGGATTTGTCCCTTTTTATAGCTCTTTTGTTAATCATCCACCTTTGTATGCAGAGGTTTAGTTATGTTCACGTAATTTTGAATGTACAAATTATTGACCTGATATGGCAAGAATTTGACTGCAAAATACATGTTTAAGTCGGTTAGTTTTGGTTCTAGGTGATATTGTTTGGCACACTATTTTCTTTCAGGTGGGTGTTGCTGAACTTAAAACAGCTGTTGAAAGGACTGGAGGGCTTGTTGTGCTTGCAGAAAGTTTTGGTCATTCGGTGTTTAAGGACTCACTCACACGAGTCTTCCAATCGGGTGACTATGACCTTGGTCTATCATCAAAGTAAGTGTAATATTGCACTAAACTGTTGTTTGATATAATTGCTTAAAATATTTGTGATCGGCATGGCTCAGCTGATCAGGCTTGAGGTTTCTCCCTCCTGGTCATTACTTCAATTGTTGGAATTGCAGGATAGACAATTCTTGCTTATGGCATTGAATATCAAAGTCATCTGAGTCTCTGACACATGATCGGTGGTTGCTCTTTATTATAGAAGAAATGGAAAAAAAATTAAAATGATTGTCATTGGTTTTCATTAAATTAAAATGGAAAAAGCTCTCCTTTGTTTGCTTATACCATAAGTTAAGTCTGCAACTGCTATTGCCACAACTCCTCGTGAAGTAGGAGCAGATAAAATATGATGGGATCTGGTGTTAGGTTCTCCACCTGGATGACAGCCCTTTTCACCTATACCCTTTTGGGTTGATCTATATGTGAAAACAGATTATTTGAGTAGCTCTTCCCTAGTAAAAATGAAAGCCCTTTCATTTTTTTATTATTTAAGTGTCTTTTTCTGAGTCTCTTTTCTTTGCCCAGACATTCTAGTTTAGAGAAAAGCCTGTGATGACTCAGGTAATGTGCTAGACTATGTGTGCTTGATTCATGTATCTCCATATCCCGATACATTTCCTATCCAATGGCTGTGCCAGTATCAGTTCTTCATAGGTACCTGATCCCCAAGGGTTGGTAGGGAAATTTTTTACTTTGATGTGCGTTACCCAAACCGAACGGTCTTTTCTTCATAGGTACCTAATCCCCAAGGGTTGGTAGGGAAATTTTTTACTTTGATGTGCGTTATCAAACCCAACGGTCTTTGTCCCCTGTTTTATACACCTTTGTCCCCTGTTTTGTACACCTTCCTTCTTGTTCTGAGATTGGTTTCTACAATTACCGAATGTCAATTTCTAGTTTTCCACCACTGGTTTTCCCTTGCGTGGTATGATTGATACCTATGTCTGCGTCTCAAGTCCAAATTGTGGAGAATGGAGATCAAGATGTATCACTCCCAATACACTCCTCTTGCCCACACCCAAGATGGCAGCACCTACTTAGTTAAGATGGTTTCGGAAAATATTGCATAAAGGCATTTTCAGCTTTAGTGAATACAATCCATACTGTTCTCGGGCATGTCGTTCCTCTTGATATTTAAATCCATATTACACTATTCAGATATGGGAATTGTTAGCTCTTTAGCATTGATACCTTTTGTTGTTGAACATTATGGTCATCCACCACCAAGGAGATGAGGAAAGATCCAAAGCTCATCTACCCATCACTGTTCTTGCCCTTGGGACTAACAATTGAGCTTCTTCCACCAGTAAACTCCTCCACTGCAATAAATCTGTCATGGTTGTCTTGCCCCCAATAAGCAATGAAATGTCTCTCTCGTTCAGGAAAATACTGAAAAATTTGTTTTGAAGCGTCTGAGGATATCACTTTCTTAAATACAAAATGCAGTGAGCTCCTTCTTTTAAATGTGTTCTGTGATTGTACACTGAAGAATGAATTGACCATCCTTTTTCCATATAGATTTCAAAGCTTTCAGATTCAATGATTGCAAATTTCAAGCTACCCCATAATTTTGTAAAAGCACTCATTGTTACCGCTTGCTTTCTGTTCTAAGAAGTCACCGGAAAATTTTGGATCAGCTGCCAAAAGTTCCAGAAAAGGGACGTAGACCAACCTGAAGCAGAGATAAAAATTCAGAATAGAAGCTTCCACCGCCAGCTGATGCTGCTCAGTTCACCACCGGTGATTTCCTACCATGTCACAGACACCGGCTGACCCAGAAGAGAAAAGAGTCATTGGCTCTGGTGTTTGTGAGAGAGAGTGGGTTGGGTCTGGATACCTTAAGGACTAGTTGCATCCAGAAACTGGTTTAGTTGCTGCTGTGTTGCTTGATTGGATGCAATGCTTGGCTACAACACAGGTTTTTCTTATAGTAGTAGAACAATGGAGACGGGTGCCTGAATGTAAACAATGCTCATAAGAAGAATAGTAAAAACTATTTCGTGGTCAAATGCTGCAATTGTTGTTGTTACATGTTTGATCAACTCAGATTCAGATTATTGCTGATTTGAATGCTATTCCAGTCTGAACTGAATTCTCTTTTTTATGTGCCTTGATGTTTTAGACACCACTTTTTACTGATTGTAGTATGCTTCTATGTGATTATGATGCAGTCCTAATTCCTCTGTTCGTTTTATTTTTCTTCCTGTTTTCACTTTGATTTTGCTTTGCAGTGGAATATTTGAAATAAACTGTTCAAAGGATATCAAAGTTCAGGGTATTATTGGTCCCTGTGCTTCTCTGGAAAAGGTATATCTAGAAATATTTTGGAGCTTCTTTCTCTTGTTGCATTTCAGTTGTTCACTTCTCATTCGTACTTACCAAAAAAAAAATGTTCACTTGTTCATAAATGCAGAAAGGCCCTTTGTGCTCTGACTCTGTCATCGGCCAGGGGGGTACAAGTGCATGGAAGCTGTGTGGCCTTGACAAAGCTACATCATTATGCCTAATTTTTGACATTGTTAGAAAGGAAAGCCCAGATGCTACCGTTCAGTCCAGCAGCAATCAGTTTTATTTCCAATTTTTGACTTAGTATGAACTTCATGCTAGTGCTCCTTTTCAGTAATATTTTTCCTGTCATAGTGCCCTATTTGGAATGTTTCTTACTCATTACAGATGTTTTTCTTTAGTTATCAGCATAACAGTGGGCAAATGAGATTCCGGGTTACAACCCTTTCAAGAAGATGGGTTGCTGGACCAGGAAGCACGCAGGCAAGTATTTCTGTTTGTTTGTGTTTAATACACTTTTTATTGTCCGATGATCACACCTTATTACGAGAAATTCATAGGTAGGCCTAATCTGTGATAGTTTATTATGATTTACATTTTAGATTTTAGTAGCATGATATACAACTTTTTTGATTAAAATTTTTCCCTATGGTGTTTCCCAAGTTAACTTGATTATGGCTGCATCTGATCCTGAGTCTTATTTTGGCTTTCTGTACTGTTTGCCCATCTTGTTAAGTCTATTAGTATTTGGCGCTTGATAGTAGCTTCCAAATTTGGATCTCAAGAAATTCACTTTCTTCTTCAACTTCTCTTACCAAATTTCTGCAACCATCTTCAGTTCTAAGTTTGTTCAGATCTGTTTGACCACCAGCTACCGTTGGAAAATCCATGTTGAAATCTTACTCCATTCTTCTATTAAATGACTCGGAAAATGGTGGACCCTAAAATTAGTGTTCATGGGTACTGTTCACATTTCAGTAAAATGGCTAGATTCTAAACAAAGGGCTTTCTGATAAGCCCTGAATAAACCTCCAATTTACCTCCCAGTGTGCAATAGCTCAGTTTGCTTTTGAGGAGTAGTTTGGGCTTCCACCCTCCCCAAACCCCACCCCCCTCCCCCCTCCCCCTCCCCCCCCTTCCCCTCTTCCCAAACTCCAGGGTTCCAGATTTGAGCATTAGAGCGTGTAAATTTCCCTTTCCAGGCTCAAGCCCGAGGCACTATCAATTGAAAAAAGAACCGTCACCCTTCCTATTCTCAAACACTTCCCTCTGATCTCAATAATATATAACCTCAAGTTCAGTTTCTTAGGTTATTTTTAATATGCTTCTAGGATAAATCATTTAGACCCATTCCTTTTATTGGGCAATGACCAATTTAATTATGGTAAGCAGGTACTGTTTTTCTCCTCTTTATACACACACACACACATATATAAATATATATTTATTTAGTTCACTTTAAGTAAGAATGCATACATATGTATCACAGCATGAGCTGGGCATAAGTACGCATGTAATTAAGCAGCATGAGCTGGGCTGGTTGGAGAAGTCTTACCTTGTGTGGAAGCTCAAACCAAGGCCTAAATTGTTCTTTGGGTCCAAATGTGTCTTTGGTAGTCATTAGGTCATTATTCCAATAATAATTTATTAATTATACAGAGTTTTAGCGGGTTATTTTTTATTTAATTATGGTACTCAGGTATTGTTTTCCTCCTCTTTGTATAGATATACACAAAGGAAAAAAAAGTATATGCCTTTCAAACTTGCCAAAATACGTGAGTATTACATTTATTGTATAATAACATCAGTTTACCTTCATTTTTGTATATTTTTTCTCCACTTTCTTTCGTCTTCCAAGCAAGTCTAAGAGGACCAAATCATTTTCAAAAAATTATTTATATATTATAAATATTATAATTATAAAAACTCTCGTAGTGGCTACAACTACAAGTTCACATTTGCTAGGGACAAAGTTTAATTCTTCCAAAACATTTGAGGGGCCATGACTCCTGCTAGTCTCAATGTAGGTCTGTCATTGCTTGCATGCATATTAATACATACAGACATACAGATTTTGCTTATGCATGCATTCCTATGTAATTATGCATGTATTTAATTGTGTATAAAAAGTTTCCTATTTTTAGCTAAGAGTGCACTGTCATCTTATTTCTATATTTTTGTTAAATTTAGTGATGATCCTGCCAATGGCGTTGAGACCCTTGAAAAATAGGACTGTTTAGGTTTAGGTTCACTAATTTTAGTACTAGGTGATTATGGTAATTTCCTGTGTTTGGCTCTTTTGGCTGTTTAGGCCCTTCCTTAGTTGGGGTTTGCATTCTAGGCTTTCATTAGGTCCTTTATTTTGATTTAGTGTGGGCTTTTTAAGTTTGGCTTTATTATACATGTCCCTAGACATGACTTCTCTAATCAAAATCTTGTAACAATTCATTAGTGATAATAATGGGTTATTGAGAATTTCAACATCCAAGGAGCTCTTTGCATTCTATGATGCAATTCCTTCCTATGTGTGATGCCTATAGATTATTTCTCTTCAACTATTCTTTGTTGTGAAGAAGAACCCCTTCACAAACTGGTCATTGCTGTTACTCACACTTGTGACAAATCTGATTTTATCTCATTTTCCATTAAATTCCCAGATCAACTTGATTCTTCTTACCTTACATCAACCTTTAGACCACCAATTTCTCTCTCTGTTCACGACCAAATTCCCTAATTTATATGTTCCCACCTGAATCTCTGCAGCCAAGCAACTCCAAGACTCTATATTTGGAATTTTGGACTCTCCCACATGCGTCCTACATCATTTAATCATCCTGACTGCCATATTTTCTCTAACTTTTGTGTTACTTTTTAATAAATAATCTTTCCGAAAGAGCCACAGATTATGAAGCTATTCAATTTTCTAACTGAAAGTCTGCAAGATTATGAAGCTTCTGTAGATGCTTCCATTATGTATATTTTGATGAATGAGAAGAGAAAACAAAAGTCTTTGAAAACTACTTGAGCCTTTTACTTCTGATTTTGTGTAGGATTTGATTGCTGGATTTGACCAAGAAGCAGCTGCTGTGGTTATGGCACGCCACGTGTCCTTCAAAATGGAAACTGAGGTGATGATAAAATTTGTAAATTGTTTCTTTTCCTGCTTGGCATTTTGGATGGTTTGAGTAGGTAGTAACTCAAGTTGATTTTGATATTTTATGTTAATTTTCTAGAAAATTAAGATAATTATTTGTCTATATTGTTCTCTATCTTCTGCATCCTCCTTAGTCACTCCCCTTAAATGTTGACAAGCAAGTGTAAGATGGGTTACGATATACATTTGGTGGAATAAAAACAGTAACCTCATAAAATTAGCAGGTCTAGAACTAATTTTATGCTTGTTTCTTTTTTATTTAGGCTGAGTTTGACCCTATAAGATGGTTGGATAAAGCATTGATAACTCTGTGTTCTCGGTTCGGAGATTACCAAAAGGATAGCCCGTCTTCTTTCAGTTTGTCTCCAAGGTTTTCAATATTTCCTCAGTTTATGTTTCATCTACGTCGCTCTCAATTTGTTCAGGTACTAATTTACTGTTCTGTTTATTTGGAATATAATGTTTACCGTTGAAGGTATTATATAAGCAATTTCTCTTGCATTTTATAAAGTAATAGTTTTTTTTTCTGTTTTTTGGTTGCAGGTTTTTAACAACAGTCCCGATGAGACTGCATACTTCAGAATGATACTGAACCGAGAAAATGTTGCCAATTCTGTTGTTATGATTCAGCCTTCATTGATTTCTTACTCATTTCATTCTGGTCCAGAACCAGCTCTTCTTGATGTTGCTGCCATTGCAGCCGACAGGATTCTGCTTTTGGATGCATATTTCACTATTGTTATATTTCATGGTGCAACCATTGCTCAGTGGCGAAAAGCTGCATATCACAACCAACCTGAACATCAGGTAATCATTTCAATATACAAGTCAATGTTAATCTAATGCAAACAGTAGAATATTTGCTTGAGATTTAAAGTTGAATGTTCTGAGCGAAAAAAGAAAAACAAACAAGAAAGTTTTGCTTTATATTTATTTTTTGCATGCATTTCGTTTACTCCTTTTTTTGTTAAGAGATGAATTATTATTTGGGAGGAAAATAAGAACTAGGCAAAATGGCACTCATTGTCCCTAAAGTAATACTTTTTTGTCAATTTCGTCCCAAAAATATTTTTTTCGATTACCTATTATCTTATGTGGCATTAATATTATTTTTTCCTACAATTTTGTATTATAAGATTTCTATGTAAAACCATCTTATTGCGAAAAGACCTTGCTTTCTCTCATCCCCATTTCCCCATTGAGTTTATTAGGGCTTGAATTAAAATTTGGGTATCATAAATCAGCAAGTATGGATTTGTGATTGGAAGCATTTCAAATTTGTGGTTTTTCATCTTGGTCCATAATCAATTTGAGATGAAGAGACAAATTTCGTCTTCTTCTCTATCAAATTATGGTCTTTGGCTTTTATCATTTTCTCTTTCGCTCTTCCTTCGATCTATCTGTCCTTCTGTCTCTCTCTATCCTTCTTTCTCTCTCTTTTGGTAAGGTATTGAAATTATTGGGTTGCTCAGTAATTGAATTTACTAGAATCACCAACCTACAACAAAAACTCTTTCACAAAACTGGCAGCCATGACCAAAATCTTAAAATTTAAAAACAACTAAAAGCTTTGTTAGAAATTTGCAGTCTTGGTTTGACTTTTGAACTGATCATAGAGCTAGAATCCATGGCTGTTTTTTCTCTTCTGAAATCCTGAGGCCATTTTTCTTCTTCATGATGAGAGATTATGCTGTATTTTGACACATAAGACAGGGAAATACATTTTAATTGTGAGTTTAAGCCAAGTCAGTTAATAAAGGGGAAAGAAATAATATTTAATGCCACATAAGTATTATCCATTTATAATATGGATGGAGTTAGGGTTTGGGAAGAAATTGCAAAATATTTAAAAAGTTTGGGATGAAATTGATCGATAAAGTACTTTCGAGATGAAATTGACAAAAGTTTGATACTGTAAGGATATTTAATGTCATTTTGCCTAAGAACTACAAGTCTATGAGAAAGGAGGACTAAGAATCCTAGAAAAGGAAAAAAAACAAGAACGAGAGAAAAGAACAAATAAGGTTTTTGTCCTCTCTTGTACTTTTTTCTTTCTATAAAAAAGGGAAGAGATGTAATAAGTAAGAGCTCATAATCAAGTTTCATGTCTGAGAGAGAAACTCCATTGAAAAGCTCTGGAAGCTGAGCACCAAAGAGGGGAAAAATAACAGCTTTATCACATGAGGAGTGTGGTAGGACGTAACAACCAGATTTTCCTAAATTGTCTTCCATGGCATCTTCTGTGAGATAAAATTATTTTTAATGCTTGTTGCTCTGCTTTGGGAGTGTTTCATGGTGTTTCTTTAGTTTATGTGCATTGTGATTGGTGAGCTCTATTGTATTTGGCTCGCCCTTTTTCTAGATTTATTGTGTTAGGCTTGCCTTTTTTTTCTTTTGTGTTTATTTTTACAAGTGACCCAATGGAGTGAAAAGAAATCCATTAGAACCACAAAAATAAAACGGTTCTCTTTAGTTTTCCAAAGATGCATCCTCATTATTGAAGATATAATTGTTCCTCTCGAGCCAAATCACCCACATCAAACAAAGAGGAGCTGCCTGCCAAGCTAGCTTACTACATCTTTTACCTTCACCCTTGTGCCAGACTGCTAAAAGAACAAGAGATCCATAATAATATGGGGCATTACCCAAACAATCCTAATGAACCAAACACCAACTCCCACAAGGTTCTAGCAATCAGATAGTCAATAAACAAGTGATCCATAGTTTCACCACTATTTTTCCATAAACAACACCAACTCACAATGCAAATATCTCTCTTTATCAGATCGCCTGTTAGTGTTCAATTTAGGGAGGTCGTCCAAACAAAGAACACTACTTTAGAAGGCACCTTAGCGTGCCAAACAGATATCCAAGGAAAAGAAACTATGCTGCCTGTATTCAGCTGGGTATGAAACTTTAAACGGATAAGGAATCAGAACTACTTGGTGTCTAAAACATAACATCTTCTCTGTCCTCCTTCGCATTAATCTTGTATAGCATATCAAGAAAGGCATCTAGTGAGTCAACTTCATAATCATGCGATGGATGATACACGGAGAGATGCCACTACTATCTATGCAAGAAGAGACTCTGGCAAGTTTGTTTCTTGCCATTCTATACAGATCCAGGAACATTCGTAAAGGGAGCCTCCGAACACCACACATCCTTCCAAAATAAGACATGGTTCCCCATACCCACTTTAAGCGAATGAACTGTTTCAAATATGTCCCAACCTTTTTTGATTGCTACCCACACTGAAGCACTACGAGAGTAGAGATGGCAATGGCTGGACCCTGCCAATTATTTATTCATATGCATTATAAACCCAAAAATAATACCTATTTTAAACCCATTACTTACCCAAGCCCATGGGCCTACCCATTTACCCTTTTTTTTTCTTGCCTACAAGTCATATGGAGTTCTCAATAATTTGCATTAGTATAATGCACTTAAACAATCTGATCAAAAAATGTCCTTGTTCATATTTAAGTTCGAGAATTGGGTGGCCAGCCCAAAGGTTTCTAAAGGGAAAATCCTAAATTAATTGATTACCAGGCTCCAGGCTCCAGGCTCCAGAGCCTGCCCCTACTTGCCTTTATCCCTCAGCTAAGTAGAACCACATAACCTAAGTAGCATGATTAGCATGTGATTTGACTTAATCAAAGAGGATTTCAATAACTCAAATGTGACAATACTTTCTATTATTTCCTTATTTGATTTCTAATTATTATCTCCACTAAATAGAGAAAAAAAATATGTTGTTTGAGAAAGATGTAGTGATAGCACTGGTACATTAATAGTAAGGATTAAAATATAGTTTTTTGGTTCAACACATGTAGAGTTCTCAATAATTTTGCATCAATATACTGCAATTAAGCAATCTGATCCAAAAAAGTCCTTGTTCATATTTAGTCAAGCATGCATATTTTGAAACACTATTTTTGTTTCTCATTTCTATGTTTTTAAATTTTTTTTTTTCATTGATGATATTAAAAAAATAAATAAACAATACCCATTATTATTATATAAATAGTGTATAGTAATATTTTTACCAAAAGAATTAGTGTAATATTTATTGCTAATTTTATCTAAATATATGAATAAAGGTCTAAAAACACTTTCCAAGTTCATACTAATCAAATTATAGAGTGCAAATATAAAATTTTTGATACACAATACAATCTAAATTATATAGTAAATCTTATACCAAAAGAATTACACATAAATATTTTTTGATAATTTTTTACCTAGATATATGAAAAAAATTATGAAAACTATATGTTTTTTTCAATAAAAAATTAAAAAAAATATAATTATATATTTTGATTTTATTAAAAAAATTTATTTTAAATCCAACGGTTTTTACCTAGACTTAACTGGTAAAAATTAAAAACATCTAGACCCATACCCATTGAAGACGCAATTGTATACCCATTAGGGCTGGCCAAGCCGGGGCCGACATAGATCCGGCCCAATTACCATTCTTACGTGAGAACCTCTCACCGGTGAAGAAGACCAATCGACTGTACTTCTAAACAATTAGCTTACTCTATAATCCATTAGGTTCATGGGAAAACTGCCATGACCATTTTCCCATCAATGCATTGTTCAATGTTTCCAATTTCCTAATATTCAATTCCCTAAATTCTTAAGGCTTTCATATATCAGCCCACTTAACTAGATGAAAGTTATGCCCATCATCTTTTCCGTGCAAAAGGAAGTCCCTATATAAGTTTTTGAATCTCCTAGCAACATAATTCAGAATCTGTAAAAGGAATAAAAAGTAGGTCGAAAGGATGGTCAACGTACTTTGATCAAAGTAACTTACCTCCTTTTCACAAGTATTCCATCTAGCCAAGTGTTTTTCAGTTCTTTCAATGATGGAATCCCATAATTGAACAACTTTAAAAGATGATCCTAGCGGTAACCCCAAATAAGACTAGGAAGGGAAGAAGAGACCTTGCACCCCAAGACGTCTTTTAAACTTTATTAACTTCCCCTACTGGAGCAACCTCACTCTTGTATAAGTTAATTTCAACCCTTGAAAACTAAATCGAATAAAGCTTGGTAATTTCAACTATACCCTACCAGCTTCACAAAATAAGAGTATCATCCGCAAACGATAAATGAGCAATTCGAAGTTGATTATTTGTATTATTCATGGAAAAATTATTCAACCAACCCAAAGTAGCAGCTTGTGAGATCAACCTACTAAAGTATTCGATAACAATAATACAGAGAAAGGGAGATAAAGAATCTCATTCTCAAACCACGCGAACTCCCAAAGAAACCCATCAGAGACTCATTGGTTATCACTAAGAAACGGACTATCAAAATGCACACATGAATCTTGTCCTACCACTTCCTCCCAAAAACCATTCTTTCCAAGAGATATAAAAGAAAGTTCCTATGAACATGGTCATAAGCCTTCTCCAAATCATGTTTGCAAACTAAACCTAATTGTGAAGATCGAAGTCTTAAATGAATACGCTCATTTGCTAGCAATACCAAGTCAAGGATTTGCCTTCCACTTACTAAAGGCATTTTCCAAAACCACCATAAGTTGTTGGAAGGACTTCTCCCAACAACTTATGTGCACTCCCCACAACACCTTTTTGGGATCAAGACAAGAAATGAAGCATTGAGGCTCCTCTCAAAGAAAGCATTTTCATGGAAGAAATGGAAAGCTGCCATGACATTGTCGTTCAAGACACTTAAACAACCTTGAAAAAAAGGCATAGTGAAACCATCTGAGCCACGTGGAACCTTATTCTCGTTGCAAGGTTTAAAGCTACCAATACTTTCTCCTCAATGAAACCTCAATCAAGACGGATATGGTCCTCCTTGGTGAGAGTCAAAAGGAAGCCCATTTCGAGATGGATGCCACTATTCAAGTTATAAAAAAAAAAAAAAAAAAAAGGAGCAATTCATCTAATCATCTCTTCAGATGTTTCAAAACACATTCCATTAACTAAAAGGTTACTAATATATAGTTAAATCTCTTCCTAAAATTCGCAAAACGATAAAAAAAACCAAGTATTTTTATCTCCTTCCTTAAGTCAAAGGGTTCTAGATTTTTGTCTCCAACTATTATCCTCCCTTGAATTAGATTTTCCAAATCCCCACTCAACATCATATGTCTTTGAACCTCAGCCCCAATTAGGTCTCGTTTTTCTACCAAAGAGTCCAAAACACACAACTTCTCTAAAAGAAGTTTTTATTTTCTAAGCGTGTAACATCCCCAAGACCTCTCTATTCCATTTTATCAAGTCACCCTTTGAGAATTTCAGTTTTCTAGCCAAAGTAAAACGAGGATTACCATCTTTGGAATAAGTACTCCACCAGCATCTCATTAACTCCACAAATCCTGCCACATATTTTCAAATAGGAAAGGGATCGTACCTCTCTGCACTCCTCCAATTCTCAAACAACATAGAGAAATGCTATGATTCTGCTCTTGGCGATTTTTCTATAAAGACCTAACAAAGTGTTCTTCCCAATTAGGAGAAATTTAAAACCGATCAATTCTTGACATGCTTTTTCCGTTGGATCATGTATAGTGACCTAATAAGAGGCAAATCTACAAGAGACTAATCATCATGCTCAATTGCTCAATCATGTATAGTGACCCCCAACTTGCATTAATCCTATGGCTAACACCATGCTCAACTGCTCAATCTCTTAGTAAGAAAAAATCTAGGTATTTAAACACTTCCTTAGCTTTCCAAAACCAATTCAGTTGAGTCTCCTTTTGTCTGTCTAAAGTTACACTCCATATATTCGGTTTTCGTCCGACTTAGCCTGCTCTAGTCTTATCTACTAAAGTGATGTCATTGGCAAATAGCATACACTATAGAACCCTATCTTGAATTGTATATATAAGGTCATTACTCTCTCATATATAATCTTAATCAATTGTACATTCTTAGTCAGTGCTTTATTTTTCTCAAAAGTCTACCGCAAAACTCTACTCGGTATTTTATCATACGTTTTTTCTAAATCAATAAAGACTATATAGAGATTTTTTTGTTTTTTTTTTTTTTCCTCTCTATATTTCTCTATTAATCGCCTAAGTAAGAAAATAGCCTACATCATAGAGATCTTTCTAGCATAAATCCAAATTGATTCTTGGAAATTATGGTCTCCTTTTTAAGCCTTTGCACAATCACTCTCTCCCAAAATTCCATTGTATGGCTGATAAGTTTTATGACCCGTTAATTATTACAAATAACTAACTACTAAGTACCTTGGGCTAGCTATTCTATGGCATGTGCATCAGGTCCATTCCTCCATTTACTGAATTCTGTTGGGATACTTAGGGCTTAAAATCTGAATTGAGAGTGACATTTATAGGAGGATTTTCTGAGCCGTATACTTAACAGGATTGTTGAACTTTACAACAGATTTTTAGCAAACATTTTATCTGACTCATCTTTTTTAACAGCAACAATAGTAGCAATATCACAGGTAACCTAACTGCAGCAAGATCATCTTCTTTAAGGCAATGACCGAAAAGCCCAAACATACTTTATCAACTCAATTTTTTCTATAGAAAAGGAAGTTTTTTTTAATAGAAGAGAGAACAAAGTAAGAGGGTAAGAAATCCTCCAATAAAGGAAAAAATATTACAGAAGAAATGAAAATTTGAAAGACTACAAGCTTGCTCAACAGCTCACAAAACATTGTAAAGTCTAACCAATACCAGTTAAATGTGAAACAGCCATACGTATGCATTTCTTCCTCCAGCCTTTGCCAAGAAACAGTAGACAGTAGCCTAACTCCATGTGTTTTGGGGAAAATTCCTATCCACTTGAGGCTAACAGAAAAGTTGACCATCATTCCACTGACACCCATAAGATTTCAACTTCTGCAGTTCCGTATCAAGCATTGTCTTCTTCCTATTCAAAGTATTAGACGAGACAACTACCATAACCTCTTGATCATAAGGGTTAACTGATTTAAGACCTAGAGAATCCAAAAGTGACTGAGGAATTTTTATTGTCTCTCTGGTTGCTGAACTACATTGCCTATGGTCTGAACTTGATCATGTTTTGTTTGCATATGAATTACAATGTGACATTCAGACTGCATTGTGTTTACAGGCATTTGCTGAGTTACTACAAGCTCCTCGTGGTGATGCAGATTCAATCATCAACGAAAGGTTTCCTGTACCTCGCCTAGTCATTTGTGATCAGCATGGCTCCCAGGTTTACAATTTTCCTTATTGTTGCTTGATGGTGCTAATATCATGACAGTACATCAGCAGCATAATGTACATAATATAATTGCTTCAATTACAAAATTTTGGAGTAAATTTGTGATTATATGAGGCCATGAGGACTATCATGCAATTTAGAGAGTTGTAAGAGTTGAGTATTTAGAAATTCCAGCTCATGTACACTTTTAGTTCTAAAACCATTCCAGTGAACACCAGAAAGAATGTATTTCTGGAATTTTTTGAGATAAAGAGAGAGTATACTGAGTCCTGAGATCACAGATTGAAGGGAAGTGAAAGGAGCTCCAAGCTGATCATTAGGGAGAAAACTAAGAGGGAAAAAAAATCTCCGCATTTGAAAGGGGTTATCCAAATTACTTTGAAAGAAACAAAACCAGGGAGAGAGAGACCTGAACTCTAGAAAGAGAAGCTGAGTTTTGGGCATCAGCCTAACATTTTGAAGCATAGACTTGAGGTTCTTTCTAAGTGATGTGCTATGGTTTATTGGCTTCTCTTGGGTAATGCTTCCTTACAATCTGAATCTATTGTAGACTGTTTCATAATCAGAATTTTCAGACCCTTTATATCTGTTTTTAACTCATGTTGCAAGTTCTTCTGATTATTTTTATTATTTAAGGAAGGATATGTTGGGTGCCACTGTTTCCTCTCATTGAATTATAAAGGATCTGCTCTGAACCTGGCCCTATATTTTTTAGGAATAAATTGTAGTTTTCAGTTCTTCATCAGTAGTTATTTCTATTTTTAAGCAAATTCTGGTTCTGCTTCTGATCAAAAAGTAAGAACCATAGCACTCCTTTGGATGTCAAACCTTGTTTTGTTCTCATAAGGAAATTAATTTGCCTCTATTCTGTTACCTCTCATTGAATCATAAATTATCTTCTCTGAACCTGGTCCTATATTCGTTACAAATTATTTTTAGTTTTCAGTTCTACATCAGTAGTTATATGTGTTCAACACCTATTCTCTGTTTCTGATCAAAAAGTAAGAACCATACCAATCCTTTGAAAGTCAATCCTTGGTTTTGTTCTCTACTTTGGTGTCAGATCAATCTTTTGTTCTAAGCATGAAATAAAGCCTATTATACTTGGAGATCATATTCATGTCAGGAAGTCACGGTTTATGGTCGGATCTATAGAAGCATTATTCTGAATCAGATTTGATTGATAAGTTCATATGGAAAGCATGCATTTCTAATGGGAAATACTTGAAGATCTGAACTTTGAAGGATATGTGTAGCTTTTTCTATTTGAGGGGTTTCTGAATATAACTATAAATCTGATGCTTCTGCAAGAAACAATGGACTTTATAACTGGATTTATATAATAATTTACAATTGATTATTTTTTGAATGATTCTTTACCACTCACTTCTTGCAAAGTTTAGAAGATCTTATCTTTGAATCATTTATGAACTATTTGATTTATTATAATTCGTGGGTTGAAGATTTCAGATCTGAAATGAGTTTATCTTCTTTTTTCCCTAAAAGGGTGCAAAACTAGTTCAAGTTTACAAGTCTATGGGTGGATTTCCCTTTGGAATCAAAATACAAAGCATTAAACATAAATATAGGCATGACATTAAAGATAGTAAAATCATAAGTTTTCTGGTGTACCTTGCCGAACTGATCTGTGCCTTTGTGAGATAAGTTCTTGCAATCATCAATAAGACATCCTATAGGATGTGAGCTTAGAATCTTCACTATTTATGAGTTAGATAACAAGTTTTGCATCAACTGCAATGACAAACACCACACTTCTCCAAAGGATCTTTCCTTTCTTCTTATGCCCCAAACCCCTAAAGCTAATCAATAGCATGGTCACCAAACTTTGTGGACAAACCCTATGGTCCTCAAAGATGCCAAAGAGTCTTTTCGAAATGTTTTTCTGATAAGTAATATTATTACAATAAAAAAGGACCATATCCTTGTATACAAGATTGGTACAAAGACACCCCACAAAAGTCAAAAAAACAAAAGCTACACATTACACTTTAAACCATTTAAGAAATCTACAAGAGATTCAATAGCTTAAAAGGAGGTGAATAGACATCTATTGGAAACACATGCAAGAAGGTCCTCATCAGTATTTCCAATGATGAGCCCAATTATTAGCCTTCTACTTCTTCTACCTCTTCTCAACAAAACATGAAATCCATAACAGTACTAGGCATCACCCAAACAACCCTGAAAATCCCAAACAACAATTGGACAACCAGACAATCACTTATTCACAAGCCTCGTGTGATAAGTAAACAAATGGTCCACACTTTCAAAGGCTAACTCACGGTGTAAAGACCTTTCTTCCTCATATTGTGTCGTGGTGGTATACAATTTAGTGAGGTTGTCCAAACAAAAAATGCGAGTTTAAAAAGCATTTTAGCATGCCAAATGGATTTCCAAGGAAAAGAAACTTTGCCATCCGTTATCAGTTCGATATAAAAATTGTTAACGGTGCACATGAAATTGCTTGCTAGCACATGATATCTACCTTCCTCGTTTCAAGTTAACCTTGTAGAGCATGAAGGGCATCCAAAGAGTCAATTTCCTAATCTTGCAAAGGGTGGTTAAATTGAACATCCTCACACAAGGAACTGTCACTGATGTCCATACAAGAAGAGATTGTAGCTAGTTTGTCTCTAGTCATACCATACAGATCAGGGAACATGTTAATTGAATGGGGACTCTGAGCAACACATATTATTACAAAATGAGACATGCTTCAAATATTAACCTTGAAACATATAAGCCGCTTGAACATGTCCCAATCTTTTTTGATAGCTAGCCAAATTGAAACACCATAAGAACCTCTCACTAGCAAAGAAGATCATACAAAAAACACATACTTCTCAACAATCATCAATAGGTCTCTTAGGAAAACCTCCATAACCATTTCCCCATCAACACATTAAAAGCTCTCTAGTTCCTAATATTCAATTAACCCACCCTTTCCCCCACCACACCCCCCCCCCCCCCCCCCCCCCACCCCAAAAAAAAAGAACTCAGAAGGCTTGCAGATATCATCCCACTTGCCTTAATGAAATTCCTAAGGATAGATAATTCCCCCAAACTCACAATGCTTACAAATATCAGCCCACTTGACTAAATGAAATTCCTATATAACTTTTCGAGCCCTTTGCAATGAAAGCTGAAATCTGTAACAAGGATAGGAAGTAGGTAGGAAGGCTAGATAATGTACTCTTAATCACAGGAACTTTGCCTAGTTTTGACATATACAACCTTTTCCATCAACTAAGCGTTTTTTTAGTTCTTTCAATTATGGAATCCCAAACCTAAATAGCTTTAATGGAGGAGCCCGGTGTTGATCCAAAATAAGACACAGGGAGGCCAAACCTGAATACTTTGTCATAATACTCAATTGGTAGGCCTGGAAATCTGACCTAAACAACTGTAGTTTCAATTAAGGAACGAAAATTCATTTTGTTTAGTCTAAAAACGGAAATGATTTCAGGATATAATATAGAAACGGGATAGAAACTCTAATTTTTTTAGAAACACATGGAAACATATAATCAAACATTAGAATAATTATATGTATCCAAAATGATTAATTTGATTTAGTATATAGAATTCTCATAAATACACACTAAAATAAAAATTAAAACAAAACTTTAACATTGACTTACAAATTGAAAGAAAATATAAAATTACAATCACTCCGACCAATTAGAGGGTGTGTGCATATCCCAATATTAAATAGATTCATGGACAGTCTAAATAAATTAAATTAAATTAAAAATTAGCCAAAAAAAAAAGGGATAAGAAGATAGAAATAAATTAAACTACTGAAGTTCTAGTGAATAAATTCTAAAATTCTTTCATCACTTTTAAATTAAGTTAAACTAAGATAGCTAAAAAAAAGCCTCCCTTTGTCCTAGTGGTTAGTCTCTAGCTACCTAGGCTGTTAGAGATTAGAAGAAAGGATTGAAAAAACAAGAAAACAAAATTATTTAATGAAAAAAATATATGATACAATTTTAGACATTAAATACAAACAGATTCATTGAGTAAAAATACTGTAATTCTCAATTTGTTATCTTTTATTTGTTTTACTTTATTAATATTAAGGGTGTGAGTTTTTAAGGAAACCTTACAATTTATTTGTCCTCTATATAATTTTGGTGAAAGAAATAAAAATATTTATCTCTCTATCTTTTTAAATTTGAAATTTTTTTTAGTTACATTGAAATTTAATTGGGCAAAATCTTATTAGTGTTTTAAAAAGCTTTTAGCAAAAGAATTGGGGCAGCTAGAGTCTAGGACTAACTATTATAATAGAAAACAAAACGAAAAATGAAATAGAAAAAATAAAAAGACCTAACATAAATGAATCACCGTGTGCCATTCATCTTCTCCGCCAAAACTTAGGGCAAAATGATTTTCAGAGTGTATCAGATCTGCATAGTCTGGGATAATATCATTAGTTTTTTTAGCCCGAATCAACCTTTTATTGTTGATTCAGTGTTGTGTCAAAGTGTTTCGCTTGGAAACGGTGGTTCATTTTTGTATGAGAGTTTTGTTTCCATATGTGTGGAAATCGAATCAATTCGGCAGAATCGACACGAATTTATGATCCTTGGTTGCAATCTTGTTTACCCAAGCTACTCTAAAGCCCAAAATTCATCTTTTAACGATAAGGTAACAACCCCCTATGAACCAGGGGCCCTCATTGATCATTTTGTTCAGATCTTCGACCAGATTCAAACTGACTATAAACTAATCACTTCCAAGGTTTCAGTGCTACTGGTCAATGAGAGAATTTTTCCATGGGGAAGCAATTCTTTCCCTGTCCTCCTCTGTCAAAGTGATGGAGGGGCAGTCCTCTTCTTTATTGTTTTTTTCCATGAACAGACTCTTACCTGACATTTCTTCAAAGGACACTTCCTCATCAAAGACTTTTGGTTTGCCTCCAAGGTTGATCCAGCTGCCCAGCTTGCTAAAGAAGCTCTAGTACTAAGCTTCTTCCTGTGATCTACATCTTCACCCACATTATCACATCCTCCTTCATCTGATTCTCTCTCTCTACCTCCCTTCTTACCCCTTCTCACTCTATAGTCTAGCCCTGCTCTCACACGTTCCTTTTTCAAAGTTCACGTAATTGAATGTTATTATGACCTACTAATTTAGAGGGTATTGTGGTTTCTGAAATGAAAACTTCCTAGATAGTCAGGGCCTCTGGCCAGATGAAATCAGCCAACTCCTCCACCAGTTGGAAGCAGGTCTCACTTGGAGTATTTTATGCGAGGATTCTGACTACTTTCTGAATATTTAGTTCTTGATTTATTTTCATAATATTTTCTCTAGTGATTTTGGAAATCTATCTAAAGAATATCATCAGGTGTTTCCTAAACTATCTTGATCGTTGTATATGTGCTATAAATTCTGCTTTGAAACTTGTTTAGACATCTAACAGCCATTTTAGTTACTTACTTTATCTACTCTTCTGTACCATCTTTGGCTCAGTTCCTGAAAAGACTTTCTTACTGACCTGAACAATCTGGGAAACTTTATTTCTCTACTAATGGCTTTTGTAGTCATTTATGTGGTGTTGGAAACTAGGCCAACTATTTCTACAACCTTCAGGAAAGATGGTCCTCTCTAGACTTTATTTACATTGTATATCACCGAAATATGGTTGAGTACAGGATTTCAAATATACTCAGCAACTCAGATTTGTTAATGGAGATGCCTCGGCAGATTTTAACTTGATTATAGCTTGATATCCTATGTTTTGAATGTATAGCTCATTAGTAATGCTCACTATGGATTATGAGTAGTGATCCTAAACATAGAAAAGTTTGATATAGGGGAACTTGAGTTGCTTTTATCATTGAATTTTACAATGTCTTGCTTCATTATTTAGAAGCTTGACTTTGATCCTGCTGCATAGAAGCTTGCCTTCACCATAGGAGTAGCCCAATATCCATTAATAGATGTGTTGCTTCCATGCTGTCTTCTTGACACTTGATGAGGCCCACGTGTGGGTCCTAGATAGATTGAATGGAAGAATCCCATCTTTACAGGTGTACAGAATTTCCTGCATATTTTACTGTCAGGAAAGTTTGGGAAATGTAATCATGTTTATAAATCTGTGGAATACCTTTTCATTAAATGAATGTGAGAAATGAGCATGTTTTACATGGTTCTCTTAATTTCAAATCTTCCTTTATATAATTGGAGTTTTTGACATTGATTCTATCAACTGTTTTGTGTAGGCGCGTTTCCTTTTGGCAAAATTAAATCCGTCAGCTACGTACAACTCAGAGGTTCCTTTCCCGGGAGGGGATATTATTTTTACCGATGACGTTAGTTTTGAGGTCTTTCTGGATCATCTTCAGAGATTAGTAGTTCAATGAAAAATACAACACGGCTATAGCTATGTAAATTTTCTTTTCTTGCTTGTACAGTGTTTCATATGCTCCGTAAACCTTTTTACAGTTTACCCTCAACTGGAAGATCATTCTGAATTTTCCCCCTTAAAGAATCAGGTGTTTTTATTTGTTTCCTGTGTTCAAAAGAAAATCTAACAATAAATCATGATTATATTTTGCATTTAAGTGGAATTCATCCCCATAGTTATTGGGAGGAAGGTGCTCCTCTTCTAATAAACTCACATTAAGCTGCCATACAACTATTGCTCATACAACCTATGATCCCTAACAAAATGTCACCTCTTATGTATCAGTCAATACATTATACAGGTAAATTAACAGACATATCCTCCTCTAGTGCAACTTATTATTTTCTTCAGAATATCATAGTATTAACTTCCACATTTTCAGTAACCGGTGGAAGCTTCATGTTTATTGCTGGCATCGCTTTTCCTTTCCTTTCTAGTGAGGTTGTCCTCCTTACGATCAATACAGTGGTATTGGCACATACCTTCTCATCCTTTGAGATGATAGATAGAATCTCAGCTATGAACTCCAGTTAAGTTGATTAATGCAACGACTTTGTTTTGTCCTGTAGAATGACATCTTAGCTGATTGAGGTTTGTACAGTTGATAAAGATTCAACTGACTGTGTTAGTGGAAATGATATGGGAATTTGCTTCAACTGACTGAGTGTAGACTTCAATAGAGTAATTTAGATGACTGACTTCAATGAATGCGTTGCATCTTCAGCTAACTAAGACAACCTTCACTTAGCAGCTTTAGCTGATTGATGTAGATATGTTGAATGATTTCAGCTGATGGTCTAAGTGATGCCATGTTGTATTATATCTCAGTTGGCTGATTTCATTGCTTTAGTTGTTGACTTTAGTCTCTAGCTGTGGACTTTTTCAACTTAGTCGACCATACTTGCAATTAAAACAATGTTTTGAGAGTTAATTAATCTTTTACAATTTGTACTTAATTATTTAGCTATCATCAAAATCAAATTAAAAAAATATATATATTGAATTAAATTACCAATTTGATTCAGGATCACAATGGGCGTGGTGAAACTATGCATTCCTTACATGCCAAGTTAGCTTGGGCTCATTTCCATGGGTAATCTCTTTGGGAAACTCTTTAGAAAAACAGTGACTTAAAACAGTGACTTGGCAATTGAAGGGTGCTTGAGTAATAATTTAGTCTTTGTGTTTTGAAGGTCTAATAAAAGAATAAGTAACATTGGAGGTCAAATTGGAAGCCAAAACTTTGAAAACACGTAAAATAGGAGATGCTACCCAGCAGGGCTAGGCCACCGAGTCAAAGGTAGACACCATTGTGCTAGGACTTTGGTGCCAAGCACATTGCTAGACTGCCATGTTTCATCGATTTTCAAGGTTGCAACGCTAAGAAGTTAAGGTCGTGGTGCTGGCACTATGTTGAAACCATGTTTATACTAAGTAGCATAAAGTAGTTTCCTTTCTAGAACTCAACATGTAGTTTGATATTATTTTATTTATGGGCTGTTGAGGTTTTGACATATGATTTATTTAGTTCATTCTACACTTCATATCTCTAATTGATTGACCATCTTTTAGATTGAATTAGGAAACCTGAAGGAACTAATTGGGACAGTAAATTAGGTTTAACCTTGGATGAATTAGCACTTGATTGAATTCAACATTTGCTGTTAAGTTTGATTTGTGTATAGGATAGGAATATATCTACACTGCCTTAATGAGTCTTGCTTAACTCAATTCGAATAGGAATATAGTGAATTGGTCAAGTGAGATATTATTATAAGGAATATGAATATGTTTATAATTGATTAAAAACTATAGGTTAATAATTCTTTGACATAACTAAGCAAGACAGGATGATAATATATCAAGTGTTGAGGGAAAGTTGTAATTCTAGGTTTATCTTTAGTATATTCTTTGTGTTAATTTGTTTTTAGTTTATAATTAGTTCATAATCAACCCAAACTTAAATCATTTACATAAAATTAGAATTGTTAATACTTATCATAATATTAGCAAAATTTCTTGTGAGAACGATCTCTACTCTATCATTGTATTACTTGAGGACAATACATGCGCTTAGGTGAGTAAAATTCTTGTCAGCTAGCCAGTAGAGGAACATCCCAACTAGATTAGGGGTACCGATTTAACTGATCAAGGGTCCAAACCTTTTACTAGCCATGGATCCTAGACTAGGAAGCAATGACTCATCTCTTACTTTCACATGCAAATAGGCTATTCAGCAACTACAATGCTTACAATTGTTCACACTAATCTGTCCAGACATATATTTCCCAAAATAATGATCAGTCATATAACGATGCAATTACACAATTCACGAATGGATTTTCAACACAATTTCACATGATATTTCACAAATGTAATATGCATGCTCAATGAAAAGTTTTCGGAGTATAAGAGAATTTTCACGTACACATGCACCCCCGAAAATCACCATTTCTAAGATGCTCACACACAGATACATACAAAAGTCAAAAATTGCAAAATCGACCAAAACACTTGAATTTTTATCTCTCCTCCTCTACGGGTCACCACGGGTTAAATTTGGTACTCACTGGTCCAATTGCTCCTCTCGTCCAAACTTCCAATTTTCACCTCAAATTAGTTTAGTAAATAAAGTACATCTGATCAAATCAACACCATTGAAATCAAAAAATGAGACTAAAAATAATCAAATCTGAACATATTTTCCTTTTCTAAGAAAGGAAGCATCGATTCATCATATTAAAAGCAACGACTGAAGCCAATATCCCAACACAGAGAAGCTTCCATGGCTGAAGTCTCCAGTTGTGAATGGAATCTATTGAAGATATAGTTCCTTTGGAGCGGTGTAATCAAGGATATGTGTATTGGACTTGATTTTGACATGAAATCACAGGGGTATTTTGATTTTTATTCTAGTGCTAAATTTATAAAAAGAAAAAATAGAAAGAGAAGGGACTTTACAAATTTTTAGGCCAGAACAGAGTGAAAGGTAAAAGATAAGGACAATGATCTTATCATAAGAGAGATGTTCATGTGTGTGGAAAGATGTAATGTCAATGCCCACTAAAACTCTGTCACAGTTAGGGGTGTACACGGGGTCGGTTTGATTAGAGTAGTGGTAAAGTTTAAACTGAATCGAATTTTGTAAATAATAAAATTTACAAACCGATCCGATAATAGGCATAACACAATTACCCGAATCAAAAAAGTATGAGTAGTTTGGTTCGGGTATTTGATTACCCGAAATTTATCAATATTCACTAAAATTAATTTGAAAATTATATTTTTTTGTTTTTGAATCTTATACTTTTTAAATTCATTAGTTATTATAAAAAAAAAATACAAAAACATAATATATCAATACATTCAACACAAATAAAAATATAAAATTATAAATTAACACAACAATATATTAAAAATAATAATTTTATTTTTAAAAAATTATATATTTTGATTTTCAAATAACCATGGGTACTCGTGTGTACTCTACTTCATTACCCATAACTGAACCAAAAATAATGGCATAAAATACTTAAAATTAACCGAACCGAATTACTAGTTCAATTCGGGTATTTGATTTTTCTGAGTTTCTTGTACAGCCGTAGCCAGAGTGCCACTAAATTATTTAGAAGTGTATAACACATGCAATATATAGAAAGCGTAGCAGATTTGTTGGACCACATTATTTGGGGAAACCCAAAAAACTGGCCAACCCAAAATTTTCTTACATTTCCTAACGGGTTGCTATAATGTTTAAGTCGGGCGATTTCAGTTTTGGTTTCAATTTCAGGATTTATATCGGTTATTCAGATTTTCTGTTATTTTGCCATCCTCTACACCGTCAATATGTGGCACGACCCTTTTTTGATTGGCCCTGGAATACACAACTCGTGGAATTTCGTCGTCAAATTCCTTTATTTTCTCGCTATGCAAAGTTTACGTTCTGATTTTGTCTGAATGGTCAGACACGTATATTCTCTTTGAGCACGATGTAAGCAATAACGTTTGCAAATGGTACTAAAAATTAGTTCCCAATAGCATCCCCAATTATTTAGAATTCTCCTTTTTCTATTTCCAATTATCATACTCAGTATAAATATGGGGAGGGCTGTGTGATTTGCCTTCTAACAAGACGTACATAGCGTGTGTGCGCTCCCGAAGGCACGAAGAGAGTGGGAGAGTTTTGAGAATTGATTCAGAGATATATAGAGAAAGAAAAAAATGGGCAGCACTGATATTGAGGAGGTAAGAAACAAACAGGTGATTCTGAGAGACTACGTTTCTGGTTTTCCAAAAGAATCGGACATGTATGCTGTTGATAGTAAAATAAAATTGAAGGTTCCAGAAGGTTCGAGTCTATCCTGGTGAAGAATCTCTACTTATCTTGTGATCCCTATCAGCGGAATCGGATGAAGAAAATTGAAGATGCCGGACGAATAGTTTCCTTTACCCCCGGCACAGTAAGTCACAGCCTTTATATTTATTTATTTATTTTAGTTTTATTGTTTAGAAATTTGTATCAAATTGGACAAGGGAAAATTGGGTTCTGATTGTAGGGACTGATTGTATGGGATCAATTGAAGACATAGTAAAATTTGGTTATTGTGCTTTTGTCTTCTTCAGTTTCTTTATAGCTTTCTATAGCATTCTATAGCAACTAAACTATAAAATAGTCAGTAAAGTATATGGAATTCTAATATAGAAACTATTTAGATCTTTCTGCCATAAACTTGTAATTTAAGTTCCTGTGAGTTATAAAAAGAATAAACTTCAGTTAATCAAGTCCTATATGTATTTACGCAAGGATTTTTAATTTTTACTGGGGACTTCTCGCAGCCACTAACTGGGTTGGGAGTGGCTAAAGCTCTAGATTCTGGGCACGCAAACTTCAAGGAAGGAGACTTAGTTGGGGATTAACTGGATGGGAAGGGTACAGCCTGATCACCTCAACTGAAAGCCTTTTTAAGATTCAGCAGACTGATGTACCGCTTTCCTACTATACCAGACTTCTAGGTAACTAAGAAAAGAACAAAATCCTAGAGTTTTACTTTTGCAGTAAAGACAACTGTACATGCTATTATCTTTGAAACTACAATTATGAACTATTACAAATAACAGTTGAAGTTGTGTGCTTATAATTTACATGGAAATTTGGAGTTTAAGTTTGTCGGGTCTTGTGCGATGTGGAAATATTGACATTAAATTATTTGACTGAGCAGATCTGTTAAGAGGTATAAATAAGTCTGATTCTAGTTTGATTTATTTTAAAAGAGGTAGTTAACTTATATTGCATCAAGTTAAGCCATGCCTATGCAGTTTTTTGTCATATTTAGTTTTTGCAAGTTTGCTTTTCTGTGCTTGTTCATTTGTAGTTCAGCTTTTATTTCTTCTGGTTCTAAACAATGTTCTTGTCATTAAGATACTGCATAAAACCATGGAATTCAACAGAAACACAACAGATCCACTGAACAACACACTTGGGTACTTTGAACTAGAGTTATTATAAAGGTTTGAGAAGTGTGCAATGTCAAACCGAAAATAGTAGTGGGTATGAGAATCAGATACAATTTCACCATGAATTATTTTTTCTTTTGCTTTCTACTTTTTGTAGGTATGCCAGGATTGACTGCATATGCTGGTTTCTACGAAGTAGCTTCTCCCAAGAAAGGAGAATATGTTTTTGTCTCCGCTGCATCTGGTGCAGTTGGACAGCTTGTTGGGCAATTTGCTAAACTATTGGGTTGCTATGTTGTTGGAAGTGCAGGAAGTAAAGAGAAGGTATGCTGTGGTAATTCAGTGTCTGATATACTTCTGACATTAAGGTTCAATTTCCTAAAATAAATTAGTTATTATTGAGATGTATGTGATAACTTTGACTGAAACCTCTCACCATGCATCCACTGTTTCAGAGATGTACTTCACCATGCCCTTTATATGTGTTTGGTCAACAAAGAAAAAAACTTAATAAATCTATATTTGACATTGATAATTTTAATTTTAATAATTAGGTTGATCCATGGAAGAATAAATTTGGGTTTGATGAGGCTTTCAATTACAAGGAAGAGCAGGATTTGGACGCAGCTTTGAAAGGTCAGATTTGAGAATTTCAGTTCTGAAGAACTTCAAATTATTTTAATCTTGTAAAATAAATGTCATGAACATTGTCCTACCCTTGGAATTACTCTAGGTACTTCCCTGAAGGCATTGACATTTTACTTTGAGAATGTGGGGGTAAAGACACTAGATGCAGTGCTACTTAATATGAGAGACCATGGACGCATTGTGGTTTGTGGAATGATCTCACAGTATAATCTTGATGAATTTGAAGGGATAAAGAATTTGATTCGCATCATTTATAAACGGGTCTTGGTACAAGGATTTTCTGTTTTTGATTACTATTATCTCTACCCCAAATTCTTGGAGCTTGTTTTGCCTCATATCAAAGAATCCCCAGATTGTGTACATTGAAGATACAGCTATAGGCCTTGAGAATGGGCCAGCAGCCTTGGTTGGACTTTTTAGTGGTCGCAATATTGGGAAACAGGTCATCGTTGTTGCTCATGAATAAACTTAAAATTATTTCTTGTATATTGCGTGTGCCATGGTTGGCTAGTTTCCGTTAAGGGATGTGAGGATGAGATTCGAGCAAGTGAACTCTCATGTTAAAGAATGTTTATGTACCATCAAGCTGTTGCTCAAGTATCTCAGTTTCTCTTTCATTATATGATTTTTGCTCCGACTTGTTTAGTAACTTACGAGCGTATATCTATCAAGTTCATTTCTTTTCTTGGAATTTTGCAGCCAAAATGATTGTTTACTTTTTTTTGCAGCAGTGATATTTACGTTTTTGGTACTAATTCAAGGAATGTGAAATCGGGTCTAACTGGAAAGTGAGAATACGTGCTGAGCTGGACCATGACACTTCCTAAGCGGCCATAGCACACATATATAAACATAGAACTTGAAGATCAACTTTATAAAAGAAACTGTAAAAATTCAATTCTAAAAAGGTAAAATATGTTATACATAGGAATGATGATACCATTATATAACAAATGAATCTGAGGATGTGGATACTGTACACCAACCAAGTACTTAGGGTTGCTCTATCGATGAACTACTATTTAGCAGCATTTTTCTACCAAAATAATCATATTAACAAAACGGAGAATGTCTTCAGAATTGATATATGCTTTTTGTTGCGTCGCCTTAAATATTATTCTGTTAATCTCTTGTTGTTCTTTTATTTTTAATTCAGTACGATTTCCTATTCTTTGTTTTAACTTGAGAGTGAACCTTGAATCTTTCTTCTTTATTAACATTTTAAAATATTCAGACAGCGATGTTCAAATTGAGTCTATAGTCATGACCGAAATAGAGTCCTATTTGAAACTGCAATAGAATTTAAGAGAATGAAGTCTTATCAAAGTCATAATTTCCTGTGTCAAATTTTAGTAAATATACTACTCTGCTCTTCTGGTATGTGTTCTTGTCAATTATGTTACAAACAAAACCAAACCTGGGGGGTTTACTTTAGAAGAATCTCCAGTCAATTTGGTAAAATGGGAATTTCTACTTTTCATACCTTTGGAAAACCAGTCTCCCTGCTGAAATCGATCTCTGAAATTCTTCATCGTCTCGAGTAGCATTTAGTATATCTGAAACTGTAACACGGCATTGAGAAGAACATGAATTCAATAAGATTGACCTCTTAATTGGCTGCTGAAACTCCTCCTGATCTTGCCCAATTATCTCAATTACTGTGCCATCATCTCTTTCTACAATATTGTCCTTATCATTGCCAGAAATACTAACAACTCGATTGTCTTGGTGGAGACTTCCTTCTAAATTCTGTACCACTGTAATAGTACCATAATTCCTACGATGATGGTATTCTAGGGTAGAGACATTGATGTTTACTGCATCTTGAATTGCAATTGAAGATTGATCTGCTTGAATTTGATGATGAGGCAAACAAGTGGCAGAGGAAGCAATAATTATATTAGAGCGGCATAAAGGACAACTTGAGTGTGATTTCAACCAGGTATCAATACATGGGAGATGAAAGGCATGATTGCATTTTGGCAATAATCTCAAGCTCTCATTATCTTGAAACTCACTCAAACAGACAGAACAGTCAGTACCTTCAATTAACCTATCACCTTTTTTATACTTACAAACTGTAATTGATTTGATCAAAGCCTCATCCAATCCGGAAGATGAAGCCTGAGATGACCCATTATTGATATGATCGCCATTTTCATCCATTTCCAAGCTGCTCGAATCATGGTTAACTTGACCACTTCTTCTTCCCCTGCAGTACCTTGAGATGATAGCATAATATGTTGCCAAGATGAAAACACTGGTCAAGATGCCGACAATCACTACTATGAGGGGAGAGAATTCAAAGCCGGAAGGATCATCACTGTCAAGACCACCAAGATCTGAATTAGGTGGGGGAGGAGGAGGATAAATGATGTAGCACCATTGCGGGCAGTATATGCTACAAATTCCTTGAGAACAGTCTCTGAAAGAACTAAATGGTGTCCAAGAATTTGGGTTGTTACCAAAAGAACTCATGCTCCAATGCCTGAAATTGAAACTGTTTTTGCTTCCTTTGCAGATCTTGAAATTGGGAATCAGAGCGTACAAAAAGAAATAGGTGATGGACTGTTGAAAACAGAGAAAAAGGAGGGCTTAGATGGAAAGGATAGGAGGTGGGAAATTGATGTGTACTCCTCCTGTATCTTCTATCTCACTCTCTTAAATCTTATCTCTATGTTGTGTTGTCGTTTATGTTTAGCTTTCCTTGTTGAGGTAATTGTTTATTGAGAAAGTAGGTGATTGTAGGTCGTGTCCGGGTGCTGTATTTAACTAAATTGTTAAAGTACCGTCCAAGCTAGCTATGTATGGTTGGTATGGTGTAGGTGACCAGGTGAGGTGAAGACCGACGCTAATTAGATTCTCGTTCACTGTGTAATCCACCACAGATAGTGAGTTTCCATGTCCTAGGTGCAACAGTGATATCTAAAGTGGACTCACATGCAACACATGCCTAGTTTGAGATGGCGAATTTTGATTGGATGATTCAGCATAACTTTGCCACGTTCACTTCAGTTAATCATGTTAAAATTTTAATATAATTCTTGAGATAGATAAATATTTATAGGAACAAGGTTTGATGAATCATTCGAAATTAACTAACAGAAAAAATTTAGCATCACTTTTTGTATTATGCATTTTTGTTTAAAATACGTATATAAGGATTAATTTTAGTTACTTTATTTTTTTTTTTTCCATTTACAATTTATAAGCATGCTGGTAATTTCACTATTATTAGAATAAATGTTTATATGGAAATAAAAAATAAAAACATGTCGAGTCCACAACTTTTCTCATCCTAATCTTTTATTCACCATCCCATAGTACTCTATTGTATTTTCTTTTATTAACTTAAATACTTTTCCCTTGAAATTTACAGAAACAATACTCATGTCTAAAATTTGAAAAAATTGACATTCCTTCATTTGGATGATTAAAAGAAATTACGATTTTACAAAAAAAAAATTTGAAAAATATGTTGAATTAAATGAGTATTTGATACTCTTAATTCAAATTTGATTTTGATCAACTATGTTGGATTAAATTCAAATACGGCGTTATTTTATCATAAGCCAGTTAGCCGAAGTGATCAGCTAAAGATCTTTGCCAATCACTTGAAAGTATTTCATCGCACATCAAATGAAGAAAAAGTGCACCGGTTCAATAATTGAAAAGAAAAAAAAAATCAACCGAAGACTTGCACTGCAGAAATATATATATATATATATATATATAAAACGTTTCATGATCAACTAAGCTTATACTAAATTCAAAACGAAATGTTTTTATTATTACATTCATTTGAAGAAAGATTGACTCAAGAAAGAAACTAAACAAACTTGTTCGTCCAGTCAACGAATCTATCGAGTCGACTAAGCTGCTAGTGTACAAGAAAAAACAAAGTTGTTTTACTTACTTAGTGGATTGAAGTTAAAGAGCTAAAAAAGATGTCAACTATAAGCTATATAAAATGACAATTCGCGATGTCTTTTCAACTATTCATCATCTTACTCAACTGAGTCTGTTCAAAATATCATTCAAGCCAAAATTTCACAAACGGACAAACAAGGGCAGCTCCGAGAAAAATGTATTTTCCACTATCTTTGTGTACTTAACCTGAAATTTCAACTCATGCTTAAGTTCCATAGAAAAGAGTGTGACAAGAGCTGATTGAATCAGAAGCAAATCATTCTTTGATAACGGTTAGTTTTACAACTCACGTTATAAATTGACTAAAAAAGCTCAAGACCAAGTATTTTATCAACTCTAAGCAAATCAAGAATTGAATTTTAAACGCTGCTCTACAATCTTGTTCTCACAAGCTTCAACTAACAAATCTATTTTAAAAACAAAGAAAGACCTATCTTTCATATTCTTTTTTCTCTGTAAACTCAAATCAGAGCTTCCAATTTTCATTATCTTGATTAGTTTTGTATTATAAGTGCTTTTGTGATTCTATGAAATCACTTCTCATTCTTTGTGAGGAGTCTGAGAGAAACTAGGGTTAGGTGTAAGCTTGGTAAATTTCTACTCGAAGAAATTGTGGTTGAACTTGTAAATGTTACTGAGCTCTAATATTCAGTGTTGTAAAGGTTTTTTTGAACCATGGACATTCAACTATTAGTTTATATGGGTTTTACAACACAAGTGTATGTATCATCCTCAAGTAATACAATGATAAGTAGATATCATTCCCATGAAGAATAATTTACTTTCTAATGCTAAATATCAATATTATGCAACCTAAATGACTTTGAAAGATTAAAAGTAACACCTAGGTTCACGAATCCCTCATATTACACCTAATTGACTTTGACTTAATTCAATTCATACAATAGTTTAATATTAACCCAAATTTTTTAATTAATTACCAACATATCTTACTGGATACTTATGGTTAAAGAGTATATTCTTATCTCTTAAACAAATTAGATTATCCAAATCACATGAACAATCCAAACATATGTTATATTGCCTAAGGCTAATCCCAAAATTGACTTTTCCAAGTCAATCCCAAAATTCTTAATTAATCTAACTGGTGATCAATCAATTAGAAGCATAAAGAACAAGGCAACATAAATATAGAAACTAAAGCATGCATTAATTTAAAACAAAAGCCACATTGGCTACATGTGAATTCAATTGCAACCCTCGAATACGACTACTCCCTATTAACTACTGAAAACACAAACAATAAAGACGCCATTACAAGTAAATAGAAATTAACAAGAAGGGAATAGAAACTAGAAATTGTCACTACCTTGGGTCTCTTTTAGCTCCTTAGGTACTCTCTATCACGAGCTTTGGTATATCCTTAAACTTCAACTTTCACCTTATTTTATAGAACTTTTGGTCCTAGTTCAATTGAATTAGGATTCTTATAAAGCACATAATGGTGTTGTAGCATCGAAGCTTCTAACACACTCTTACTCGGATTACAACATGTCACACCATGGCATTAAGTGGTTGGGCATTGCGGTGCCATCCTCTCGAGTTGTTTACAAAGTCATATTTCCAATTGAGGCGCAACGACTTCCTTCCATCATTGCTGCTGTGCATCTCTCTCTGTCTGATATCTGGACAGATTAGATTGGAGACACCAAGACTTAAGGTATAGGAGCTGCGGCGTTGAGCTCTTTGGCTGATTTGCAATTGCCTCGATTTAACAGTGTCGTGACTTTAGCTTGGTCATGCTATAGTGCAATGCTTTTAGGTTAAATCATCAACTTTTATCTTCTCGTGCCTCAACACTTTATGCTTTGGTGCTTGCTTCCATTTTTCTCTCTTTTTTATGTACAATTAGGACACTGCACAAACACCTAAAAAAATTAAATAACAAAATCATAAAACAACTCCTAATCATAGTAAAAACTCCTAAACAACCTAAAATAAATAAAAACTAAATTTGACTAATATTCTAACTCAAAACCCTAGGATCTAGCATAAAATATGAATTAAAAGCATAGTGAAATAAATATATTTTACAGAGTTATCACACCCTCAAACTTAGTATTTTGCTAGTCCTAAGCAAAAAGAAATAAAATAAACAAACATGAATAACAATTAACTTGTCAACAATGAACTAATTATTCTCCTAAAATCCCCAGAGTTTTTAACAAAGGCTTCACTCAAGACAAAACACAAGTATAGCTCTAAATTTATCATGTTCGGGCAAACTTAATGTGTGTGTTTGTGTGCAAGGAATCTTCATTTAAAGTTTAAATGGCTTCATAAATATTTTCAAAATAACTCAAAGACTAGTCTTAACCCCTAGAATTTCACCTTTCATTCCTCTCTCTACTAATGTAGTCTAATACTTAGTAAAAAATCAATAGGTCTTTCATTTAGCTTGTAATGTAAAGTTAGGGTAAAGGTTTGGTGAAATGGAAATTTTAGGCTCAATTACCCAAAGCACAATTTCTTTACAAGAGCTTACCCTTCTTTGCCACATTTTCTTTAGTAAGGTGTTAACTCCCACTCACTCAGGCTTAAAACTTTTCATTACAATTATTTGTTATCATCACCCAATATATTTCTTTTTGTGTGAGCATAGATGCTTTCCACTTTTTCTCCTTTTTTCTTTCTAATATTTTCTACCAAACCTTTGGTTTGTAGACCACTCCTCAAGGAATTTCCACATACTCTCCCAAACTTACTTTTTATCAAATGTGGAAGATAAATTTTTATTTTATTTTCCTTGCTTTGCACTTACCCTCACAGACTTGCTTCAAGCTTATCCCTTTTATAGCTCAATAAAACTACATATTCAATGTGCTCAAAGTAAAAAGGTGCAAATTGGTCTTACCAAAAAAAAAAAAAAAAAAAAAGGAAGGAGAAAAGAATTGGTTAACATATACATGTGCTAGAAAGAATAGGTTTCTAGCTCAAAAGTGGGTTTCTAAGGATATATAAAATCAAAAGGTGGACATAACAAATGCTTTATCGGTCCAAAAATAGGCTAAATCATGTTCTCAACTAAGTTTCATTTACGATTTCGCCTCAAGAGGAATTCACACTAATTGAAGAGGTAAAAAAGAATCTAATGGTTATAAAGGAAAAATCATTTAAAAACATCAATCTTAGGTGAAAATAGTCTTGTGTAGATATGGATGCATGAAATATTTGCCCTAATTATAATAAATTCAAAAAAATTCTTGCATTATCATCAAAAATCAAAATCAAAATCAATGCATAAATAAAGTAATATCATGGGAATAGGGGACATTTGAACATCATTAACAAATTGAAATTGAAATTGAAATTGCAATCCTACTTAAAACAATACTTGAAAAGGAAACACATATCCTAGATATCATGTCTAAACAAATTACAAATAATTAGGGGATCACAATTATACATACGAATAGGCTATAACTAAAAATTACACCCTTAAACCTAAACTAAACAGTGTCCTAATGTTTAACAAAACAAAGAAAGAAAAGAAACAAAAAACAAAAACAAAAACAAAAGGATAAAAAAGAACTCCCTTT
Source organism: Quillaja saponaria (assembly GCA_029379385.1). Taxonomy (NCBI): domain Eukaryota; kingdom Viridiplantae; phylum Streptophyta; class Magnoliopsida; order Fabales; family Quillajaceae; genus Quillaja; species Quillaja saponaria. Next base: position 11,030,199 of record CM055611.1, on the reverse strand, counting down.
ATTCGTCAAAGTCAATGTTGACATCACCCTTGGGAAAATGGAAAGGAGTTGGAGACTCAAGGTAAGGAGGGAATGTAGTAGGACCTTACCTTACTTGGTACAACATCATCCGTAACTGCTCGTTATTTTGATGATTGACAGCATGGTTATGCTACTAATGCTCGGCACATTGCACCTTCAAGTGAGAAATTCGTTGGGCCATGGTGAGTCGCTGTACACCAGTTGGTGCTAGATAAGCTGGACATGCTGGATCATTCTCTCCTGCTTCGAAGTTCCCATGCATGAACTTTTTCATCAGGTTGTCATTAGTCGGGCCTTTTGGAAGTACTAGCAACTCATTGTTCTCCCAAATTACACTAGCCCTGCAGCATAATTCAGTGATGAGGGATGGGAACCATAGGCTGAGGTGCCTACTGTTCACTGTTTGCAACATGACACTATGAATTAAATGACCAATATCAATAGTAATACCTCAGAGGATTGTAAAACTACGGATGACTCGCTCTTTGGTAACATCACTTGCATGTCCATTTGACAATATGTTGGCAAGAATAAAGTAGTACCAAGCCCTTGGAATGGAATGCAGTTGGCTTGAATTGAAATGCACCAGCTCCCCGTTAGTTAACTTCCAAATGGAACCCTGATAGCATATTACATTGATCACCTTATTATAATCCATTATGCCACTAGCATATTGCACATACTTCCATGTCTGGAATGTTTGGAATGCCATAGAATGCATTGATCACGATGCTCGTGAATGGCACTACCTTTTCCCGGACCATGACCTTGCTGTCAGTATGCACCACAAGGTTGGTATAAAATTCTCTAACTAGTAGGACAACTCTAGCTGTGGGGGGTGCACACAATTTAACCCAGTTCTTGTTAGCAATTTATCCGATTATTTAGGGGAAATAACCCAAGCTATGTTGAAAACCCCTTTAAGCTGCAAGTTTCTTATTGACTAGCCCCTTGTGAAATCTCTTTTGAGATTCAGCAGAAACAAACCTACTATTGTTGAAGCTTAGTCCAGCAGAACAGGAGTGTTTGTTACCATAGATTTCGGTGCCATGATCCTGAAAAGCAAAACAAGTATAATCCCAATCCCTATAATGCCGATCAACACATGTCAACAATAGCCTATAATTAACAAAGGGTATTTGACCCCAATTAGAACAAAAATCTTAAACTTCAGCACATTGGCATCAATGGAAAAGAACTCATACAATCCTTATCAATATTCCATCACCCTCGCCCTACACTTAGTTCAACTCTCACAAGATTTTCAAATTGCATTCAAGAAATTTGAAGATAGAGGCTATGGTAAGATATTACATATACATATTTCATCAATTCAATCTATCTAAGCCTAAGAACACATTATCTTGATTCAAAATGTAACACCCACGTAACTAAAAATCCAAAATCAGTAACTATGCACAATCTCCTAAATGAAGATATCTACCCACTATGCATGAAGCAAATAAGTTATAGAACATAAGAAAAACATCTTATTTGAAGAAAAATTTGAAGAATAAGAAGCAAGGTAGAAGAACTTACTTGTGTTGAAGCCAAGTGAAATTAATGCTTACACTGTGATGTCAGTGAGGGAATCGAGTAAAAGTGATGGAATTTAACAAGAATGGGGTTTGGGTTTGAGAATTCAATTCTACTTTTGATTTTAAGAATATGGTGTTAGGTTTTGAGTTTGAGAGGTTTTGGGGTCTAAAACCTTTTTTTTAAAAGAAATCCCACCAGGTACTAGGGCATAGTGCCTTAAAATTTGAAAATTTTGAAAATTTTGAAACATGGGCTCGGTCACCATGACTTTAAGAAAACGGTGTCGCGACTCAAAGCTCTCTAGGTAAAATCCAAATTTTTAACAAAAGTGGACACTGGGGCACAAGGATGATGCGTTGCTGCTTAAGACTCTCTGTTTGAAAATTTTAATTTCTAGGTTTAGTGGCACTGTAGCTCCAACTTGGTGTAGCGATTGCGTCAAGCTTTTTTTTTTTTCTTTGAAAACATATTTCCTTTACAATTAGGATGTCATGGCGTGAGTGTAGTAAGGTTGCGGCGTTTTAGTCTCTAAGTACATACCTCGATTTTTTGAAATTTGGACATCGTAACTCAGTAGGCGTGGCATGGTTGCTTCTTGTTATGGTTAATGGTTCTCTTTTTGGCATGACAGAGATGAGATGAAGGCTGATTATAAAGTAAAAATCAATTAAAAAAAAGAAAAGAAAAGAAAAGAAAAGGGTTTAGAAACATAGGTCGTCTCCCAAGAAGTGTTTGGTTTAAAGTCCTTAGCTTGACTTAGTTTTGCATAAGTGGGATTGCCAAGATTGATGGAGGTATGATTATCATTCATTTTTTCTTCCTAAAGCTTTTCAAATGTTGTCCATTCACTTTGAATGTTCTATGCGGATTAGTGGCAATCAACTCCACAGCACCGTATGGAAACACTTTAGCGATGATGAATAGACAAGCCATCTTGACTTGAGCTTTCCCCAAAAACTTCAACTGGGAATTATAGAGAAAGACTTGTTGACCTGGCTCAAAGCGGTGCTCAATAATCCTTTGATGGTGCAGCCTTTTGGTCTTCTCTTTGTAGAGTATGGCATTCTTATAAGCATTCAGCCTAAACTCATCCATCACATTCAATTAAAGGAGTCGTTTTTCACTAGTTGCTGGATAGTCAAAGTTTAACTTTTTAATTGCCCAATAAGCATTACGTTCCAACTTAACTGGTAGGTGGCAAGCTTTTCCAAAAACTAGCCGAAAGGGAGACATGTTTAAAGAGGTCTTGTAGGCTATATGGTATGCCCATAGTGCATCATCCAATCACTTGGACTAGTCTTTTCTTGAAAGACGTATGTCTTCTCTAGGATCCTCTTGATATCCCCGTTAGAAACCTTAGCTTGTCCACTTGTTTGTAGATGATATTCTAGTGTAACCTTATGAGTCACCCTATTTTTAGCAAGAAGGACTCCCACTTGTTTATTGCAAAAGTGAGACCCTCCATCATTAATGATGCTTGGGGTATGCCAAAGCTTATGAGGATGTTCTTTTTCAAGAATTTAGTCACGATTTTGGAATCGTTGGTTGGCACAACAATGGCTTTAACCTAATTGGAGACGTAATCCACAGCAACAAAGATGTATTGATTGGTGTATAAGGAGATGAATGGACATATAAAGTTCATCACCCATATATCAAACAATATTGTTGAGTGGCATTTCACCTTTCGTAGAGATGTTTCCCATCCTTTGGCACCTTGTCACATTTGGAAACAAAGTCGTTAGTGTCCTTAAATAATGAAGGCTAATAAAAACATGGTTAGAGCACTTTTGTAGTTGTTCAGCTCTTTCCAAAGTAACCTCCATACTCCCAAGCATGATAGTGAAGTATGCTTTCTAATTCTTCCTCCGCAACACTTCTTCTTAAAATCTGATCAGCACAATGCTTAAACAAGAATGGGTCATCCCAAGCACAAAATCTTATAAAAACTTTTTCTTTTGTTGAGAAGTTAATTGAGGAGAAAAAACCTTGCCAACTAGATAGTTGACAAAGTTAACATACCAAGGCAACCTTTTGTGAACAACATGGAAGAGTTATTCATCCGGGGAAGGTTTCGTTTATGATGATGGGGCTCAGCCACTTTATCATCTCCTTCCAGCCTTTATAAGTGATCTACTACTTGATTTTTAGAGCCTTTTTCGGTCTCTAATCTCCAAGTCAAATTCTTGTAGTAACAAGATCCACCTTATCAACCTAGGCTTTGCATCCTTTTTGTCAATCAAATACTTAATAGCAGAGTGGTCAGGAAATACAATGACAGAAGTTCCGATTAAATACGAGCGAAACTTATCAAAAGCAAACACTACTGTTAAAAGTTCTTTTTCAATTATGGTATAGTTCAATTGAGTATCAATGAAGGTCCTGCTAGCATAATATATAGAGTGAAATATCTTTTTTTTTTCTTTGCCCTAACACTACTCCTACCACAAAGTTACTTGTATCATATATCAATTCAAACAGTAGGTTCCAATTTGGAGTTATAATTATAGAGGTAGATATCAATTTATTTTTTAGCTCAATGTAACAAGACATGCATCATCAAATATGAGTGTCTTTTTCTAGGAGATTATGAAGTTGTTTTGATATTTTTGAAAAGTCTTTGATGAATCTCCTATAGAATTCGGCATGGCCTAGAAAGCTTCTTATTTCTTTTATTGAATTAGGGGAGGTAATTTCTCTATAGTTTCTATGTTAGCTCTATCTACCTCGATTCCTTTGTTAGACAACACATTATGGCCAAGAACTATATCTTCTTGTACCATGAAGTGGTACTTCTCCCAATTTAAAGCCAAGTTGGTCTCTTCACATCTTTTAAGCACACAAGTTAAATTATGGAGACATTCATCATATGAATTGCCTAAAACTAAAAAGTCATCCATAAAAACTTCAAGCCCTTGGTCCATCATATCGGTGAAGATGGCCATTATGCACCTTTGAAAGGTGGTCGGGGTATTACATAGACCAAAAAACATCCTTGTAAAGGCAAAGCTGTGCTGAAGAGTAGTCTTGTTCCAAACTTCTTCCATAATGTCTTCCAAAAGTAGCTCATAAATTTGGTATCTCGATCGGAGACAATACTCTTCGAAATTCCATGCAATCTTACTACTTCTCTAGAGCATAAGTCTACTATATTGGATGCCTCATCGGTTTTATGGCATGGAATGAAGTAAGACATCTTTGAAAATTGATCCACTACTACCATAAACCGAATCTTTCCCCTTTTGCGTTTGTGGTGGCCCAAGTACAAAGTCCGTACTCATATCTATCCATGGTTGATCTGGTACAGGTAGGGGCATATATAAACTATGAGACTTGGTTTCTTGGCTCTTGCCTTTCTTGCAAGTCACACACCTTTCAATGACCCGATGTACATCATGACTCATGCCCTGCCAAAAGATGTTCCTAGACCATTTCTAAGGCCTTTTTCTTACCAAAATGACCTGCTAAGTATCCACCATGAGCTTGGGATTTATTAGGGAAACAAGAGCATACCTTCGGGATAAAGCATTAGCCACTTTGTTGACATTGCCCTTTTTGTACTTAATCACATATGGAAAAGCTTTAAAAAACTCCACCCACTTGTCATGTCTTCAATTCGGCTTTTTTTTTCTTTTTTCTTTCAAATACTTCAAGGATTCATGATTTGTGTGTATGACAAACTCCTTTGGAAGTAAATATTGCCGCCAAGTTTTTAAGGCCCAAATCAAAGCATAAAACTCTTTACCGTAGACAAAATAGTTGAGACTTGCTCCATTCAATTTCTCACTAAAATAGGCTATGGGATGCCTATCTTGCATAAGGATAGCCCCAATCCCACTCCCAAAGCATCACATTCTACCTCAAAAATCTTGGAAAAATAAAGAAGTGCCAAGATAGGAGCAAAACACAACTTCTCTTTAATCAATTCGAAGCTCTTTTGGCCAGCCTTGTTCCATTTAAACTCTCCATCCTTCTTGATACATTCAGTCAAAGGAGCTAAAATGGTGCTAAATTTTTTTACAAATCTTCTATAGAATGAAGCTAAACCATGGAAACTTCTTATCTCCATGACTGTGGTAGGAATAAGCCATTCTTTGATGGCTATAATTTTCTCGTCATCAACCTCAATGCCATGTTTGGATGCCACAAATCCAAGAAAAATGACCTGATCTTAATAGAAAATGCACTTCTTGATGTTACCAAACAACTTTTCTTGACAAAGCACTTCAAAGACATTTTTAAGGTGTTCTCATCAAAGTACACTGTCACTTCAACGATACTTTACTAAGATTTTATTGATGGCTCGACTATCTACACACGTCCTCATGGTTCCATCCTTCTTTGATACCAGTAAAGGACGAAACGAACAAGGACTCATGGATTCCCTTAGATATCCCTTTTTGCAGCAACTCATCAACTTGTAATTGTAACTCCTTGGCCTCTTTGGGAGCACATCTATAAGTTGACCTATTTGGTAAGGTAGTTTAGGTACTAGATCAATTTGGTACTCAATTCCACAAAGTCATGGTAGGCCGTTTAGTAATTCTTCAGGGAACACATCAGTAAACTCTTCTATGAGCTCCTTAATTTGTGAGGAACAGGAAATCATATCATTTGATATAGCTTCTTTGATAACTAACATGAGAGCCAAGTTGGAATCTTGTAAGGCTTTCTCCACTCCACCTTTGGCTGCAAACAAGTTTGTCTTCTTTTCTTTCTTCATGGCTTGTTGATCATTGAGCATTTGTTGTGGACTAAAAGGAGCTAAAATGATCTTTTTCCCATCCATTGTAAAGGAATAGGTTTCTTTGAACCCATTATACAATGCCCTTCTATCAAATTTCCAAGCCTTCCAAGAAGCAAGTGTGGAAGAGATTTTCCTACTGCTCATTATCCACCTTTGCTTGGTGTTGAATATAAAAAGAATGTATATTCAGATGATTTTAAATATACAAGAGGGAGCCTTTATTTATAGGCTAAAGTGTTTAACCTAACATAGTAAACCTAGACTAAATATCAACCAAATACGTAATAGAAATTACACAAAAATAAAGAAACTATAAATAAGGAAATTTGACCCACTAATTAAGTTGCCTATATTTACACTCTAACACTCCCCCTCAAGCTGGAGCATAAAGATTATATGTTCCAAGCTTGTTGCATAGATATCGCAATCGGTTTCCTGTCAAAGATTTTGTGAACAAGTCTGCTAACTGATCTTCTGATTTTGCATACGTAGTTTGATTGTATTATCCATAAGCTTCTCACGAACGAAATGACAGTCAACTTCTATATGTTTTGTTCGTTCATGAAAGACTGGATTTGATGCAATATGTAATGCAGCTTGATTATCACATACTAACTCTATAGGCTGTGAGTACTGAAATCCAACTTCGTCTAATAGATTTTTCAGCCAAACTAACTCAGCAGTGGTATGAGTCATGGCCCTATATTCAGATTCAGCACTGGATCTTGTAACAAGCTTGGAACATATAATCTTTATGCTTCAACTTGAGGGGGAGTGTTAGAGTGTAAATATAGGCAGCTTAATTGATTTGGAAGAGAGTTTATCCTGTCCAGGTGTTAGATCATGAACAAAACAAATACAACCAAAGATACGAAGCGAAAGTGAATATAAGGGATGATTAGGAAAGATGATAGAATATGGAATTTTGTTATGCAATGTAGAAGATGGCATGCGATTAATAAGGTAGCATGCAGTAAGTACAGCACTATCCCAAAACCGAAGTGGAACATGACCATGAAGTAATAGAGTGCGAGCTGTTTCAATTAAATGTCTGTTTTGCGCTCAGTAACTCCATTTTGTTGAGAGGTGTGAGAACAAGATGATTGATGTAGCATACCTTGAGATGTCATAAAGTGCTGAAATGATGTAGAAAAATATTCACGTGCATTATCACTACGCAAAATACGAATAGAAACACCAAATTGTGTTTAATTTCAACACAAAACTGTTGGAATATATAAAATAACTCATAACGATTTTTTATTAAAAACAACCATGTGCAACGAGAATCGTCATTAATAAAGGTTACGAAATACTGAAATCCCAAAGATGAACTAACACTACTAGGACCCCAAACATCAGTATGAACAAGATGAAAGGGAGACTCTACTCTAAAACGACTATGCTTTGGAAACAAAGCATGTGTGTGCTTGCCAAGCTGACACGATTCACAATTTAAAGATGACAGAGATGACAAATGAGGAACCATCTTTTGAAGCTTAGATAGACTAGGATGACCAATCGACTGTGAATGAGAATAGGTGATACATCTGTGGAGCAAGCCACTGAAGATGTAGGTAGTGTGGTAAGATGGTAGAGGCCCTGTGACTCACGCCCTGTGCCAATCGTTCATCCTGTACGTCGATCCTGTATAGTAAAAGAATCATCAATGAAAGTGATAGAACAATTGAGAGAACGAGTCAATTGACTAATAGAAATCAGACTGAATGAACATTCAGGGACATAAAGCACATATTCTAAAGGCAAAGAAGATAATGATGTGGCTTGACCTATACCTTTAGCAATGGTTGTGGAGTCATTAGCTATAGTGACAGTGGAAAGTGATGATAGATTACTAATACTAGAAAAAAGTTTGGGATTACCAGATATGTGATCAGAGGCACCAGAATCAAGAATCCAATTGTCATAAGGGGTCTGAGAGAGGCAAGAGACAGAATTACTATAAGAAGATTGCTGGGTAGCTTGATACTGTAGGAACTTATTATATTCAGTAGTTGAGAATGAGACATTGATAACAAGAGATCCAGAAAACACAAAGGTAAAAGTACTAGGCTTTAACATACCGATTTCAGATTTTTCAGAGGTAGACATACCGATGAACAGTACCCCCCCGATAAACAATAATTGTACTGCTGGAATGAAACGCAGCAATAGAGAGACACGCTGGAAAGAAACACAGCTGAAAATCTTCAATCTGTTTGATGAACATACTGGTACCTATGAATAGTACTCGTGTTGGCTGGAAAGAGACATAACCGAATTTGCAGGAAAAATAAAAAGAGCACCGTTAGAAAAATGCACAAAGGGATTTTCTAGAAAAATAAAAGGAGTACCGTTGGAAAGAGACACAACGGAAAGTTCATAAAGGTACTGTTGAACTGTCAAACCCTAAATAGGCTTGAAATGAAAAGGGGAGTGAGCCGTCTTTTAGATGATAGAGATAATTAGGGATAGAAAAGAGGAAATAATGAGGCTTGAATGAAAGAAATAACTAGGTTTAATGATAGCTGGAGGCAAAGACCTTTTTTTTCTTCTTCTTTTTCTTCATTTGGTGGCCAGATAAAAGAAAGAGAAGATTAAGGTTCTTTTCAAAATCGGACCAAGATCAGGCTTGGGTTTTAAACCCGCTCTGATGCCATGATGAATATAAAAAGAATGTATATTCAGATGATTTTAAATGTACAAGAGGGAGCCTCTATTTATAGGCTAAAGTGTTTAACCTAACATAGTGAACCTAGACTAAATATCAACCAAATACATAATAGAAATTACACAGAAATAAGAAAACTATAAATAAGAAAATTTGACCCACTAATTAAGCTGCCTATATTTACACTCTAACACTTGGGAATTCAAAATTTTCCAAATTACAAATAGCTCTCTTTCATCGGCATATTCCACAACCCTCTCTTCTTCACACTCACCTACCACTTCTTCTATGGTTGCCTCATCCTTACTTTCAATTTCCCTTTGAAATTTTCGAATTACATCACTCTTTTATTAGGACATTCAGAAGCAATATGCCCATGGCTAAGACATTTGAAACATTTAATATCTCGGCTCTTTCCAATGGTGGGTTAGGAACACCAACCTGCTTTTTGCTTTTGGTTGAGTCTACTTGTGGTTTACTTGAATCTCCTACGTTATTCCTTTGTTCATTCCTCTTGGAAGTCATCCATGAGGATGTGGAGGTGGTATCAGGCCAAGTGGTTCCTTTCTTTGATGTACCTCTTTTGCATTGCCTCTCCACCTTAATGTCAAGTTTAATGACATCCTCCAAAAATAGATAAGGTTGTAACTTAACAGAATCTGCAACTTCTTTATTTAGTCCCCTTAAAAACCTAGCAATGGTTTGTTCTTGCGGTTCTTGTAGCTCACATCTCATCATTAGCACTTCAAAATCTTTCACAAAATCTTTAACACACATTCTCCCTACCTTTGGCCTTGCATTCTAATATACAGTTCTTGAATATTTAGGAACATAGCACCTATGCATGAGTCTTTTCATAAGCTTCCAATTTCTAATGTCTCCTATCTCATCCCTCCTATGTTGGGCTTTCAAATTCTCCCACCATAAATTGACATAATCTGTAAATTCAAAGGTAGCTAATTAATATTTTTTAACCTCATAATAGTCTTGGCCTTCAAAGACTTTCTCAACTCGTTGTACCTACTCCAAATATTCTTCGTGTGAGTTGGTTCCTTTGAATAAAGGAATCTTCAATTTAAGTTAATTCCAGTCATCCTATATTGCCTCCTTGGATGTGGTCTTTCCTCATCTTCTTCATCAAAGTCGTCCTTTTCTCCATCTTCCTCCTTAACATCACGGTCAGCCCTTATTGGTTCTTGTTGCATATGTGGTTGGTTTTGATGTTGTATGTTTAATCTCTCGATGGTCAGAGCTATTTGGCCTATTTGTTCCATCATCTCTTCTTGTCTTCATTGAATTCCAATAATTTAAGCTTGTTCCATGGAAAGACCCTTAGGGTCGTTGGGATTATTTTGGTTGGTCATTGTTGGGATTTTTTTTGGAACGAATTTTGTTTGGGTAACAATCATTCCATCACATGTTTCACTCAAAAACCTTATGCTCTGATACCAATATGATGTGCCTCAGTAAAATATATTGTTGGAAATTGTTCAAGGATGGTTGATTACAAATTTTAAGTGATAAAAAGAACTACAAGGTTGATTCGCCATGCTATTCGAAAGAAGAATGAATAGTGATATGAATCGAGTATAATTTTGCACTAAACAAGATTTTGTTTAGATAAGAAATAAGAAAATTACAATATGCAATTGTAATATTATTCAACAAAAACTATCTAGCATGGCTGCATACAATGAGTTTTTAAAATCCTTGGAGCAACCCTCTAAGCATAGAAAAAACACAAAAATAAATTAGATACTTTGACTACCTTGGAACAACCCTCTAAGTATAAGTGATTCAATTCCAATACTAATAAAGGCTTACTTTTGACTATAAAACATACTCCAACTCAAAAGTATTAATGACAAGCATAAAACAAAACAAAAGTTACTAGAAAATAGGAGAGTTCAATTTGTCCTAATTTATGTTCTGGAACAGACTTCGCTAAAATAGTCATAACTTTCTCTAGAGATCTCCAAATGGCTCACCATTTAATGTGTTGGAAACTAGACTCATAGATCTTTCTAAGGGTAAGTCATTCATTACGAAATTCTTTGGTATGAATTCCCAGAACTAATTCTCATACATGCCCCCACTAGAGAGAAGGTTGATCAAATTGGGCTTGGCTTCATTCACACCCATATTGAGCTTCAAGTGTTCAAATTAGGTTGAACTTTCTCTAATGGCCATGGCAACCAGGTTTTGAATTTGTTTGGCTCTTGCTCGTGTAAGAGGCCTCAAATAAGGCTCATCTTGATTTTGGACAGCCTTATCAATGCTATGATTCACATCACTACATATGTTACTTCTATGCATAATGAGCTTCTTAGTAAGTTTCTATAGGGGATGAGATAAAAGAGGCTATTTTCAATTAGATAAAAATAGTACAGCTGGTCCAAATGGTTTAAATGGGCATTTTTTTCACTTCTTGTTAGCTATTATATTTATAGATAACTAAACCTCCATAACTTTGACTTTACCACAACTGAACACATAGGACTACTAAAACACTTATAGTTAAAACAAAGAAAATTTATTTGAATTAAACTAAAAACATAAACTTATTAATGAATACATAATTGTTAACTAAAAATTTTGGCAGAAGTTCCCCATATAGTAGAACATGCCTGATAATGCTTACATGTATAAGCTGACCAGCAGTATCAATATACATAGAGGAGCTCAGCTCTAATCATCATATTAATACCCACATCTAAACCACTATACACAATAAAATGCAACAAACTCAAAACCTAATGTGACAGTAGCTTCATCCTTTAGCTTTAAGTATGTGATTCCATAATATACCTTGTTGCAATACTGTCGACAAGTCATAAATCCCTTCGCGATGAGTGCTAATCTCCTGATACTAGAAAAAACAACAGAGAAGAAAGTCAAAAGGACTTAGTGAGCGAAAAATATACCTCAAGGGTACTAGCATCAACTAAAGCATAAAGAACACATATAAGTTAATAAATCTCATATAACTATATTTCATATCTTAATTTACCAGTACATGTATGTGCATATATTTATTATAAAATCAATTAATCACAACTTACACAATACACAAGATAAATAACTTAATCAGAATATTCAAAAATCACCATTAATAAAGCAATTAGAGTAATTAATGTATACAAAAGGTTAACCGAGTAAATCTGCCCTAAACAACATATATCTCCCCTCACCGAGTATTTACGGGCTCGCACGATAGATTTCTCTCCTTACATAATCCATCCCATCAGGATTAAGTACTCTATTTTTTTAAAAATACTTATTAGAATCAAAATATCTCAGAATATGAAATTAGAATATCCTAAGTCTGCCTAAATTTCAATTTTGGAAGTAAAAATCATAAAAAAGAAAAACCACTTCATTGGCCTTTATCAATCACAAACAATTTCAAACATCAATCATAATTAAAATAACTCTATGAAACATTACACACACTTAGTTTTCCATATAACACATCTATACAAATATGCATACAATTATATATATAATCTAGCAACCAAAGAGCATATAATTCACTAACTAAGTTTATAGATGCAAATCGTCATTTTGCCTAAAATGCGAGGATGTTGGAATATCCTAGACATGATCTGGAACTGAAAATCATAAATTCATATATCATTTAAAATAGACATTACATAATTAATTCTACGATTCCTAAATCCTACCTATATATATATATATATATATTACACACTACTTCTATATATATATATATATATATATATATATATATATTACACACTACTTGAGGATTAATTCCTATCAAACACTTTATATTTTAAAGCAAAGTTAATTATTTCAACTTATTCAATAATTTATCTTCTATGATTTAACTTTAACATAGTTAAATTCCATATTTTCTACTTAACTATTTAACTAATAAAACCTATACAATTCAACTTTTATGCATATAATAACATTTAATCTCTCCTAGGCATTTTGTCAAATACCTAATATTCATATCTTATCTTAAGCCATGTATTTACACACACACACACACACACACACACATATATATTATGCATACCTTCTATCCTAGTCAACACAATCCCATAAATCTTAAAATTACTCATGTTCCGGTCATTGAATTCAACTTAGTTTAATTACCTAAGGTTAACCAAGAGTTTAAACTCTACGTTCCCATCCTAAAAAATGTTTGCTTATCTATATAAGAAGGAGGCCTTATAATCCGAGCACTAGTTGATAGTGCATTCTCTATGAAGCTTTTGTTTGGCTGATGGAAAGGTCAATCTTTATAGTCTCATTTAATGTTGGCTAAATATTGTAAAAACATGAATCCTGTTATGGTGAATCCTTCTTATTTTTCTCCACTATGGAGATGATTAGTTGCTTATAGAAGTCCGATAGAACCTAATTTGGTGTGGAATGTTGGTAGTTAATTTTGGTATGATCATTGGTGTAAGTTGGGGTTGTTTATTTGCTTATTCATGAGGTTCCAAGACAATATGGTGATTGAGGTTAGTTGGTTATGATCATTTTCCAAGTAAGGAGCAAGTTCTCCTACCAAATATTGTTCACCAAAAGGTGGAAGAGCAACTCTTATTTGTTGATATGGATGATGTTTTAATTTGGGCAGTTGATAAAGCAGATTTGTTTCTACTTATTCGGCTTGGGAGGTAATTTGGTAAAGTAGTACTTCAATGCCTTTCATGGAGTACATGTATGCTTATGAATGCTGAAGTGTGTTATTTGTAATTATGTAATAGAATAGAATATTAAGAATGTTTTATTTAGAAGTTTAGACTAAAGTGGGATTATGCACATGTTTCTAAGATGGCACCTGAAAAAAGGATATAGAGTGTCATCTTAGAAGGCATCTCAAATGCACTGAAGGGTGTGTCTAGAGAACATGTTATTGCCACTGAGGTTGGAGTGGCTACAACTGCAATTGCTAATGCTGCAGTTACTGTCCATCTTGCTGAGGGAGTTGCTTATCGTAAGGAAGTAGGACCAAGGCCTCGAGAGGTGGGGGCACTTATGGACTACTTTAGGAGGATAAATCCACCCTCATTCTTAGGAAACTGCGATCATACCATAGTTGAAAGGTGGCTTCACCAACTAGAAAAGATCTTTATGGTAATGGACTATTAAGAAGTTGATAAACTGATTCTAGCCACTTATATGTTAGAAAGGGAGGCAGAATACTAGTGGAAGAGAGAACTGAGAGGTTTATGATGGCAAGAAAAGTAGACTTGACATGGGAAAACTGCAAGGAAGCTTTTAATAGGTAGTATTTTCCTGAGAGTGTGAAACTATACTTAGAGATTGAATTCAATCAACTGAAGCAAGGTAGAATGTCAGTGGCTGAGAATGAGAATAAATTTTAGGAACTAGCAAAGTTTTTGATGTATTTGTAGTCTACTTGTGACTATAGGTGGAAAGTAGACAAATTTCAAACAGGGTTAGTGACCAAAAGGTTACTTTGCTCATGATAGTACCCTGGTACATTTTAGATATGCCATGGTTTCAAGGTGCAAGTGTTGTAGAGTCCATGATAAGGAGACCATCCAACACTTGTTCATCACATCTTAAGTTGCTAGCGAGGTATGGCTTTTTTCATGAGTAGTTTTGACATGCAATATGAAATGATGCATGTGCATGATATGTTTCACTATTGGTGGAGGCAAGGAAGTTCTTCTTTAATTGGTTATCTTTAGTGTGTTACTATATGCTTGATTATGTAGGAAATTTGGAAGGCTAGAAACGCTTCCAATTTTGAAAATCTGCCTATGAATTCCCTCCTTATTGTTCAGTAAGTTTGGAAAGTCATCAACATTATTGTAGGCTCTTTAAAAGAAAAAGCAAAAGTTACTTTGAATGATGCATATCAACTCAGATTCCTACTTTTTAGGCTGCCCAGGAGGTTCTTCTTAAATAGTGTCATGGTTCTTAGATGGCAGCCTCCTCCATCTGGTTATATGAAGCTTAATTATGATGGTTGCTCTCAAGGTAATCCAAGGGAGGGTGCTAGGGGGGGTATCCTAAGGTCATCCAAATGTGATTTTATTTGGGCTTATGGTACATTCTTACGTAATCAATCGAATATGGTTGCGGAGTTTAAAGCACTACTTGAAGGGTTAAAAAATTGTGTGTTAAGAGGTTTCTATATTGTCATTGTGAATACTGACTCAATGGCTCTTGTTTAGTGTATTTTTTGGAGGACTTCACCACTTTGGAAATTTCGTAGAAAGTTTCGGAACTTGGTACAAATATTTCAAGAACATAACATTGTGATTTATCATTGCTTTAGAAAGGTGAATGCCACAGCTAACTTCTTAGTAAACTTTGCATGTAATGAAAAGGATAGTTTCTTTTGGTTTTCTTCAAGGATGCTACTAGGTCAAGGAAGGGGACTTTGTAACTTGGATGAATTATAAACACCTTACATTAGACACATACATTGAAGAAGGAACAAGCAAATTGCATGAGCTTCGTGTTTTTTCAAGTTTAGTTTTGATTCTAGCCATTATGCATACCAGATGGTGCCTAGGCTCTAATTTATAAGCATCATGGAGCCATTGCAACGACATGGGGTGCCATGACGCCTAAAATCTAGCATTGTGGTACCAAACAAATGTTTTCAAGCAATGGCTAGGGCCACCTTGGCGCCACTTTATTAGCGGCATGGCACTAAAGTCATTTGTGTAATGTGAGTCTATTGGAGCCTATAAACCATAGCTTCTTTTCGGCTTTATTGATGGTTTTCGTAGGTTTTTTTTTGCTTAGGTTTTAATGGTTCTATGTAATGGGATAATATCCCATGTTTACTGCTTTGTTTTAAGTTTTCTTTCGTTATCCTTTTGTACTGACTCAGACTACACTCTGTCCATTCTCGGTATTAATAAAACTTTAAGGAATCTCCGAGGTCCTAGGTAAGTTTGGTAAAAGAAAAAAATGTGTTTATTTGATTTAAAGTTAAGGTTATGAAGGTTTGGTTATCTATTCTTTCGGCTAGTCATGCCTTTATATGAGGGTATGAAAAATATCCTCACAAACATCTAAAGGAGTTTCATGTGATTTGTTCAAGCATGAAGCCTATTGGGATTACCGAAGAGCAAATTGAGCTAAGGGCTTTTCCATTCTCTTTGGCGGATATCGCTAAAGATTGGCTTTACCACTTACCATCCGATCCATAACAACATGGACTGTGATGAAAATTTTATTTTTGGAAAAGTATTTCCTAGCTTCGTGAGTTGCCAACATTAGAAAAGAAATTTGTGGAATCAGGCAATACAATAGAGAATCATTGCATGAGTATTGGGAGCATTTTAAGAAGCTATGTGCAAGTTGTTTGCATTATCAAATTAGTGATCAGTTGTTGGTCCAGTAGTTCTATGAAGGACTCTTCCCAATGGAGAGGAGCATGATTAATGCGACAAGTGGAGGAGCATTGGTGGACAAGACATTGGAGGATGTCAAGAACTTGATTTCGAACATGGCTGCCAATTCTCAACAATTTAGTATTCGACATGAGCCCTTAACATAAAAAGTTCATGAGGTAAGCACATCTTCTTTGGAACAACAAATTGTTAACCTCTCTTGTGCTCCAAATGGCTGTAGGGAACTTGCAACAAGCTAAGGCTTGTGGAATTTGTTCAGTTGTAAGACATTCAACCGACATGTACCTTACATTTCAAGAGGAACCCGTGGAACAAGTTAATGCCATGGGTGGATTTCCAGGGCCGCGACAAAGCAAATATGATGAATAATCCAATATCCAATACCTGCAATCCGAGTTAGAAAAATCATTCAAACCTTAGCTATGGAAATCCAACTATTCATAATGTACCTCTAAATCAACAACCGGGATTTCATCAAGCGCAACCACCTTACTAAGCTAGATAACAAGACTCTCCAAATCAAGGTATGTCTTTTGAGGACATAGTTAAGTCTTTGGCCTCTAACACTTTACAATTCTAACAAGAAACTGGATAATAATCAAGAATTTGGAGACACAAGTGAGTTAATTGGCCAATACAGGGGTAGAATGAAAACACAAGGATATGGGGAACTTTTGTCTTAGACTATGGTTAATCCAAAAGAGAATGCAAGTTCCATGACTTTGAGGAGTGGGAAACAACTTCAGGAAGCACCCAAAATAGCAAAAGAAAAAGGGAACTCATCCCTTATGAAAGATGAAGCCACTAGTCCTACTAGTGTTTTGGCACCTATAGTAAATTATAAGGTTCCCATTTCTACTAATGCTTATTCTCTACCTTTTTCTAGTAGATTTGCAAAGTCTAAGAAGTAGGAACTTGAGAAAGAAATTATGGATACCTTTCGCAAAGTACAAGTGAACAAACCTCATTTGTATTAGACTAGATTTCAATTGAAAAGTAATATCTAAAGTTGGATATTCAATGGAAAGCAGTTGTTGGTTCAGATTTTGATAAACTAGATGAGTAGGTTGGTGGTGCTAAGGATGACAAGATTACTTATTGATGAGCTTCAATGAATTTTCTTATTTCTTGGAGTCTAAAAGTGTAGTATTTGCTAGTCATAAAAACCTGTAAAATAGAGGAAGAGACAAAAAAAGAACTTATATTAACTTGACAAATCAATTAAAATATTAACTCCCTAGCAACGGCACCAAAATTTGATGCGTGTTGAAAGCACGAATTAAAATTCTCTACTTTAACCTAGCTTTGTAGTTAGGATGAATAGAGGTTGATCCTACAAGAGTTAAGTTTAACAAATTTGTGCTAAATATAAATTCTAATTTGAACTACAACAAAATGACAAAGGGTTTTATGTAAATGCCCCTGGACTGTTGACCAAGAGGTGAAAGGCACGTGATTAATTTTTATTGCACTGAGACATAAATTCTTGTTGATTATTTTAAGGAGTAAAAAGATAAGTATAATTTTTTGATAGTATAAATTTTGAAGGAATATGCATATAGGACTTAAGAAGGTAACATCATAATTTTGTTCACACAATATTGTGGTAAAAGAAAGGAACATAGAATAAATTAGTAGAAAAATGTAAATGTCTAGTATAAGTCCAACGTATGATATAACTAAGTGTAAACTAAAAATTTAATTGAAATTAGGCAATAGGGAGGATTAAATTGAAAACTAAGAAATTGAGGACTAATGTAAAAAAGAATGAAAACTTGAGGGAAATGGTTGAATTTTTTGTAGAGGAAGGCATTAATGAGGAGACAAAAGCATTAAATTAGGAAATATTGATGTCTTATGAAACCATGGTTTTGATACATGGTATTGATAGAGTTTGCATGGAAGTACACAAGGCAAAAGGAGAATAGTCTAGGTGGCAAGTCAGAGAGCACGTAATAAGCTCAAGTCAGAGAGCTTAACACCGCAACATCACATTACATGTTTTGCAGTGCCACATCCCTAGAATTCCAATAGTTAACTCAAAAAGCATCGTGTCACAGTGTGGAAGACAAGAAGCTGCGGTGCCCTATTTCCCAATTTTGAGGTTTAAAGTCAGTGAGCATTGCGCTGCAGCACCAAAAGGTGGGAGTCGCGATGCCGAAATGGAAGATAACTTCATTGGAAGATATAGAGCAAGACAAAGCAATGCCAAGGAAGTTAGGGCAATAGTGCCATGCCATACTTATCTAAACTTCCTAATCAGATTGGTATGAGGAAAATAAGCACATCTTATATTTTGACCTATTTGTAGGAATGTTAAGAATCCTAATCCAAGGAGGATTTCAATAACAAGACCCCAATCCAATAAGGACTTCAAGTTAGATTAGAATTGCCGAGTTCTTTTCTCTTTTAATTAGCCTATAAATACATTAGCATAAGAGTGTTTTAGATATTAGTTTTCTAGAGTCGGTAAATGCATTTCAGAGTTTCTTTATTGTTTTTGCATTTGAGTTACTAAATCTCTTTTTCGATAAAAAGGAGGATTGAAGCCATGGGATTGCATTCTAAGATTTGATGTGTTCTTTATTTTAGTTTAACTATTCAATTCATATATCTTATGCTCTTATATTATAATCGTCATGGTTGTATGTTCTATTGATTAGGTACGTAACTAATTGATTAGAATATTATATCCTATTGCTAGTTTAGGAGAATGAAGCCTGTAAATATTAGCCTCATCTTCTAAAGATGATGTTCAAAAAGAGCTCCTAAAAGTTCTTAAAGATAATAGTTTTGAGATGAGTCAAGACGACCCAACCTATTTCCGGGACTCACAAGACCCTCTAGACGAAGGAACAGAAGATTTTTTGGATGAAGAATCTCATCAATAATTCTCTTTCAAAAAGCTGAAGTTTAGTTTCCTAAAAGTAAAGGAATCTAATTTCTTTTCAAAAAGCAAAAGTCATCTTTTCCAAAAGAAGACTTCTTTCGATGACTTGAAGACAAAGTTCTTAAAAGAAAATGATTTACTTTATAAAAGTAAATGTTCCCTTTCTGGCTGGCGGACCGACTCCAATCTATCTAGGACACGTGCCTAGACAGAAGGATGAGCCTTATCTCCAGGAATCTACTTTTCTCAATCTTATCTTTTAGACAATCATGTTAGAATTGTTATTTAAGGGCCTTTGCCTTCCGTTATTTCATAAGTTTTGAAGTTCACTAGAAAATCAAAAGTTTGAAAATTCTTGAGTGTTTAGAGTGTTTTGTAAAATATGAGTGAAAGTCTCAAGTTTGTAATAGTGAGCTTGTACTTGTTGTACCTGTAGCTGCTATCGTTGTTGTCAAATAGTACATGTGAACAAGTTTTGTACCTGTGCTTTGTACCTGTAATAAAGAATATGTTTTGTTAATGTAAGTTTTCTTCTACTCTTCTTTTATATTGATTTGGGCTGCTGAATCATATTGCAGCTGTTTGCATATGCTGTGTATTTTGTTATTTTGTTTCTTGTCTGTGTTCATTATGTGTGTGCTAGCTTCCAAGGAAATAATGATGTAGAAAATACAAGAAGAAAAGTATTACCGATTAAATTGGCTTAAGAATTTATTAGTAAATTAAGTAAGGAATTAAGGAAAGAGGGTGTTACAATTATGGTATCAAAGCATTAGGGTGTATTCAGCCATAAGAGAACAAAAAGGAAAAAGAAAAATTTAGGTGAAGTAATGGTCTAGGGCGTTTTAAGAATTAGAAGTATAAAAGGAAGATTTTAGTCTCTTGAATAATTAAGGAGCAATTACAAATTAATTTAAGCATTAAGATATTAATTAACTTAAGTATAGGATTAGAAAAGTAAGATGTCATAGTAAGTACTAAGAGCTGCATGATGAAAAAACACAGTTACTTTAGTAACCAATTAAATAAGAACGAAACTTGTCCAAAGCAAACTTATCGCTAATAGCTTTTTTCAATTGTAGAATAGTTAAGCTGAGCATCATTCAAGGTCCTTGATGCATAATAGATGACATGTGGAAGCTCGCCAACTCACTATGCTAAAACAACTCCTACAGCATAATCACTTGCATCACACATTAGCTCAAATGGAAGGCTCCAATCAGGGTGGTTGAATAATGAGAGTTGTGGTCAAGAGCTCCTTAAGCCTTTCAATGCTTTCTTGCATTCTTCATTGAACTCGAATGTCACTTCCTTTTGCAGTAATTTGCATAAGGGTTATGTAACCTTTGAAAAGTCCTTGATGAATATTTGATAAAAACCTGTATATCCAAGAAAAGAACGAACCTCCCTAACACATGCAGAGGGTGGTAAGGAATGTACAAGATTTATCAACTTTAATTCCCTTAGCAGATATGATATGTCCTAAGACTATCCCATGATCTATCATAAAGTGACATTTCTCCCATCTAAGGACAATATTTGTTTCCATGCAACGTTTAAGAACAAGTGTAAGGAACTTAACATTTATTAAAAGAGTTACCATAGACACTGAAATTATTCATAAAAACTTCTATGATATTCTCAGCATAATCTGAAAATATTCTAACCATACACCATTGGAAAGTATCTGGTGCGTTGCAAAGACCAAATGGCATGCGCCAATATGCAAATGTTCCAAAGGGGCAAGTGAATATGGTATTCTCTTAGTCCTTTGGTGTGATTGCAATTTTTTATAATTTGAATAGCCATCTAGAAAACAGTAATAAGAATCACCAGCTAATCTTTCTAGCATTTGACCAATAAATGGCAGAGGAAAGTGATATTTTCTAGTAGTGGAGTTAAGCTTCTGATAATCAATGCATACTCGCTACCGGTTTAGACATGAGGCTGCTACTAGCTCATTCTCTTCATTCTTGACCAAAGTAATGCCATATTTTTTTGGAATAACTTGAACTATGCTCACCCACTTACTGTCCGAAATAGGGTAGATGACTCTAACATCTAGTAAGTTCAAGATCTCTTTCTTGGCATCCTCCATCATAGGAAGGTTCAATCGGCGTTGAGTTTCCCTTGTTGGTTTTACTCCATCCTCAAGCAAAATTTTATGAATGCATATGGGTGGACTAATCCCTTTTATGTCATCTAATATCCACCTTATAGCTATTTTATGATTTATTAGCACATGAACTAGTTTCTCCTCTTGCACTGCCTTGAGGTTCCATGCAATGATTACAGGCAATGTGTTTTCCTTGCCTACATACACATATTTAAGATGCTTGAGAAGAGGTTTAAGCTCTAAGCTAGGGGCCTGCAACACAGAAGGTAAAAGTTTTCTGTTAGATAAAAGCGAAGAAATATAAACTTTATACTTGTTTGGATCACTTGGTAATGATTCTAGAGATGCCACGGCTTCCTTAATGCTGTCACTAATTTGTACATTTCTTCTTGGCCTTTTGGGATCTTCCATCTCGAGCCTCTTATTCAATACAATTTCTAATGTATCCTATCTAATTAGCTCAAAGTGTTGCTGCTTTAAAGAGTTAAATATATCAATAGAAAAATAAGAATGCAGATCACTTGGATACCTTATTGCTTCAAAAATATTGAAGCGTATAACTTCACCATCAAACTTCATGGTTAGAATTCTATTATAACACCAATGTTAGTTCGAATACAAGTTGAATAATAACCACACTAGTTTCCTTAAATGAATCGAGATTTAAAGAAGCATAAATGGAATAAGGCATGACATTAATGGATGCTCCTAAATCAAGCATAGCTTTTTTAAGCCTGGTGTTTCCAATTGTGCATGGTATGGTAAAATTCCCTGGATCTTTACATTTTGGAGGAAGCTTTCTTTGCAAAACAGTGAATACATTCTCCCCCACTCTTACTAGCTTATCAACCTTTAATTTTCATTTTGTGGTGCATAGCTCCTTGAGGAATTTTGTACAGCATGATAATTGTTTAATAGCATCCAGAAGAGGTATGTTCACTTGTACTTTACGGAAGGTATCTAGAATTTCCATCTCAAGTTCCTCATTCTTAGACTTTACAAATCTATTAGGAAAAGGTAGAGGAGGAACATTAGTAGAAATAGGAACCTTAGAATTTACCTTAGGTGCCAAAACATTCTTAGTATGACTAGTGGCTTCATCTTTCTCGAGCTGATTTCTCTTCTTCTGTTGCTATTTTTGGCTTCCTCAAGTTGTTTCCTACTCCTTAAAGTCATGGTACATGCATTCTCTCTTGGATTAATCACAGTCTGAGATGGAAGTTTCCTAGATCCTTGTGTTTCAATTCTGCTTACAGAATTGGCTCACTTGTGTCTCTAAATTCTTGATTCTTGTCCTAGTTTCCTATTGGAATTGTGTTAATAGCCACAAACTTAACTATATCCTCAAGAGACATACCTTGATTTTGAGGGGCTTGTTGTTTAGCTTGGGAAAGGTGGTTGAGATTGATAAAATACCAATTGTTGATTTAGAGGTGCATTGTGAATTGTTGAATTTCCATAGCTAAGGTTTGAATGATTTCTCCAACTTGGATTGTAAGTATTAAAGTATTGATCATATTTGCATTGTGGTTGCCCCGAAAATCCACCCATGGCATTGACTTGCTCCACCGATTCCTCTTGAAGTGTAGGGCACATGTTAGTTAGATGTCCCATAACTAAACAAATTCCACAAGCCTTAGCTTGTTGCAAGTTTCCTACAGCCATTTGACGCACAAGAGAGGTTAGATTAGTAATTTGTTGATCCAAAGATGTATACCTTATGAGCTTTTTGTGGCGGGGCTCGTGTCGGGTGCTAAGTTGTTGAGAATTTGTAAATATATTGGAAATTAAATTTTTAGCAGCCTCCAGTGTATTGTCTACCAATGTTCCTCCACTTGCTGAATCAATCATGCTCCTTTTTGTTGGGAGGAGTCCTTCATAAAAGTGTTGGACCAACATCTGATCACTAATTTGATGATGTGGGTAGCTTGCACAAAGCTTTTTAAAATGCTCCTAATACTCATAAAATGATTCTCCATTGTATTGTCTGATTCTACAAATTTTGTTTTTTAATGTTGGCGGCTCACAAAGTGGGGAAATACTTCTCCAAAAATAGTTTTTTCATCGTAATCCATGTGGTTATGGATCCTGATGTTAAGTAGTAGAGCCCAATCCTTAGCTATGTCCACCAAAGAGAATGTAAAAGGCCTAAACTTGATTTGGTTTTCTGATATCCCAGTAGGTTTCATGCTTGAACAAACCACATGAAACTCCTTTAAGTGCTTGTGAGGGTCTTTCCCTGCAAGACCATGAAAAGTTGGGAAAAGATGGATTAGACAAGATTTTAATTCAAAAGCAACATTTATAGTAGGATATTTAATGCAAAGTGGTTGTTGGTTTAGATCAAGAGCCACATACTCCTTCAAGGTTTGGTTTGCATTGTTAGCCATGCTTTCAGATTTTGATAAATTGGATGCCAAGACCGCTTATTGATGAACTCCAATAAACTTTCTTATTTGTTAGAGTTTAAGAGCAGAATCTTCCTTATCGTACAAGCTTGTAAAATAGAAGGAAAAAAAAAAAAAGAACTTATATTAAGTTGACAAATGAATTAAAATATCAACTCCCAAGCAATAGCGCCAAAATTTGATGTGTGTCAAAAGCACCAATTAAGTTCTCTACTTTAATCCAGCTTTGTAGTTAGGGTAAATAAAGGTCGATCCCACGAAAAGTTGAATTTAACCAATTTGTGTAAAATATAAATTCTTATGACAATAAAATAAAAGCGATTTTATGTTTTGAATTTTGAGAGTAACTTTGAAAGTAAAATCATATATGCAAACAATTAATAGAGAAAGCTACCAACAAAAAGGGAGATACACCCCTCGTGAAGGAATGACTAGTTGGAGGATTGGGTACCTTCATAACCCTTACTTTATCACTTCTAAACACACATGACTCTCAAAAAAATTATATTTAGAATCAAGAAAATCTTTACTTAATTAAATTAAAAACATAAATTTATTACTAAATACAAAATATTTATTGAAAATTTCGGAAAATGTTACATGCAATGTGGAACATGTCCAAAATATAAACAATATATATTCTTGTTTTTACTCAACTATAACAACAACAACAACAACAATATAACTAAGGAGCTCTGCTTTGTTTCTCATTATTGTAACAATTAATTAGATTATTACACAACATAAGACCAGACACCCCATAACTTTAGTGTGACTGCAAACTTTTAACCTTCGACTTCAAGATTGGGATTCTGAAGAATTACTTTGTTGCCAAACACTTGGCTAAATCTATTATCAACAATAACGGTTCTCGAGATCTTGTTACTAAAAAAATAAAAATCAACAAAGAGAGGAATGACTCCCTTGGACTCCGTGAGTGAAAAATCGTAACCAAAATGTACTAGTATCACTCAAAGCACCTATAATATCATTTAATCTCAAATAACAGTATTCATGTTTAATTCAATAATACAAGCATCTATGTGTAATTCTCATAAAGTCACGAATCACATGTTTTACAACAAATATCTAAAATTCATAATTCAAAAGTAAGCATAAAAAGTAAGCAAATGGCTAAAAAAGTAACTCAGCCCCGTACACTACCTCCCACTGGGCAGTTTTGCACCTGCAAACCAAACATAACTAGAAACATAATCACTAAATCCCTTATTCGAATCCACCCACCGGGCCTAAGCACTCAATTCTTTTAAAACACTTATCGGAATCAGAAAATTTTAGATCAGAATATTAAATCAAAACATCCTAGGGGCACCTGGATTTCAGTTTCAGAAATAAAATTATTTCAGAAAACATTTCTACTTCGTTGGCCCTTATCAATCACAAACAATTTCAAATAAACATAATTTAAATAATTCACTGAAACAATGCACTTGCTTATTTTTTCATATAACATAATTATTAAAAATACACATAATAATCTAGTCACCAAAGGGTAACGATTAATCACTCACCTTTAATAGATTTCATTCGTCACTTACACTTGCATTTAAGGATGTCGTTGATTCCACCACACTTTCTGAAGTTGCAATTACATTTTCCAAGTATTACTTAGTTTGACAATTCCTAAATTATGACCTTTTAGCTACGAAAATCTAGAGTTACTAAGTTTCAAGTATTTATTTAAAGTTAACTATTCTTTAATTATTTTCACCATGATCTTGAAGATATATTTGATTTTCACTTATATACTTAACCAAATTTAACAAACCCACATTTATACATTATCTTTAAGAATTATCCATCTTTCCTATATAGAAACTTTTCCTAAAATCAAACCTTGAACTCACTTAATTCCTTAAATGAACAAAAACAGGGCACTCGACAATTCTTGGTTGCCAACCTCAGATTCTGATGCTTATAAAATTCCCATACATGGAAATTAAATTACAAAACTTTTCAGTCTAATTAATCAAGATGTTAGGAACATTTCATCTTTAGAACTTTACTCTTAATTCAACATTTAAGGCCTCCTAATATCAATTTTACCAAAGCAGGCATAGTCAGTACCCAAAAATCACAACTATGAATTCAACCACCTAAAAATGCACACAACATGGAATCAAGACCTACACTACTCCAGATTTACTCTTTAGTATGTTAGGAGAAATTTTTGTTTGGAAGTCCTAGGTTATTTCAAATCACAACCTTTGATGAAGTTTCCTAGACTAATTGAAGCTCACTAAAACTCTTGCATGGATCTAGTTGCAGTCCAACTGCTCTAACTAAAAAATATACATGGAGCTAGGTTAGGAAATCTTGCAAACATTATCTGAACACCCTAAGCTACACTTTCTCTTTAGAACTCTTAATTTAATTCAATCTTAAAGCACCTGAAACACAAGATTTCACTAACCCACAAAATCTGGCCCTGCATCCCTTTAAAAACCTCTTAACTCTCATTTTCCAACACTTTACCCACAACCAACCCTTCTTTGTTCAAACCTCTTGCTCACTTTCATTAACTCCTTAAGCCATAACATTAACCAACCATTATCTACTCTTATTTAAGAACTTTTATTCAAACTCCATTAATACTTAACCTTCCAAGAATTGAATAACCAAGTTTCATTCATTACATTACCACTAGTTTCTCTTAGGCATTGTATCAAACACCTTAAGGGTACTCACTTCATTACTTGAGTATATAAGTGTATATATATATACCTTTTTCAAGAAACCAACACAACTTTCTTAATTCAAATTACACAAATTCCAAAAAATTAAATTCAAGCTAAACCAAAGCTTAAATTATCCATTACCATTATTAATACAATTAATCCACACTTTCCTCTTCTCCTTCATCTAACCACCATCATGTTCTTTGTTTTCCTAAAACCTTACTCACAATTAAATTACATACAATATCTACACTTAACAAATAAAGATCTTCAATGTTAAATTCTAAGAAAACAAGTTAAAACTTAAGTGTTAAGGTAGCTTAGCCCACTTAAATCCCAAGATCAACTTACAGTTGCTGCTGCCTTGATTGCCCTTGAGACAAATGGTGCCAACAAGAGGGAGCTAGCTGCATCGTCTAGGAGGAAGAGCTAGAGATCAAAAACAAGGCATGGCTGCTACCTTTATGTTATAGTCTCGTGGCTAGAATAAAGAGAAGCAAGGCTATTAAGGTTTGGAGGAAAAAGGAAAATGGCTAATCTAAAAGGGTAGAATGCCACATCACCTAAACTGTCAATCAAGGTCACTTGGCTGCTATGGAAGGTCACACGGCAGTACAAGAACAGAAAGACAAAATGGCAACACCAAGAATGGCTACAGGGAGGTTGCTACCTGCTACACCCCAAGCTAAATACAAACTCCAAGGTTCCTAAAATCAAGATTTATCCACCTACAACCAAGGAGGATGAAGGAGGTTGCTGCAACTTGAATTGCTTGGCTAGAACAGGGGAAGAAAGAAAACTCTAGAGAGACCATGAGAAAATAGGAAGGAAATAAGACGGTTAAGTCAATTAAGGGGAAAGAAAAGACAAGAAAATAAAACAATACAATGTAATTGGGTTAAAAGTCAATTGTTTTTTTAAAGATGTGGTGGAGAATACTTCCTTGTTATATCCATATATATAAATATTTACTTTTTGGCTTATAAACATGTGGTGCAAATTAATTTTAGTTTTATTTATGTATATATACACTTATGTTAATTGTATAGTTTACTTATTTAATTTTCTTGTGTTGGAGATTAAATTTTGATATATGTAAACCTATACTATTAATTACTCACTCACTTGAATTTACTTGGTCACAATGTTATTTACTTTACGATAACCAATACACAACATTTTAAAATTATATACTAAGGTTACACAAAGATATCAAATTATAACATCTTTAACTATATTTTTTTTGAATAAATTTGTTTATTTTATAACGTAAATTTACACATTACATCTAAAACTCAAATTTCCGTTGTCAAATTATAAGGGTTATAATAGAGATATTTACCGTGGGGATTCGACGTTGATCATTGATCACAATTATTCAATTATACATTCAAATAATCAGCCTAGAATATCAAGAAATTATGATATTCTGAATCTTTCCTTAGTTCGTCATTAATCAAAATAAACTATTCAATTAATCTCTTGTTATTAAACAACCTATTTAAGCTCTTAAGATTTAATTTAACAATAGTTTTAAGAATTAGAAAGATACCCAAAGCTAAGCAATAAACACATAAGTTCAGTTTATTTAACTTAGTCCATGTTCATCATAGCAATTACAAACTACTATTTGCTACTTATGTTAGAATCATCAAGCAATTAGAGACTTGATTCTCCTAAACTAGCAATAGGCAATATGGTCTAATCAGTTAGTTGCGCACCTAATCAATAGAACATACAACCATGACAAATGTAATAAAAAAACACGAAGATATCTGAAATGAATAATTAAACTAAAATGAAGAACAAATCAGATCTTACAATGCAATTCCACAGCTTCAATCCTCCTTTTTATCTGTAAAACGGAATTTAGTAACTCATATCAAAATTGAAACAAAATAGGAATTCAAAAAAAATGTTTTTGAGTCTTGAATAACTGATATCAAAACACTCTTAAGCTAATTGCATTTATAGGCTAATTAGAAGAGAAAAGAACTCTGAAATTCTAATCTAACTTGAAGTCCTTGGATTGGAGTCTCTGGTTGGCTAGGACTATTTTTGAATTGGAACTCTTAATTTGTCTTGAAAGTATATCCAAATACAACATCAGCTTTATATTCCTCATACAAATCCTTGGATTAAGATTCCTAATTACCTTCAAAATAGGTCTAAATGTAAAGATATGCTTGTTATACTCATACTAATCTGATTAGAAAGTTTATCCATTAATTCCTGAAGTGTTTGGATTCTATGGAGTGGTTAGAGATTAATTCCTACAGAATATCATACGGGCTTTCATGACTCACAAGGCCAGGCCATGCACCAATCTAGCCCATCTTCATTTAGTGCTCTTTTGACTTCCTCTTTTACTCCTTTTATGCTAAATGTGGTCCCTTTATCCAACAAATGTTCGTTCACTTCAATAAAACACCTAAAATCATAAAATAAACATTTATAAGTTCATACTCAAAATAACGAATAGGAATCAATGAAATTAAGAAATATTAAACACCTATCATTTTCTTTCTAGTTTATTTGATAATTAATTTTCACGTTACAAAATAATGTTAAACCAAATTAGGGCAGTGAGTTGTAGCCTTGGTGAATAGATTGGCAGGGAAAAAAACATAGGACACGACACAAGCACATAACCTCCAAATTCCAAACAGTTAGTATAAGTCCTTATGAAAAAGTACAAAGACCATATAATTTCTTCTTTTAAGGGCATGGAGGTGTTCCTTGGTTTATATTTTATTATGCCTCAATGGGTGAAGAGGTTGAGGAAGAGAGGAAGAGATAGAGAAAGAGAATTATTATGAAATTCAAATGGTTTTCTTAGAGATAGAAAGATGAAAAGATTTGAAAATTAATCTTATATCTTAAATGATGTGAGAATTATATATGTGTGTGTGTGTGTGTGTAGCAATTAGTGTGTCCATACTAGATTATGTGCAACTCGATTTATTACCCATTCGGACAGTTCAAAAGGCATGCAATTCACGCTGAAACTAGAGAATTTATGGAGAATTTACTCCCCTTAACCTCTCTAAGGATATTAGAACTCATAAAGTCAATGAATGAAGCATATTTTCTTAACCACCAAGCCAACCCTTAGATATGTTGTGAGAAGTTTGTAATTAATGTTATCTTACTGAAAAATTATGCATTTATTTTTATTAGGAGAGGGTCACATTTAGTCTAAATTTCACCAATTTTTTCATGTTCATGTTTAAGATAATGAGAGTATATTCTGGCTCATAATTTATGACTCTAATGTATGTCTAATTTTGTATATATACATTATTACTGTACTTAGCCTCATACTAGATTAGATTTGTTATGCTAGTTCAATTTGTACAGCCTATATAAACAAGCTTTTACTTTGTATATTTCATATCAAGCAAATACAAATTTACTAAAACTATTTACAGTTCACCTTGGTATCAAAGTCGAACATCGGTTCTCGTCTTTCTCCTTATAGGATTCAATAGTATCTACCCTTTTTTCTACAAAGAGCAAGCTCGATTATTGTAAGATCCAAGCATGATCCTAGGTTATCTAATTTAACAACCACAACAAATCAACAGATCTCATCATCCTCATTCAAACGACACCACTATCCTCAATATGGTCATGCTCATGCTCTGTCAATGTGGTATAACTCCTACATTGCTAACATATATAGTGGATCTTAGCATTATATATAAATATATTGACCTGTACTTTTAATACCAATTTATTGGTTTTAAGAGTGAGACTCCAAAGTTGGGTTTTAGGCCCCTGTATGCTCCAACATTCTAACTTAGTTCCACAATCTAAAATCTTGCTGAAGAGACGTTCCATGCGAGGGGATATCAATATGGTAACCCCCACATTGCTATCATGAGCTTCATACTATATATAAGTCTATGGGTCTTTCTAATAAAAGATTGGTGAATCTCTTCCTTCATCATATTCTTTATCATCATCAGGTGGTTGCTTGCTTGATCTATCTTATTGTCACCTGACCATACATTGCCTATGTTCAGTCAGTTTATGTCTTCACCTACCTATGTAAACTATACAGTCGTGTTTTGAATTTTAAGATATGTGAAAGGAATGCTTCTTCATGGTCTACATTCTCCTTTTACATCTCTAGCTTTGTCCACTTTGATCCTGATTGGGTTTGAGATCCTTTTGACAGATGATTTACTATAACTTTTTGAATTTTTTCTTGGTCATTCTTTGATTTCATGGCATAGCAAGAAAAAACTTCTTGACTCTCATTTTACTACAGACTCTGAGTATCAGTATGTTACCAGCATTGCTACTGAATTGATACAGTTATGAAGGTAAGTAGGAGACATGAGTGTTATCTTTGATTTCGATTTGTATCTGCTGCATCTATTCATTATGATAGTTAGAGTGCCATTCATGTTACACATAATGATGTCTTTCATAAGAACACGAAGCATCAATATATTGATTAGCAGGTTATGCATGCTCATATTACTCCGGAACTTCGGGTCCTTCACATTTCTTCTGAAGGACATATTGTCAATATTTTCACAAATTTATTTTCTCCAAAAAAAAAAAACTTACAGCTTTTTGTTTCTGAATTTAACTTGGTTTCGCAACAACCATCTTGAGTTTTAAGAGGGGAGTTAGAGTATATTTCAGCTCATGATTTCAGCCTAATTTTATCTATATATATTATTCCTGTACTTAGACTCATGCTAGATTAGGTACGTTATGGTATGTTAAATTGTACGATCTATATAAACAAGTTTTTGCTTTGTACATTTTCATATCAAGCAGTACTTTACCTAAACTTTTCAATTCAACTAAGATAATGACACTTGTAAATACGTAAGTTTAATTTGCTTTAGATTAGAGTAAAAAATAACTTTTGTCCTTACATTATGTACAGTAAAATAATAAGAAAAATTCATATGTACAATTGGCAAGGTGACACATAACTTCATTTAATGGGTTCATGATGATGGATAGTATCAGAAAGTAGAGATTTAAGAGGAATTTGATAGAAAATAGGGAGAATAGGTAGAGGAGTATAAAAAGAGGGAGAGTTAGATGAAACTAGGATTTGGAAAACTTGCTAACATGCAATCAATATTCAATTTCAATTTTTCAAAAAATCCTAAACAAATCCATACTAAGTGTTTTTTTAGGCTTTACATAAAACCCTGGAATAAAAACATAAATAACATAACTAATCCTGAAAATATTAATAATAAGTTCCTAATTATATTATTACATAAATAAACATGAATACATATATAAATATAAATCTCTAGATTATTCTAATCTTATTCCCTATCCTATGTAAATAGGTTTTCACTTTGTATATTGTTATCGATATTAATCACACAAGTGCATGTATGATAACAATATAGTCAAAAAATAAAGTGTCGAGCCTATGAGGAATTGCAAATTAGTGTTGAAAAACTAATCTAATCTAAACCTAACTAATAACACATTAAACTTAAGAATTTAATTGAGAAGACCTAGAATTACAACTTCCCTAACACTTCACTCGGATTATTATTATGTGGAAAACCAGGTCACTTACAAAATAAATGCTCTTCAAATTGATGAAGGTTTAAAGAAATCCTTATGCCATCTTATTAGAAGATTCTGATGAAGAAAAGGAACAATTGAATGCTTTTATAATAGAGTAGTATAATTCAGACTAGAGTTTAGAAGAGTCATAAAATGAATATAACTATGAGATAGAAAAATCTGAAAATTCAGAATGTTGTTCTGATAATGACAGTGACGAATGTATCCTAAAAACTATAGGATTAAACAACCTTAGTATAACTCTTGCTCCTTGCACATTTGTTTTCTTCTTAATCTCCTTAACTTCTTAGCTCAAATGTGTATTTTGATTGCCCCACATAAACCTCTTTAAATAGGCTTCAAAACCCTCAAAAGAAGTGCAACTCAGACTAGGAATCGAACCGACACTACAGCACTGAAGTTTAGAGTGGAGGATCACCGTTGGTAGCCTATAAGCTACTTTTTTGGTGCCTAGGGGCCACTTTGTCTTGTCTTGGGTGCCGAGGCACTACTTTTCTAGTGCCTAGGCACCATTCCTCTCTGTTTGGAAGGTTTTACACCCGAACTTGAGCATTGTGGAGGCCTTTTTCCATGGCCTTGGCTCTTGATGCGTAGAAAATCCTTGTTAAACTCTACTTTGACTTCAAAGGGGTTTTCTTTAAGCATTAAAACCTTCAAAATACACAAACTAATGAATGAATGGAATTTTTCATAACCCACACAAGAGGTATGACTGGCCAAAGGAATGGATAACCAAACATCCGTAACCCTGACTTCAAAAAAAAAAAAAAAAAAAACACGACTAATGAATAAACTAAAGAATAATAGTAAATTTTATAAAACATAAGTTTAACTATAAAAGTTTGTTTTCTAAAACATATAACAAATTATTAAAAATTTCGGTAGAAGTTCCTTGCAATGTGGAACATGCCTAAAAATACAAACATATAATTCCTAATTACATTTGTCACACCCCTCACAGAGGCATGATTGGTAGGAGGATTGGATAACTAAACCTACATAACCCTGACTTATCACAATTGAATACATATGACTCTTGACTAAACCATTACATAAAA
Source organism: Quillaja saponaria (assembly GCA_029379385.1). Lineage (NCBI taxonomy): Eukaryota > Viridiplantae > Streptophyta > Magnoliopsida > Fabales > Quillajaceae > Quillaja > Quillaja saponaria. The sequence goes on along the minus strand of CM055611.1, from coordinate 10,997,091 downwards.
ACAAACTTCATAAAACAGGAGTTAACTGTAAATGTTTGTTTACTACATATAATAATTTACTAAAATATTATACAACATAAGACCAAACACCCCACAGCTTTAGTATGACTGCAAACTTTCATTTTTGACTTCAAGTATGAGATTCTGAATTTTACCTTGCCATCAAATACTTGGCAAGCCCCGTGTTGGTGGTAGACTTCCTTTAAGATCTTGTTACTAAAAAAATGTAAACAAAGAGGGGTGAGTCCTACTGGATTCAATGAGTGAAAAATCATACCCAAAGGGTACTAGCATCACTTAACACACACATATATAATATATAATCAATTAATATCAACATATCATTAATTACAAACCACTAAAGTTATACATGCAAGATTACAAAAACATAACAAGCACATTTCAACTAGTATTTTGTACAATCCAACAAAACTATCAAAGTATTTAAAGCACGCAAAGCACTAAACAGAATTATTGAAATTAGAATCACTGAATCTCCTTCTCTAAATCCATCTACTGGGGTTAAGTACTCAAATATCTTTTTAAAACACTTATTAGAATTAGAATATCTTAAAATATCCTAGGTGCACTAGGATTTTATTTTAGGAGTAAAAATCATTTCAAAAAGAAAAAACAATTCGTTGGCCCTTATCAGTTACAAATAATTTCAAACAACAACATAATTCAAATAGTCAATCATAGCAATATGATTCTTATTTACCACTATATACATAGATACATCAAACAATCAACACACTAATCCAGCAACCAAAAGGTCACAATTAACCACTCACCTTTTACTGATCTCCTTCGTTACTTACTCTTGCGTTCATGCATGTTGTTGACTCAACAACACTTTCCGAAGCTGTAATTACAATTTTCAAGTATTATTAAGTTTACAAATTTCATAAGTTATAACATTTTAATTATGAAAATCAAGAGTTATTAAATTTCAAGTATTTATTTAAAATTTACTTCTTTTAGGCATTTTCACAACGCTTATCGAATATATGTTTATTTTCAACTTACAAGCTTAATCTAATTCAACAAAACCAAGTTTAAACATTATCTATCTTCAGGGCATTAACTGTCTTTCTTACTTAGAAAAATATCTTAAAATCAGCCTTGAGCTTACTTAATTCATCACATGATCAAAAACAGGCACTGCACAAATTTCTAGCTGACAACCTTTGATTTTGATGCTTAAAGAATTCTCATATTTGAATGTTAAATTACGAAAATTTCCAATCTAGCTTATCAAGGTGTTAGGAACATTTAATCTTTAGAACTCTACTCTTATTTCATATTTTAAGACCCCCTAACATCAATTACTTCAAAACAGGTACAGTCAAGACCAGAAAATTATAACCATGACTTCCAATACCTCCAAAATACACTACAAGGAATTTCTCCAGATTTATCCTTTAATATGTTAGGAACAACTTTTATTCGTAAGTCCTCATCTAATTTCAACCACAACCCTTGACAAAGTCTCCCTAATTGACTGAAGCTCACTAAAAACCATGTATGAACCTAGTTGTAATCTAATAACTATACCAATAAATATACTTTGAATCAAGTTATGAAAATTCTCGGATATCATCTCCATACTATAAGCTACATTTTCTCTTTAGAACTCCTAACCTAATTCAGTCCTTAGGACACCTGAAATGTATGATTTCTCTAGCTTATAAAATTTGTTCTTGTTTCCCTTTTCATTATTCACTCAATCACCATTTATCATCACTTTCAAACTTACATTCCTATCAACTTTTATTTCACCTCATTAATTTCCTAACTCGACTGTTATAACCCAATAAAGAAAAATCGAGTTCTAGACATAATATATAAATTTTTATTATAAAAATAATAATAATAAATGCTTAAACGAATTAATTAAATATGTTATACCTCGATATATTAGAGTACATTTAAAATTTTGGTGTATAAATTTATTGTTGGGAAGTAAATAAAATTGTGAATCAAGTAAAATAAAGTCAATAAATTAATTCAATGAATAAATTAAATTAGAGTAAGTATACAAGAAAAAATATATATATATACATACATATTAAAAAAAAAAAAAAAAGAAGAAGAAGAGACTAATATCAACCACATATTTTCTTAAGCAAATGACTTTGACCACCTTACCCTTGAATTTTTCTTTTTGCTGACCGTAGACTTCCTTGCTTTCTATTTTTATCTTCATTTTTTTGTTTCATGATCTAGCTCTTTCTTCCCTTGTTTTTGCTTTCATGATTTCCTCATCCAGCTGAGCTCCATAGCACCTCGTTGGCAACCAATCTCTTTCTATATTTTTCCTTACTGACCACTTTGGCGGTCAGCTCGTTTTAGGCAGCAGCAATTGCAGTTGGCCCTTCTTCCTTTTCTCCTCAATGGGTGCTGTTTGTAGAGTAGCAGTTGTGGTTCTTTTGTAGGTGGGCTAGCTGCCTTCCTCAGACAAGCTGGCAACTGAAATCGAGGGGGAGATAGCACCTCCCTCCTCTTCCTTGGTTCTAACCCTCACAGTCTTTTTGTCTATTATTGGATGCCAATTGAATTCTCTTTGTATGTTTTGTTCTTGTGTTGCTCGTGCTCTACTTGCCTTGACCGTGCAACACTTTCTTGAGCTCCAATTTCAGTCTTTGCTTCCTTGTTCTTGCTTTATTGTTGAACGACTTGAAATGGACAGGAACAGTTGTGGGTCTGCTATCTTATTGGGAGTTGCTTGCCATGCTTGTGTGGAAGGTAAAAATCTAAGTTTGATTTTAGTTTGCCTTTTCTACTACGAATGTAGAGTTTGAGATAATGGCGGAGTTATTGATATGGATGGCTGATTGCTTCGCTTGTGCACTTCAAAGATAGTGCCAAAAATTTTGTGTACAATGTAGCAATTAAGGCATATTAGGCTATAAAATGCCATGAGAAGTTTCTTTTGTAAACATGTAGCATGTGATCACACAAGACATAATCTTTTAAGCTAATCATTTTAGTAGTGGAAGAAAATCTTTTAAGCTAGTCAATGTGTATATATATAATAATAGTCATGGGTCTCATAGAGAATCAATCACAAAATTATTTAACTTTCTACATTATATGAATTTAGTTCACAACAGACTTTGATGAAATCAAAGTACCTGGTTTTGGAAACACATCTTATGTAGGACCTACCCCAACCACTTTGTTTAATGCTAATTGAGTTAGGGGCATTTAAAACTACAATATTAGCACTAGTAGTTAAAATTGAATTATGAGGTTTTCATTGTTATTGCTGGAAAACAAGAGCTGAGAATTTAAGTCCAAATCATATCAAATTGTTTGATTATACAAAATCAAAACCTGAAAGTCATTTTACATGACATGGTAGGTAGCAAGATGGATGGTGGGTCTGAGAAGTAGCAACAGTTATGAATCATAATGATAGAAAAGAAAGTCATTAAACAGCACTTAAGGTTAACTATTGCAATTTTGTCCCAAACTAGAAATTAGATGCATCAGGGAAGTAAAATAACGGTTCAAGATAGAGCATATTTCTTGGAAAATAGTGATTAGAAAATAGATGAATTAGTCAAAATAAAGATATAGGTTTAAGGTAGATCACATTTGTTGGACAATGAGGAAAGGAATTTATGCCCTAAAGATGCTTGACAAAGTGTTTAACAGAATTAGTTATAAGATAATGAACAAAACTTGGTATATTTAAATTTATGTAGTTAAGGATTATTTAAATTTAAAAAAAAAAAAAAAATCTAAGAACACAAAGTAAAGTATCAATTGTTAAATGGTTAAAGATAGGAAAATCTTGGAACTTGAATGGATTGATATTGGAAATAATAGTTCAAGTCTTTAATTGATTTTAATTGATTAATTTAACATGAATTTGATGCTTAGAATATAAGTAATGTAGACTTAAAGAATTAATGTTGATTTCTAGGGATGTATATGTATAATGTATCTATATATATACATACATAAATCAGAATTAAAGTTGTCCTTCAGGTAGTTATAAAATGCCTAGGAGTAATAGGTTATGCAGGATTTTTAATGTCCTATTTTCGGTTCATGTAAGGAATTGAGTGGGTTCAAGACACATTTTAAGAAAAGTTTCTAAATAGAAAAGATAGATATACTTGTCTATTAATAAACCTAACAAATAGAATTGGATTTCGTTTTTCCTAGAGAAAGTTATGTTTAATTAACTTAGGTAAGGTCAAAGCCGTCAAAATCCTGCGTTTTATAGAATTTGATGTAAATTCAAAGAATAAACTGTATTGATATACAAATCTAAAAATTACAAATGATATACCATTATAAAGATGCATGTGTCTAGTATTTTATAAATTTTATGAAACTAGATTCAGAATTTCCTAGAGAAAGATATGAGCTTTAAAGTGGACACTGGTCCAAAGCCCAAGTTTAGACAGTTTCAACATCTCTAACTCACTAAGTGCTTTCTATTTATTCTAATGGTTTCTTCTACCCTATGCATTGCCAAGACATTTAAAATGTTTTTTTATTATTAACCCTATCACATAAAGTCAATTCATATTAATTGACATGCAATAGCTTAATGTAAAACTTTTGTAAAGAAACCTATATAAGTTGAGATAGAAGCTTAGTAATTAAAAGATTATAACAATAACGTTTATGAACTAAAAAATTATTTGGGAATATGAATTTCAATTCCGAATTCTAATGTGGACATGATATGATGTGAGGAAGCAAGTGTGAGTGACGAATGGAATTGGTTACGGGTGAGTGGTTAATTGTTGCCTTTGGGGGCTAGATTATTATGTTCAATTGTATGTGTATTTATATAAATGTGCTAGTGCAATATTTTAGTGAGTTAGTTGAATCATTCTTGTTTAAAATTACCTATGGTTGATAAGAGCCAACACATGAAAGTTTTTTTAAGAAATTATTTTTATTTCGAAATTAAGATCCAGGTGCGCCTAGGATAAGAGTTTATAAGGTTGTATTTTAAGGAATGTCCCATATTGTCAGGAACCTTTACCAAAATTTTCAGTAAGTTGTGATTTGTTTTAATCAACAAACTTTTTAATCATTGGTTAGTCAAAAGTCATTATCGTTCCTTTATTTGAGTCAGGGTTACAGAGATTTAGTTACCATTCCTCCGGCCAGTCATGCTTCCATGAGGGGTGTGACATTAACATTAATACCTTTAACGAAACTAACACGTAAACTGACTAAGACACACTGACTGCTAAAAATAATAAAAAAACTAATATTCATACATAAAAATTTAAAACCATTGGCGAACTAAGTGGTTTTCAAAAACCACAAGCACTAATAAAATCAGCACTCCCATAGGTAATTAATTTAGCTAAGTGCTAAAAGTGCACTAAAATTGGATACATACTAATATTAAAAAGTAGTTTCAAATAACTTTAAAATGCCTAATTTAATGCAATAAGTGAATTTGAGCCAAACTAAAAAAACACATTACCCTATTAAGATCCTACTCACTACAATTAAATCTAAGAATTGGAAGTATTACCTTTATCAACAATATCCATGTTCGTGATATCCCACACTTAACACCAGCTAAAGTCTCATTAGTCAATCAGTGCGTAAGGTGAATTATAAAGAATCAATACCTATGACCATTGCAAGTCAAAAACAACAGATGAATCAACAATTCATTTTCAAAACCAAAGTGGCAAATGATTAACAAGAAATAAATCTTGACAAACACTTATGAATCAAAATTGGAAGGAAATTGTTAATGCAAAGTTAATCTGCATGGGTTACGGGAATGAACGGTCTTGAAGTAGCCTTCGGATGACCTTTCGGCGACCTGGCTTCCTGGCAATATCGTGTCCTGCAAAATAGAGGACGGGAGTCGAGTCCGGGATGAACTCCCAAGATCCTCCGATGCGCAAGTCAAAAGGCGAAGAGCTCAGTAAATGGTAAGAAGAGGAGAGCTAACTTGAAAAAGACTTTCACTTTTGGTTATTCTTACCCTCCTCAGGAAAATGACATGTATATATAGAGTAGAAGAGCACTAGCACGGGCCACTGGAACTGTTCAAGTATGCAAGTGAATACGCAACGGCCACGTGGCATGCTCTCATTGGATGTCATTATAGATTAACACTAAGTCCCATAAAAAAAGGACCCGATCAAAACAACCCAGAACGACCAGAACGATCATTAAGGTCGCCACTAGGATCGAACTTTATCTGGCGTGTGAGGTAGCAAGAAGCAAAGGCGCTCAAGTCATCGGTAGCCACGTGGAAAACCCGAGGCAAATCACGTGGGTCTGGGTCAAACTTTCTGACGCCATTTGGTCATATTATAATTCTTTGAATACCGGGTCGGGCTTTACACTGTTATTGGACGAAATCGTGACAGTGCCACATGGCGGTGTGGTGTGTGGGCGCAAAGTGCGAGGCAAACCTTTGAGGCCTATATAAGGTTCCACAAACCCCACATTCGTGCCCTACTTTAAGATTTCTGTCGCGAAGCTTTGCCAATTTGCGTTCAACCAGCTCGACTACTCGGGAGATAAACTTTCTGCACGCTTTCTTTCATCACTAGGTACGAGCTTCTAAACTTGAAAACTTTTCATCCGTTCCGTTGTTCAGTTAACATGTCTAGTGAGGGAGATACTCCATCAGCCCTGCCCTTCGAGACTTCGACAAGTCAGATGGCCACTCGGCAGATAGCACCATAGTACCTGTGGGTGAGAAGCCTAAATACCGACCAGGGAAGGGAAAGGTTCTTTCGCCTTCCCTACCTTATCATTCGTCCACATCCCAGCTCAGAAAACACCGAGTTTGAGAGCTTCGAGGATGAGGACGAGGCCACTGCTCTGGCTCGCTTCTCGCCCGAACAGGACGAGGACGAAGAATCTGACAATGATATGGCGATTTTCTGGCCTCAAACTAACATCACCGTTGTAAACGCCATTGAGAATGTCATAAGTGACCAAAAGTTAAAGCTTGCACGCAAGCGGTATTTTGAACAAGTCGGGGCCAAATTTTACAAGGTCGGTTCTTACGGAGATTGCCAGCATCACTCTCGCCCGAACACTTTATGCTTTTATAAGGAATACCTGAAGGTTGGGGTTCGCTATCCTTTCCACCATTTTATTGTCAAAATGTTGAAACGCCCTCGGTATCTGTCCAGTTCAGATCACTCCTAACGGATGGCGATTTCTGATAACCTTCATTGGCATCTGTCACACTTTACAGATTCGCTCATCCTTGACTGTGTTCAAGCATCTTAATCAAATTAAGAACACGTCGAGGGGGTGGATATATTTTTCTGCCAAGTTCGACATGTACCAAGGACATCCTGACAACAACAAGGAATGAAAACTCCGGTACTTCTTCGTTCAGGCTCATCGCCCTACAGGTTTACTGCACCACATGGGGGTTTTACGAATATGGAGGCCTAGGAAACCTCTGAAGATGACTTGAGTACAGCGCAAGAAGTACTATAAAATTGTCAAGTACAAGAAGTTTCAAAGGGACGGGCTTTTTGACATTACATTTTTTACTTCTGGCCCGATCCTGGTGAGGATAAGTTTATCCGAGTTGGATTTTAGTTCGCACCACGCAACGTCGTGCTTTTATTGAATGATATTGGTCATTTATTGTTACTGAATTTTTTGATTTCTTGCTTTGCAAATATGGGTCTGACACAAGAACAGGCTAGAAACCAGGCGGCGTCTCGAGGCCTTAAGAGAGAGAGCTGAAAAGGCTTCAAACTCTAAGGGAAAAAGGTCGATGAAGAAGGGTATGAGAGCGCCCAAAAGGTCAAAGCCAAGCTCGGCCTCCCAAAGACATATCCGAAGTATCCTCCATTCCCCGGGCTCAGGAAGAGTCCTGGACAAGAGACAACAGAGGGCGTGTTGCCCTTGAGTACAATCCATGCAGACCTCGTCCCAAATCAGTTCGCTCGCATAAGAAGGGGAGGGTAGAGCCCACCTCGAGGGAGCAAATCGGACCAGATGGCTTTTCTCTGGCCAAGGTTCTGGCACACGTTCCTAGGCATCCTTAGGGATGCCTACATCAGCAATATCCCCAGTGCGGCCTATGCCGTAGCGAGGGGGAGTACCTTGCCTGCGGACACTGCCCTGATAGACGATCTTCATCTGGAGAGCGCATTTATTACCGGACTGTCTACTGACGTTCAGATAAGGATGACCTTTATGACTTGTAATGTTTGTGGCATATTATTGATGTGATATTGTTGGTTGCAGTTCCTCCAATACCAGGCGTCCTTGTACACAAAGTTGAAGAAAGCCCAGGAGGACGCCGAATATTCCACGGACAAACTGCTCGGTACCATTCAAGAAAATGAGAATTTAAAGGCTCGGTTAATCCAAGTGGAAAAGGCCGAGGTTGAAGGGCGAGCTGCTTCAAAACAATTTGAGTCACTGCAAGCCGAAGTCTTGTGTTTGGGGGCTAAGGTGGAAGGGTGGCTCGACAAGTGCCATAAGCAAAACGAGGAGGCAAATCTCCTTAGAGAAGAAATTGAATCTGAGGTGGTCCAATTGAGGGAAGAGAAAGACGAGGAGATTGCCAAGCTGAGAGCCAAACTGGAGGTATCCAAAAAGGAGGCCCGGATAGTTGTGGAGAATTTCAAAAATTATGACGATTGTCGAAAAGTGATCTATGATCATGGCATTCGTCTGTACACGAATGGATGGGTCGGCAATCGGGTATGGTGAAGTGACCTGGTGAGGAAGAAGTCGAAGAGGAGGAGAGGCTGGCGAAGATGCTCGCCGAGGCTAAAGCTGACAAGGAAGAGGGATTTGAAGACGAGGGCGCCGTGGACGAGGAGGCCATAGAACCGGATTTAGGCGATCAATAGTTCTAGGGACACTTGTTTGAATTTTTGTAGTGAATTTTAATTAATTTTTATTAAGCATTTAACCCATCTTTATGATTATGATTTGGCCAACTCTAAATTGCAAGTCTGCGTAATGAACTTTAAAACAAACAGGCGATCTACCTTAATGAGGCTTGAAGCTGTCCCGCGTAGTGTATAAGGTCGGATCTCCTTTTAGAGTCTGCCTTAAAGTCTGAGTGGGATGATTTGGCCAACTCCTCGCATTTCTTCCGAGTAAACTCGACGGAGGCTCGGACTACAGTATGGAAATCTGGCTGGCCTCGCTTGCCTTGACCACGAGCATCGAGAGGTTGGGTTCACTGTTAGGGTCGTTGGATCGAATAGGTGAACCTCAACAGTTCTCGCCCCTAGGTTTGGAGATCTTGAGCGAACTCGGCAGAGGCTCGGACCGTAGGACGGAAACCTGGCGGCCACACTTGCCTTGACCGCTAGCACCGGGAGGTCAGGTTCATTGTCAGGGTCATTGGATCGACTAGGTGAACCTCAACCGTTCTCGCCCCCTGGTTTGGAGATCTTCAGTGAACTCGGCGGAGGCTCGGATCGCAGGATGGAAACCTGGCGGCCTCGCTTGCCTTGACCACGAGCATCGAGAGGTTGGGTTCACTGTTAGGGTCGTTGGATCGACCAGGTGAACCTCAATCGTTCTCACCCCTGGGTTTGGAGATTTCTTGTACTTGGGATAAATCCTTGTTGCCTAAAAAAAGATTTAGATTTGTAACATTAAAATGAACAAAGTAAACGATCTACATTAATTTTTACAAGCAGAATTAGAAGGAGAAAAATATTTGCAGAAAAAGGCGATCTACATTAATGGTAATATTTTTTCAAATGTCTCGCATTGAAGCTGTTCGAGAGAACTTTTCCCTCTTCTGCTTTGATTTTGTAGGCCCCTGGATCCACAATGTTGGAAATTTGGTACGGACCTTCCCACGATTCCTTGAGTTTTCATTCCGAGCTTCCACTCTTGAATTGATTCAGTCTTAGAACAAAATCACCCACTTGTAGAGGTCTTAGTTTCACCTTATCATTAAAGTGTCGGGTTGTGGTCTATTAGTGGACAATCTGGTGAAGGCGAGCTTTCTCCCTAACCTCATCAAGCAAATCAAAGTTCGATCTTATTTCGGTCTCATTGCTCTCCTCATAATAGGTCTCAACCCTAGGGGATGAAACCCTTATTTCCACTGGTATGACCGCCTCCATTCCGTAGAGGTTGAAAGGCGTTTCTCCCGTCGCGATCTTCCACGTAGTGTGGTATGACCATAAAACCTGCTGTAAGTGTTCTTCCCAGTCTAATTTATTCTGATCTACCTTTTTCTTTAGTTCTTCCAGGAGTACCTTGTTAACAGCTTCTGCCTGGCCGTTAGCCTGAGGGTAGGCTATCGATGAAAAACATAAGGTCAATTCCCAATTCTGAGCACCAGGATTTAGTAGGTCGGCTGTCAAACTGCCTTCCATGGTCGGTAACTATGGCTTTTGGTATTCCAAAATGACAGATTATGTGTTTCCACAAGAACTTCTCCACGGCTTTGGCATTGATTGAGGTCGTCGGCTCTGCTTTAGCCCATTTGGTAAAGTAATCACAAGTTACCAAAATGAACTTTTTCACCTTTCCCGTTCTTCCCCCAGGAAAAGGTCCTAGAATATCCAAACCCCATATAGCGAAGGGCCAAGGGCTGATGATGGATGTTAATTTATTCAGGGGTAACCTTGGCACCCTAGCCTGACCTCTGGAAATTGTCACACTTCTTCACCCACAACTTGGCATCTTCTTGAAGGGTAAGCCAAAAATATCCCGTTCTCAAAACTTTCTGCGCAGGCGAGTATAGGACCTCCTATACAAACGGTCATGTATTATGCAATATATTGCGCCTCTTCTTTTGACAACTTTTGCTTCAACTGTATCTGAAGGGAGCCCGCCCCATTGTATATAATCCACTAGTGGAGTCATCCATGACGGACCCGACGTGCCGACAGCCAAAGTCTCGGACTCCTTATAACTCGGTCTTTTTAATGTATGGATTCAAGCCTTCATCTTAACACATCCGTGGAGCTTGGAGAGCTCATCCGCTCGCCCATTCATATTCCTTGGTATCTATGCTGTACTACTACTTTCGTGAAATGGCTAATGAGTTGTTTCACCTTTTCCAGGTATTGGATCATGGCGATCTCCCGTGCTATATACTCACCCGTTATCTGCTTCACCACTAACTGAGAATCACAAAAAACTCTCAATTCATCCACTCCAGTTGCTCTGGCCCATCGGAGACCCAAAATCAGAGCTTCGTACTCAGCTGCATTGTTGGAGGCAGGGAAGTCAAACTTTATGGCGCACACCGTTACTTGGCCGTCCGAACAAGAATCATCATGATATGGATCAATTTACCTATCCACTTTTGTTCTAAACAAAGTCTATTCATTATTGCTTCTTTAATGGGTAAACCATTTAAACTTGATGGTGCCTTAACTTCAAGAACAAGACAGAGTATTACAAGGGTATGTGTTGAGCTTGATCTTTTGAAACTATTTGCTCAAAAAATTTGGATAGGATGTGGTGAAGGAAAGGGCTTTTACCAAGAAATTGGATATAAAAATGTCCCTAAATATTGTAATTAATGCTGTCAACTTGGACATGGAGTGGATGAATGTAAGGTATCTTTAAATAACCATGAAATCATAAAGAATCATTAAGATCAAACCAAGAATATCAAGAACTAGGAATTTGTACAAGATAAGAAGTTGCAAGAACCAAAAGAGATCGAAAAGATAGTTTTGGGGAAAGAAAAGACTAAGGAAGTTTGGATTCAAAAAGGAAAATTGAAGGTAGCGATGCAAGAAGATGATAACCAGCCAATTACAACCAACAATCCAAAGAGACTCTTGGTCAACAAGTTTCTTAAGGAGGGTCATCGTCGGCATCCCTTTCCAATGTTAATACTATTCGGGAATTAGAAGAATTAAATTCAAATGATCATGGCATTGGAGTACTTGATGGAAATCTTATGGATGGTATGAACAATAAAGTAATTGGGCAAAGAGAAAGAAGTCATGAAAAGAACAAGAATAGCCTTTGATATTTGTATTCAAGACTCATTAGAAGAAGAATAAGAATTCATTCAAGACCAATAAGAAAGCAATCAAGTTAATTAAGAAGGTGATCTAAAGTCTCAAGAAGACAGAGGTGAACTAAGCAAGGGCTCTCAAGACCATTAGCTTCTCAAGTTAAATTATGAGACGGTGGATAATCCTTTTTATGGTACTGAGGATTTTGAGCTAAACTCGTGAGAAGATTTGGATAGGATGATTCATACTCTGAATCTTTCCCCTAAGAATGGTCAAAAGAGTCCTCTAAAGCAAATTTCTTAGCCGTTCAGTTTTGTTAGGGTTAGGGTTAGGGTTAGGTTAGGGTTAGGTTAGGGTTAGGTTAGGGTTAGGGTTAGGTTAGGAAGGACTTGAGAGCATGAAGGCAACAATGAACAATCCATTCTATAAGGTTAGCAATAATTTTCCTTCTTCTACTTTCAAATGATTAATCTTATTTATTGGAATGTTAGAGGAGTTAGGAATATTAAAACAAGACGAAGGCTTTGTAAATTAAAAAGATTACATAAATGCACCCATGGTGGTTATTTCGGAACCTAAATGTCCTTTGATAAATTAAATGTTCTTGCAACTTTATGTGGCTTTTCAAATTCTTTATCTAATTTAGATAATAATTTGTGGCTGTTTTGGGATGACTTAATTACTTGTTTGGAAGTTTTAAATTAGGACAGTAAGTGTCTTTGCAAGTTAAACACCAGAGTATGGACACTCCTATGTTTCTTTCTTTTGTACATGCAAAATGTACTAGGGTGGAAAAAATGCTTTTGTGGAATGATTTGATGCATATTAGTAACCTGGTTGGATCAAATGGCAGGTTAGTAGGAGGAGATTTCAATTGTGTTCTCTCTCTACAGTGTCTCGATTTATATGGACTAATAAGCAAGAGGGCTTAGCTAGAATCTTGAAGAGGTTAGATTGTTTTTTGATAAATTCATGCTGGACTAATGTGGATTTCCATGTCTCTCAGCTTAATAGGAAGTATTCAGATCATAATCCATTGAAAGTGGAAGTTCATGGACAAGGCATTTTACTTAAAGCTCCATTTCACTTCCTTAATGTATGGAGTCACCATAATCAGTTTTTGTCTACAGTTTGATACTCTTGTGATAAGCCATAACTTGGTAACCAAAATGTATGTTTTGGATGCCAAATTAAATTGTTTGAAAAACGTATTGCGGGGGTGGAATAAGGAAGTCTTTGGTCGTGTTCCAAATAGAGTTAAAAGTGCTGAAGAGTTTGTATCTTATACTGACTAGGCTGTTGATAGGGGCAAAGCATCTTTGGATGATCTAAGCAAAGCTTAAGCTTTATTAGAGGAGGAGCTCATCATTGAGGAGGAGTTTTGGCAAAAAAAGTCCCCAGTTAAATGATTAAAGGAAGTGAGAGATGCACTAAATTTTATCATTCCTCAGTCAAAGCTAAAAGGAGCAGATTAGCAATCTTCAAAATCAAAGATGCTTCCGGAAATTGGCTTGATCAATAGGCTGATATTGAGAGGGCAACAATTGAACACTTTATGCACCTTTTCACAAGTGAAGGTAATACTTGCATTCCAAAATTGGTAATTAAGGAATTTAATAGCAAACTGAGTACTTTTGCTATGGAGGTGAGCTTTCAAAATTTGTAAGTAGAAAAGTCATTGTTCTACTACCTAAAGTTGGACTCACCTCAATCATTCACTAAAAGACCAATTAGCTTATGCAACTTTACTTCCAAAGTCATATTCCGCATATTAAATAATCAGTTATCTCCAATTTTACCCCTCATAATATCTAAAGAGCATAATGGATTTATGAGGGTACGAAGCATTATAGATAATGTGGCCTTGGCCCAAAAATTGGTCCACGATTTCAATAAAAAAGGTACTGAGTTGCAACACCATTTTCAAGTTAGACATGGCAAAGGCTTATGACCAGGTTAATTGGTTATTTTTAGTTTTGGTTCTAAGGAAATTTGGATTTTGTGAATATTGGTAGTCCATGGTATTCAGTTCTAGTGAATGGGAGCTCAGTAGGTTTTTTCAAGCCTTCAAGAGACCTTCGACAAGAAGATCCCTTATCTCCTTTTTTGTTTCTTCTAGCATTTGAAGTATTAAGTCTAGGGCTTAAACAAATTATGGAAACAAGTAAAGTTAATTATTTTTTCCATCGCATGGCTCTCCTAAAATATCACATCTTTCTTTTACTGATGATGCTATCATATTTTCTAATGGTAAAAAACATTCTTGCGAGGCCTTAATTACTTTCTTAAAAGAGTATTAGGCTAATTCTGGTCAGCTGGTGAATAGACAAAAAAGTTATTTTTAACAAGTGCTAAGGCCTTTTCGCAATGCCTAAGAATCATCAATAATGTCACGAGGTTCATACATAAAAACTTCCCAGTGACTTATCTTGGTTGTTGTCTTTTTGCAGGTCACAAGATAGTGGCGTTATTCACCAACATGATATCAAAGATTCATTTAAGGATCTCTTCTTGGTCTTCCAAATTTCTGTCACAAGGCAGAAGGTCAATCTTAATAAAACATGCTCTTAATTCAATGCCTTTGTACCTTTTGAGTACTTTGGATCCTCCTAAATCTGTTTTGATTAAAATGGAGAATGCAATTGCAAATTTGTTTTGGTGAGCAAAGGATAGCTATAGAAAATTTCATTGGTGTTCTTGGAAAAACATTTGTCGCCCTATTCAAGAAGGGGGACTTGGTGTTAGATTACTCTTTGACATGGCTTAGGCTTCCTCAATGAAGCTTTGGTTCAATTTACAGAAAAAGTCAATCTCTTTGGGCATGCTTCATCTTAGCTAAATATTGCAATAAGTTGCATCCATTGTGTTCTAATCCTTCAAATGTTTCTCCTATGTGGAGTAGGCTGGTTGGATGTAAAGATCTTGTTGAGCCCCATTTTTTTCTAGAATGTGCCAAAGGGGCATATTAGCTTTTAGTTTGATGTATGGTGTGAGCTTGGGCCACTATACTTACTTGTTGAGGAGATACCGAATTAGCTTGTACACTTACAACTGTGTGATTATTTCCATCTCTTGGAGGTTGATAGACAACTAATATCGAGGATAGTGCATCCCAAAACTCTTAAGCTGCAAATTGGCAATTATGATGATGAGTTAGTGTGGACTGAAGAGAAGAGAGGTGATTCTCAATTTCATCTGCTTGGAGTGTTATTAGGCAAACAAATAACGTGCAACCTTGTTTATCTTATTCATGGCATCCATTACTTCCAATTAAGGTATCTCAATCTTTGTCTGGAAATTATGGTAATGATTTTCTTGCCTTGGACTGCTATGTGATGAGATTCAGCATTTCATTAGCTTCTTGTTGTCGATGTTATGCTAATCTTGATATAGAAACAAGTCAGCACTTTTTTATGTCCTCCCAAATTGTCATAGATGTTTGGAAGTTCTTCTTTCACTACTTTGATATGTCCTTCACCATCACATCAGTGCATGAGATGTTTAGATTATGGTGGCAAGCTAATACTAACTCTTTTGCAGGGTAAATGAGATTAATCACTCCTTGTTTGACTGTATGGGAAATTTGGAAAGCTCGCAATGCGATGGCTTATGAAAATATGAATGAGCTCAGTGAAAATTATAAGGCAGGTCATGAAAATCATTGACCTAATCCTTATTGTTTTGAAAGGTAAAGTTAACCTTCACTTTAAAGATTAATACCAGCTTAGATTCTTGCTATTCTGGATTCCAAGCAACATGTTTTTTTAAAGAAAGTTGTGATTTTAATGTGGCAGCCTCCTCCTTATTTGTTTGTTGAATTAAATTGTGATGTGTGTTCTCAGAGTAATCCTGGGGAGGCAACAACAAGAGGTATAATTAGAAATTCCTCAAGTGATATGTTAGCTTCATTTAGTACTTGTTTGGGGATACAAACCAATATGGTTGCTGAATTTGAAGCTTTGCTTGAAGGCTTGAAAATATGTGTTTTAAGAGGATTAGTTAACATCATTGTTAATGTTGACTCATTAGCTCTTGTGAATTGTGTCATTAAGAAAACGAATCCTTTATGGAAACTTCATGTGAAATTTCATGAGTTAATGAAGTAGATTAAATCATACAATGTTTTGGTCTACCATTTTCAACACATCTTTATGGGCTTCTCCTTTTGGACAAAGACCAAGTTTCTTACATTAATTAAGGTAATTGCAAATTCATAGCTTCTGTAATGGGATAGTATCCCAAATTTATGGTTTTGGAATCCTAGTTTATTAGTGTAGTTTCGTTTATTGTAATGGGATACTATCCCAAGTTTAGTTTTCTTGAATTCTTGTAAGTTTTTGCCTTAGACTATACTCTGGCTTTTATTTTTTCTTGAAAATTAATAAAATCTAAAGGACTGACTGGTTGTAGTAAAGTTTGGGTTTAAAAAAAAAAAAAAAAAAAAAAACTTCTCTAACTTAAATTTCTTGACAAAGGCACCTGAAGATTGGTTAATTCATGATTGGGCCAATATTCCAATTATCTCACACAACTCATGACATGACCACTACGTATCATCATGTTTAAACAAACACATATGATTCAAGACACATTTATCATATAAAGCTGAGAATAGTACATTAGAAAATCACAACTTGAAGTTTCAAGATGAATTAGAACGTATCACTAGGTCCACCTACAACCCAAGTAGTGTATACAAACAAAGCAACAGCATCCCATATTTGTAGTCACAGTCCTCTAAACCCAAGCTCTGATACCAACTTGTCACACCCCTCACTAAGGCATGACTGGCCGGAGGATTAGATAACCAAACCTCCATAACCTTAACTTATCATAATTGAATATATATGACTCTTAACTAAACTAATACATAAAAACAAGTTTTATAAATAAGAGTTACCTGTAGAAGCTTGTTTACTGAGACATATAACAATTTACTAACAATTTGGGCAAAGGTTCCCTATAAAGTGAAACATGCCTATAGAAATATAAACAACATATACTCCAGATTTTATACAGTAACAATAACAAAAACAACAATGAGCTCTGCTCTGTTTCTCATCACAATAACAAATAACTAGAATATTACACAACAAAAGACCAAACACCCCACAACTTTAGGTGACTATAAACTTTCATCATTAACTTTAAGTATGAGATTCCAAATTTTACCTTGCCGCCAAATACTTGGCAAGCCCCGTGTTGGTGGTTGACGTCCTTTGAGATCCTGTTACTAAAAAAATTTCAACAAAGAGGGGTGAGTCCTATGGACTTAATGAGTGGAAATTCATACCTAAATGGTATTAGTATCACTTAACACATGTATACATAATATATAATCAATTAATATCAACATACCATAAATTACAAAATCACTAAGATTAAGATGTACATGATTATGGAAACATAACAAGCACATTTCAACTAGTATTCTATGCAATCCAAACAAAACAATCAAAGCATTCAAAGCATACAAAGAGCCAACTAAGTAACTCAGTTCTGCACACCACTCCCACCGGGTAGTTTTGCGCTCACACACTAAACAAAACTACTAAAATCAGAATCACTGAATCTCCTTCTCCAAATCCACCTATCGAGGCTGAGCACTCAAATATCTTTTTAAAACACTTGTCAGAATCAAAATGTCTTAAACAACCTAAGTGCACTAGGATTTCATATTAGGAGTAAAAATCATTTTGAAAAGAAAAATACTTCGTTTGCCATTATCAACTACAAACAATTTCAAACATCAAAATAATTCAAATAGTCAATCATAGCAATATGATTCTTATTTACCATTACATAATATATATACATATATACATAAATACATCAAACAATCAACACACTAATTTAACAACCAAAATGTAGCAATTAACCACTCACTTTTTACTGATCTCCTTCGTTACTTACTCTTGCATTCATGCGCGTCATTGTATCAACAACACATTCTAAAGCTGCAATTACATTTTCCAAGTATTATTAAGTTTATTAATTTCATAAGTTATAACATTTTAATTACGAAAATCTAGAGTTAGTAAGTTTCAAGTATATATTTAAAGTTTACTCCTTTTAGGCATTTTCACAACACCCCTTGGATATATGTTTATTTTTCAACCTACATGCTTAACCCAATTCAACAAAACCAAGTTTAAACATTATCTTCAGGATATTAACTACATTTCTTATTTAGAAAATTCTCATAAAATCAGCCTTAAGCTTACTTAATTCTTTGCATGAACAAAAACAGGCACTGCACAAATTTCTACTTGTCAACCTTTGATTATGATGCTTATAGAACTCTCATATTTGAGAGTTAAATTAATAAACTTTCCAGTCTAGCTTATAAGGTGTTAGGAACATTTTATATTTAGAACTCTACTCCTAATTCATCCTTTAAGACCCCCTAATATCAATTACTTTGAAACAGGTACAGTCAAGACCCAAAAATTACAATCATGAATTCCAGTACCTCCAAAATACATACAACAAGGAATTTCTCCATATTTATCCTTTAACATGTTAGGAACAACTTTTATTGAGAGGTCCTAAGCTAATTCCAACCATAACCTCTGACGATGTCTCCCGGATTTACTAAAGCTCACTAAAAATCCTGTATGAACCTAGCTGTAGTCTAGTAGTTGTACTAATAAAAATATTTTGAATCAAGTTATGAAAATGTCCATATATCATCCCAAGACTAAAAGCTATATTTTCTCTTTAGAACTCTTTATCTAATTTAGTCCATAGAACACTTGAAATACAAGATTTCTCTAGCTTATAAAATCTGTCTCTATTCTCCTTTTATTAATCACTCAATCACCAGTTATCATCACTTTCAAACTTACATTCCTACTAACTTGTATTTTATCTCATTAATTTCCTAACTTGACATTAATGCCTTTAACCAAACTAACACGTAAACGGACTAAGACACACTGATCACTAAAAATAAAAAGCTAATATTCATATATAAAAATTTAAAATCATAGGCGAGCTAAATGATTCTCAAAAACCATAAGCGCTAATAAAATCAGCACTACCACAGGTAATTAATTTAGCTAAGTACTGAAAGTGCACTAAATTAAAAACAAAAATTGGGTACATATTAATATTAAAAAGTGCAATAAGTCAATTCACCCAACTAAAAAAACACATTATCCGATTAAGATCTTACTCACTACAATTGAATCTAAGAATTGGAAGTATTACCTTTATCAACAATATCCATGTCTGTGATATCCCACACTTGACAACAACTAAAGTCTCATTAGTCAATCAATATGTAAGGTGAATTATAAAGAATCAAATAACCATTTCAAGTCAAAAACAATAGATGAATTAGCAATTTGTTTTCAAAACCAAAGTGCCATATGATTAACAAGAAATAAATCTTTGACAAACATACAAGACTCAAAATTGGAAGGAAATCATTCCCCATAAATCTAATTCATCCTTCTAATGAGTTCATTTATATAATCTTCTCGGTTTCCAACATCCCCCTCCCTTAACATTTCTTTTCTTCTTCAAACCCCCAGGAGTGCCTTAAGCTTAAAAGGCCAGAGGAAGTTGTTTGGTTCTTGAAGTGAGGCTCGACAATCAAAATCTCCTGAATCAAATCTTCTTTGCAAACAATTCTCTACTTACCCAAAGCCTATAGTTATACACATGTCAGATAACAAAGTTTATGTCCTACATGTACACGAGTACAAGTTACTAGATACATACACAAACAACCAGATGGACCTACCTGTTCAATAATCGAATTGTCAATCAAAGCAGTTCTCTTCTTGTCAAGCCTTAATTCTCTGACACTATTTAAGTTAAGGTACTCGTAAGTCACATAAGGCTCTATCCTTTAAGTTTTGCCTCACGCTTCAATTTGATCAGCTCATTTTTGCTGCTCATCATATTCTTTTGCATATGGTTTAGCTCTGTTCAAAATCAACTTCCAATTTTCAGAACTCTTCTTCTTGGTAACTTTAAGTTCTTGCTTCTTTTCCAAGGCCCATTCCTCACTTTCCTTCTTTTTTTTTTTTTTTTTTTTCTTTTTTTCAAGACAAATTCAGGAACGACTACTCCTCCTTTGACCTTTTCACCCATCCTTGAGGTGCTGTAGCTTCAAATCTTGGATTGGTGGTTAGACGATGAGGGTTTCACGACAAAGCATAAAGCTTCGTGGGCAGACAAAAAAAAAAGAAAGTAAAACTTCCCCAGAACATTCAAGAAGCAGGGGAGAAATAAGAGGAACAAAGGCAGTAGACAAGTAAAGGAAAGGGAAAAAGGAAGGAACAATAAATAAAAACAAAAAGAAATTAAGTCAAAGTCCACAACTTGTGTTTGTGGTGTAAATTTATTCCAATTATATATATACACTAGCATCCTCGCAAGCACTCTCGCGCGTGCTCAGATGCTTTTTTGTTTTTTAAGCAAAATATATAAAATTCTTTCCAGTGCATATTCCTATCCTAGTGTATTCTTCTAGGAACGTACTCATTTATTAGGATTTATGTTCTTCACACTCGAACACATGCTCATATGCTTTTTTCTTTTTTTAAGAGAGGACGCATGCGAGTGTGAAGTTTATCCTGATAGATGAGTACATTTCTAGAAGAATACACTGGGACAGAAATATGCACTAGAAAGAATTTTATACATTTCGCTTAAAAAAGAAAAAAGCATCTGAGCACTTGTGTGCAAGGATGCTAGTTTCTCTTAAAAAAGAAAAAAGCCTCTAAGTAAGTGTGAGAACACGTGCGAGGATGCTAGTATTAAAGAATTTAACATTTTTCCTCTAAAAATAAAAAGAATTTGAGCACGCACGATGATGCTGGTATTATTAAATAATTTAATATTTTTTTCCCCAAAATACCCTTTGTGGATGCTTGTAATTTAAAAAGATATTTACATTTGTCTCCTAAAATATATATAAAAAAAAGCATGAGGTTTTGATTATAAAAACTAAAAACAAAAGGAAGGTGAAAGGTCATTTTTGAAACAAAGGTCATCTATTTAACTGATTTTCTTAATATAAATACAGTAGACATATATGTTTTGACAATACTATGCTCCAATTTCTTTCAAAAAAAGAAAAAAACATCCAAATATGTATTTGATTTTCTACAATCGATTTTTTTCATGAGAGATTCAGTTTGTCGCATTTCTCTTGTATTTTGTAGTCCTGAATGTTTTGCCATGCACCTATATAACCACACACAAAAAATATAAAAAATTTGTTGCCATAAAATAATCTATGAAATTTATGTTATCCTATATAATGTAGTAAGTTTACCTTGTGATTATGAGGTTTAGTTCCTTATACATCTCTATATTGATAAACTCTTGACACTTGAAAAACTACAAAAATATATAAGAGTGATGAAATATTGTGTGTTTAATATATTATAAGATTTAAATGTAAACTAAATCCACACTGATAAATTATTATCTAATTTACCTGAAAGGTACAAATATCCTCTTTTGCAATCTTCTTGCAGCCTAAGTTAAACAAAATAAATAATATTTTTGATTTGTATGTAAACCCTTAGGTATGAATATAATTGCAACATATTATTACATACCTTTTCCATTCTTCTTTCTTCAATTGTGCTAATGTTGAATTTCTATTCAGTTACGTTTAAAACAACATTATTTGATGATAATAAACTTAACTATTGTCAATCATATTTCTCTTACCATGCTTTGTTTAAGCCAAGGACTTTGTGATGCATACTTGCGATAGTTTATCCCAACCTGCATAGAATAATCAATACTATATATATAACAATATAAAACTAAATATTTTTAGTTAGTTTATTAATACTACTTACAGTTGTTATATCACATTCAAAAGTAGTGGTTGCTGCTTTCCTGTTAATAACATTTTATAATTAAAATGAATATTCATGTTCATTTTATTTGATGATTGAAATATGAAGAGATTATCTTATCTCCATTTGACTTTTTAATTCTTTATTAACAATTTTCCATGATTGTCTTGAATCAACTTTGATTGAGAATTTCCAACCAAAACTAAATATCTTGAATTGTCGAACCTATTAAGTGAAAAATTTACTTTAATATAAAATAAAATATCTATGCATGTATTATAACTAAAATTGTTAGAAAATTATATATACTACCTTTCCATCTATCACAATGGTTGATAAACACATCATTCTTCCAAACGTCCCTTGGATCTTGATTGTCATTCTATATAACTATGTAAAAAATGTACAAAATTCAAAAATAAATTTAAAATGATCATAGTAAACTTTACAGGAATGTGGTTACTGCATTGAGATACCTGACTATTAGGCCGATCTTTTTTACGTAAGCATTTCAACTCTTTACATATTTCAAGTATTTCTTGAAAGTCTAAACAAACAATAAGGATTGAAAATGTGAAAATGTGAAAATGTGAAAATGTGTGACAAAAAGAACATATGAGAATTATTTATAAGTAAACAGTATACATAAAATGCTATATATTTTTTACCTCTTAATGATCTCATTTGTGATGTGCTTTTTTTTTTTAATGGTTGACATCTTACACTTGGTAGGATGTACATTTCGCATTCCAATGGCGATTGTGATTTTTGATCAAGCATGATAGATCCATTATATTGAATTGAAAATCTCACGATAAAATTTCCTAAACATAATCAAATTTAATAATATTTAAAACTATTATTTTATAATGGCACATATAGTATTCATCATTTTCACATACCTTATTGGTAAATAGAAACTATCTCATAATTGTAAGTCATCACAACATCCAAACAAATAAAAATATTATAAATTTTACACCTATTTAACGTAATAAAAACATTTAATTGGTAACAATATAAAACAACCATTTATGAACTTGAAACCATATTCAAAATCATATACATTCTTGTAACACTAAAGAAAAACCTAAGATATATACATCAATGAAGCTTTATCATATTTACGTAAGAAAAATATTTACACATGTCTTGAAATCAATAAACATTAAATTTAATGTATCCACATTGCTGTTATCTGGATTTTGTACTTCACCGAATTCATGTTACTTTTATGAGTTAAGCACTTCTCGATAAACAACATTGCGTGTAAAAACATCATCAGTATCATCCATTTTTCCAAATTCGAGTTGTTGACATTGACACTCCTCTTGAAAGTGTGACATACAGCTGGCCATGACTAAAAACGTGATCAGGGAGAAAAATACCAACATTTGGTATTGTCTGTCCTTGATTTATCGTTATGGAAAAACTCAATCTAATAGGAAATTGTTTTCTTATCATTTGAAAGGGCATTTAACACTCTCTGGTGGTTTTAAAGGAATTCATGGAAGAAACACTCTTGTTCCTGCAAACTGTCCAATTAAAAATTTTGAATCAATGACATTTTGTAGAAACCCACAACATAGCAATCTTGTGCCATTGTATAAACCTGCTTTAGGGTCTATATTTCTCAAAAACATAATGGGTGCACCCTTCTTCAATCTTAAAACATGTGGTGGAATGTCACCAGGTGATATCGAGTTTAGATATTCTTGTTGGTAAAGATTGCGTGAATCTTCTTCAACTGAATCAAATGAATACAATAAAAACTCTTCACTTGAAATTTTTTTGATGATCTTGTCATTTAATTTCTCTACCTCATCATTAGTGAGAGTCAGAATTGCTCGGTTCACCATATATGAGGGATCATTTACATGTTCATCTAACCTGGGATATACCTTATCAATCAATTGATAAATTGACTCTTCATCGACCATGGTATTGCAATTGAAGAAGGAATTTTTATGAAATCCTCTAATATTGGTTGCTCCATCCCATCACCAACTCCAAGGACAAACATAAAGAAAGTTTCATCAAGTTCTAGATCTCATATTTGTTATCAATCTCAAAAATTGAAAGTGCTTCCATAAGAAAGATTTTTTTAACGAAGCATTCACTGTTTGAGATTTTATTCTATTAGGTACAACAAGCATTATTTGACGAAAATCTTCTCCAAAAATGATTATCTTTCGCCTAAATGGTGCATTGTCATCAGTAATATCTCTTAAAATTCTATCAAAAGCTTTAAAAGCATATCAATGGGCCATGGGAGCTTCATCCCATATGATAACTG
Source organism: Quillaja saponaria (assembly GCA_029379385.1). NCBI lineage: Eukaryota > Viridiplantae > Streptophyta > Magnoliopsida > Fabales > Quillajaceae > Quillaja > Quillaja saponaria. Next base: position 10,973,023 of record CM055611.1, on the reverse strand, counting down.
ATGTCCTTCAAAGTAATTCTGCCAAATTTGATTGCTTCTTGATGGAACATATGGAAGCCACATCAGGATTTAATGGTATTTTTGAATCTTGAATGTGCAGTTCTTCCGCCTGGCATTATTGTGGCATCTATACCAGATGTTGTTGTAGTTAATGCAATCATACCTTTACTCCTTAAAGAAGCTAAGATTGCACGATACAAATAAGTCTTTCCTGTTCCTCCAGGACCATCAATAAAAAATAAAGCACTTTCTGTTCTTCAATGGCAGATATAACTTTATCATACACAATTTCTTGACTCTCATATAAGTTTTCCACTGCATTTAGATCCTCTTGTGGTATTTGGATAGAAAACTCTTCTTGTATAATTCTAGGAACTTCATTTTCATCATGACCATCATCAGATGCTATTGGCAAATCATAGTCAGTAATTTGCTTTCCATGTTGTAGTAATAAGAATTTTAAGTCTCTTAACAACTTATTTTCAACTACAACACTACTTGTGGTACTTGATAATGGATAATCTTCCATCATGCTTTTGTGAAAGTCATTCCATAATGTACGCACTTCTGATGGTTGACAATATATCAATATTGTGACAAACAGTCTTCTTAAAGCAGCCGGCATATGGAAAGACACAACTTCAAGCATGCATTGTCTAATGCTTCCATCATTATCTAATAAAACATGTTGCTCTACAGATTGCTTGTAAGAAGGGTACAAAATTTCTCCATAAGTCATCAAAATTTCTTGGCCCTCTCTTATGGAGAAGAAGAACACATAGGAAGAATGTTTCTTCGTCTGTCGGTGACACACAATATATCAAACCTATCACCTTAAGTTGATTTCTCCTTTTTTTCCACTGATGTGCACTATCATCCCATCTATAATATTGTGGAAACTCAGAATATAAGTATTGTCTTACTTTTGGATCCTCACGATTCATTCTAAAGAATTCTATAAGTGTTGTTCTCGAGTTTCGTTCATCCGCAAGTACATCTGAAATTTTGCGCCCTGTAATATAGCGTATTCGTTGCATGTTAGAACCATGAACAACAAGCCTTTCCACAGATGGATACATTTTACTCATTGGAAACTTATAAATTCTCCATAATGCCTCTGTTGGATAAAGATATCTTGCATCCAACCATTGTTTAATCTCATTAACATCTGATTCTGAACGTACTTCAATAGAAACATGATATGGGCCTTTGTGGGATATATTTGTACAAATATTTTACACTCTTCACACTGCTACAAATCTCAATATTGATATGACAATCATATTTTAAAAGTAGCTAAAGATTATATTGAACCACCCAACTATTATCAAAGATTACATTTCTGCGATGATCAAGCGGAATAGGTCCAAGATCTCGCCTTTGATAAATTGGGTAAGAATCATTTCCCTACAATATTACTTGAGCAAATGGTTTTAGATAGTTTCTTTTGCAACGTCCATTCTTCATACAGGGTCATCGTGTATTTTGTAGCCCACATGGACCATGTATCATTGATTTCAAAACAACATTATATAATTCAGGTTGCTCAACCTGATTTGGTATTTCTGCTTTTACAACTCTGTTATAATGATATGGAGTATTCAACTTATCATCTTTTCCAAGAATTACCAACATGTGTGCATGAGGAAGTCCTCTCTTTTGAAACTCAATCACATATGCATAAGCAATGACTTATCCTAATACTCCTTTGGTTACTATATCATCTTTAAAATCATTAAATTTTGAGTGAAAAACTTTTGTAAGCAAGTCTGGTCGATCTTGAGCCACTTGGCCAGTGAGAAGTAAACTTTGTATTTCTTCATATCCTGGCTTGCATGTCATATAGTGAGAAATAGATTTGGCTTTCCAAAATTTTGAACTAAAGCTATTGCATCTAGATATCTTTGATGTCACGTGGACTTCCAACAAAAGAAGAAGGCAATATTATTTTGCGTCCCACATTTCCTATTTAATAATTGACATTATGGTTAATTTACTATATAAAAAAAGTATGGTAGATATATAAAGGATCAATATCCAAACCTGCATTATCTGTCCCAACATCTAATGCATCATAAAGTCCTTGTCGTATTTCTTCACGAATATTACTTTGATTTGAGCGCAACCATCTTAGTTTTTGTGTTTCAATCTTGACATAATTATTGACCACATATTGTTGGAGCAATCGTCCTCCTCGAAGAAGAATTTACTCATTGTCATCTCGCATCTAACAGTAAATATAATATTGATCAATCACAATTTAATCAAATTCAATCAAATTAAATTGTAACTATCCAATGGTAGTTTTGATTAAGGTACCTATAACATGTATGAATAATAGTCACAACATGTAATCTTGGTATCATTAATATTTCAAGTATTTTCATCCCATCCATAAGTTCCACATGGTAACAACAATGGATATTGGAGCGGATCATAATAACCAGCTAACTCTGAGACATTCATGAGTCTGCCAGCTACTGTTTGAACAATAATATCTCTTCCATAGTTGACTTGCTTTCTCAGCTCTAATAAGAATTGCTCCAACTTCAAATGATGTTAGCAAGTTATATTGAGGTTGATTTTGAGGCCGTTCTCTAATAATTAGCTGACAATCATGTATACCATTCTGTTGAGCCAATTGACAAAATACATGTACAAAAGGGTTATGCATATCTAAAACTTGCTTGATTTTATGCACCAAGTTAGCATCTATTGTATTATTCTCAACCATTCGATTTTCTACCTCATGATCAATGTCATATATGTATAATTGTAGAAATCGAGATCTTTGTCCTTCAATCGGTAACAATCCACCAATCCTGTGATATATTGCACCTTGGGCATGAAATGTATACACGCCTTTTCTTAATGATGCCAAATTTTTATCCAAGTGAACTCCCATTGATGTGAATAACATAGCATGATTGTAGTTGCAAATGTTATGTCTAAAATGTATACCCTTTGCACTTTGATCTTTGTAAATCTTTAACAACTCTAAGGGGGAAAGGATTGCTGGTAATAAAATTTGTCCCTTAGAACAACACATATTTGATGATTCATGATGTAGAAGGCATGCACCACAATGTATACATGTTCGTGGAGGTGGAAGAAGATGTCTCGTGAATCCTTGGAAGCCTCTTGCACAATTATGGAATCTCCTATTACGCATTCTATTTTGGTTTGGAGATAGACTTTGTACATGAACATTACTTTATGCATTCTCTGATTCTAAAAGTTAACAGAATATTAGTTTTTTTTTTTATCTAAAAAGCTATATATTGAATTTGAAATTATGTAGTTTAGCTAATGAGTATATTACCATGAGTGAATATATCATCAAAAGTGTTATTGTCATTAGTTTGTTGTCTAGATTCATATTGTTCATCTAAAACATTAAAAGAACAATGTCATAATCAAAATAAGTCATGTCCTAATATACTCACATCACTGATATATTTATGTAAAAGAGTTTACATGTATATTAAAAAGTTACACATGTAATTGTAATCTATGTAAACATATATACATAGATTAGTAGTAATATTAATTAAAAAATATAAGTCTACTCACCATGTGCATGTTGTATTCTTATTATACAGGCTATTCATCTAACTTGATTGAGTCTTAATATCCCACTTGTTTCATTGACAATCATTGAATCAAGTACATCTGCTGCACCACCGAATGTATCAAGATTATTATTTACATAATTCCATTCAACATTACTTTGTCTCATAGACTGGTAGTTTGAACGATGTCTAGAAAGTGCTACTTGCTCTATAGTCATTAATTGTCATCTAGCCCTCCTTTCCCTTCTCCCAATTTGGCGTTGTTGATTTTGACTTTCTTCGACTGTATAGTTTATCAATTTACAAAAATCTTTAGTTGTTTTTTCTTTCTTATCTTATATTGTAACTAATTTTATAATTTATTAAATTCGTATACATACCAATTTCATCCATGAAGATCGATTTGATATTTTTTTTTTTTTTTTAAATTATTGGACCTTGAGATTCAATACGTAACAGTGGACACTGATAATAATATTGGTAACATGTAAAAAGTTAGTATTTAGATATTTGAAAAACCATAGTCATTAAATTAGCAATAAAAATATACAAATTATACATATTAGCAATTAAAATTATTTGATAGTTGTCGTGACAATTATCTAACTAAGTTCACTTTTTTATTTAATATACATATTTTGACATATATGATTGAAGCGTGAATCAACATGCATCTAACAAAAAACAACATAAATTGGTAAATAAAAGTTAATTATACAAATTGGAATGTTACTCATAGCAAGACAAAGTTCTATTTGCATTATTCTTTGTAATATTACTATGTTATTACAGATAGTTAGGTACATATATGTAAAATTTTTTTTAAATGGTCTTACCACATAAAGCTTTATCGTCACCTACGATACCTCAAGCAAGCGACTTTGCTATGACAGTTGACATAAAATTTCAAAATACCTGTTTTAATATATAATTAGCTGATATTAGTTTTAGTCATATTTACAATTGCCAAAAAATAATTATTTTAAAGAAAACTAAATAGAGTATGTGCGAAACAAAATAATTAAGAATTATAACACTAATGAATTCAAAGTAAAATACACCCTTCAAAATTAATAAATTCATAAACTTAAATTACTATTTTTTTTTTGGTGAAGTGAAAGAAATAGCATATATAAGTGAGGCTTATAGAATATAATAAACCTTACACTCAAGTGATCCACACACTCACTAAAATCTAAATGAATAGGTATAAAATGTGAATTATCATTGACAATATGATCACAAACAAAATTTAAAGTCAAATGTAAGTTATACACACATAATGGATCAAAAGTGTTTATAACTCCTAATTATTATTGACTAACCATCATAACATGTAAATTACCATTATTCTTTTTTTGAAAAGTTAAATAGTTTTTAACACCAAAATTTTTAAAATAAAATAAATGTCCAACCACTAAAATATAAAAAATGTATTTGCAGATCGAATGATTCTAACTCATATTAGGCATTAGAACAAACAAAAGTAATGCTTATCGGAGCCAGAATTTACTTGTAGCACTAAAAACTAAATAATGTGAAGATACTTTTTATTTTAACAAAGACATATAGAAAGTGCTAAATCTGTAAAAAGCATGATTATCCAAAAGCTCGCAACATGAATAACCCCTTTTGACGAATCAAAACCCACATCTTTAGAATCAAATAGGGTATCAACCATATTAGAAAATTATAATTTTTTGAATTAAATATTCAAGAGGTTAACATTTTAAGAATACCAAAAAGTTGAAGACTTTTAGAGCAAGTATTCATAATCCACAATGTCTAAAGATATATAAATTAGAAATTTTAATGTAAAAAAAATAATATTAAAAACACAAAAAAAAAAAGTTCACTTAAATTTGAAGGGAGATAGAAACCATTATCATATACGTATCATCAAGCAAATTAAAGTTTAGTCATATTTACAACAACTAATTTTTTGTTTAAAGTTGTGTTTGACTAATATAAAGTACATAATAAAAATTACTAAAGAAGAGTATATAGACCTTTGCAAATCAATAAGATAAACTCAAAAATAAAATTCAATGAAGTTTCAAATCTACAACAAAAACAAACTATCAATGGGGAGGATATTAAAATTCCCAAGGTTCCAATCTACGTAAGATAATGTTATAATAGTGGAGTATTGCACTCGATGTAGGTTGTGTCCTACATATACATGCACATAAAGGGCCTCTTAATCACACGACGCACTTAAATCTTATATTTGATAACAAAAATAGGATATATAACATAAGTGGCAAAGGATGTAAAATAAAATATTACTGAAGAAGAGAATAGACCTTTGCAAATCAATAAGATAAACTCAAAAATAAAATTCAATGAAGTTTCAAATCTACATCAAACAAAAAAAAATTATCACAATGGGGAGGATATTAAAATTCCCAAGGTTCCAATCTACATAAGATAATGTTATAATAGTGGAGTATTGCACTTGGTGTAGGTTGTGTCCTACATATACATGCACATAAAGGGCCTCTTAATCACACGACACACTTAAATCCTATATTTGATAACAAAAATAGGATATATAACATAAATGGCAAAGGATGTAAAATAAAATATAACCATATCATTTTTATAGGAAGTAATTAGTTTTTGATTTTTTAAGAGATGCTTCATCTTCAATTTTAGTTATCTTAAGCGTATATAAGTTACCCACTTTTTCTATGTTTGAAAGGTAAAGAATTTTTCATCTTTTTCTTCTTTATATGTATATTTGTATCATTTAATTATTTTTGTGATAATTACAATAACAATAATCATTTAATTTTTTTTAACAAACTTTAAAAAGTAAACCTTCACCAACAAATAAAAAATCATTACTAATTTAACATTTCACTACCAATAATAAAATCAAAACACTAAATTTTATGTACAACATAAATTTTTTAAGAATTTAGTTACACATGATGGATGCTTTTCTAACATAAATGGCTTAAGGATCTGGGTGAAGGTTTTGTTCTACATATACGTGCATATAAAGGGCCTATCAATCACACTATGCACAAAAATGGAAAACGATGTAAGATAAAAATTAACCATATTATTTTTATAAGAAGTAATTTGTTTTGAATTGAAAAGGATGCTTTATCTTTAATTTTAGTTATTTTATAAAATTTATATATTAAAAAAAAAAAAGCATCCTTTTCCACTATATGATTGATATACTTATAGATTTGTAGGCACATGCATACTTATAGGGGGAATTACTCAACATGATTTGCAAACCAAAAACAATTAGTTGGAAAACGCCAGTGCTTTGTTTGATTGAGAGAAAGAAAGATGCAGAAATTAAATCAAAATAAAAATAAAATCATAAATCCATACAAATCCATGCTTCATTAATTATTCACAATCATATGGCAATTTCATAACTATTTGGCTTACTAAATCTGAACAAAAAGTAATAATAATAATATCCAAATTCAAATCAAAAATAGCAAATAGCCCAGTACCTAAAATTGTAGACATAATAATAATAACAAAATCAAAATAAAAAGGAAATATGATAAAGAATGTAAATATAGTGGAAAAGCAAAAGCAAATTATGATGGAAGGCAGAGATTAAGTTATAATACATCAAAGAGACAAAAATTAACTTAATCTTCTCTTTTGAAGTCATAATACATCAAAAACATAATTAAATCGAGGAAGAAGATTTATAACTTAATCTTCAAACAATTGTAAATCATCCAGTCAACATGTTTTTCATGTCTATTATTCCAAAAAATATTAATTAGAAAGCATCATTATTCACGAAGTAGGAAAACCAACCTCTTTGATGAGATCAATATCTTCAAAGTACCAAATTATAGCTCCCTTCTTCTTGAAAGCATCGGAAAGTTATGTTTCACTGCTTCAACCATAATACATCAAAGAGGCAAAAATTAACTTAATCTTATTTTTTAAAGTTTGACACTTAAACTTTTAATAAAAAATGTAAACCAATCAAGACAATATAAAGAACTTGATTATTTTATAATACATGAAATTTTACAATTTGCATTATATGCTAATGAGTTTTGCTGCATAAAAGGAACTTTCAAGTTAAAAACACAGAACAATGAAATTAAGCAAAGAGAACCTTTTCATTATCCTGTTTTGGTTCTCTTCCTCCAATTTTGACTTGATGCAATGGTTTCCATTAATTCTACTTCAGATTATAAAAACTTCTTCTAGGAAATTTTAATTTCCTCTTTTGGTGATTTTTGTGACTAGTGATTACCTTAAGTGTTATGTTAAGAATATCATTGAGGTTTCTTATAAAAAGAAAAAGTTATGGATATGTTGTTTATTGATTTAGAAGTCAATTTATAAGTATAACCACTGCTTAATTGGTGTTTTATGTATGGCAAATATATCTATGTGTAATTGTGTGAGGATGTGTATAAATTTAGAATTTAGATAACTTAAAGTTCAATGGTTCTTATATATGGTTATTGACTTGCAGAATCTTGACTATCATAGAAGAAATTCTATTTTTTTTAAATTAAACTTTTTTCTCTTGGTTCGTAGATTCTCATATGCGTATTTTTCCTATGGAAGTTTTAAAACCCCAAGCTACCTATGGAAATTGTCCCGTACCCTACCCAAGCAGGTTGAAGGACATGAAAAAAGAAAGAAAAAATTTACCTGTATTTTTCAAGTACTTGCCCAGCCATATAAACCTTCAATTACACTCTGAAGTTGTTTGATAGGAAGGATTCGAAGAAGATGTTTAATAGCTGGAATTCAAAGAAGGGGTAGATAACCGTTTTTGCAGAAAGAAGACGTGCGTAAAGTTCTAAGGAGAGTGATCTTTTAAAAATAAAATAAAAAATTTCTTTTTCGCCCGCACACTAAACAGAATCACTGAAATTAGAATCATTGAATCTCCTTCTCCAAATCGACCCACCAGGCCTGAGCACTCAAATATCTTTTTAAAACACTTATTAGAATCAGAATATCTCAAAACATCCTACGTGCATCGATATTTTACTTCAGGAGTAAAAATCATTTTAAAAAGAAAAACACTTCATTGGCCTTATCCACCATATACAATTTCAAACATCAATATAATTCAAATAGTTAATCATAGCAATATGATTTTTATTTACTAGAATATAACATATATATACATCAAATAATGAAACACACTAATCTAGCAACTAAAGGGCATCAATTAACCACTCTCCAGTTCATTTATCTCATTTGTCACTTACTCCTGCGTTCACGTATGTAGTTGATTTAATAACACTTTCTGAAGCTGTAATTATATTTTCTAAGTATTATTAAGTTTGTGCATTTGATAAGTTAAAACCTGTTAATTATAACAATCTAGAGTTACTAAGTTTCAAGTATTTATTTAAGGTTTACTCATTTTAAGCATTTTCACAACCCCCTTGGATATACGTTTGTTTTCAACTTGCATACTTAACCAAATTTCATAAAACCGATTTGAAACATTAACTTTAGGAAGTTAGCTACCTTTCTTATTTAGAAACTTTTTCTAGAATTAGCCTTGAACTCACTTAATTCCTCACATAAACAAAACAGGGTACCATAAAAATTCTAGTTGCCAACCTTTGATTTCGATGATCATAAAATCCACATACTTTGGAAATAAATTACAAAACTTTCCATTCTAGTGTTTCAAGATGTTAGAAACATTTCACATTCATCACTCTTCTCTAATTCATCCTTTACGATCTTTTAATCTCAATTACTTCAAAACAGATACAGTCAGGACTAGAAAATCATAGCCTTAAATTTCAATACCTCTAAAATACACATAACAAGGAATTAAGACCTTTACCGCTCCATATTTATCCTTCAATATGTTAGGAACAACTTTCATTCAAAGGTCTTAAGCTAATTCCAACCATAATCCTTAACAAAGTCTCCAAGACTGACTAAAACTCACTAAAATTCTATATAGACCTAACTGCAATCCAACAACTCTACCAAAAAATATACTTGGAACTAGGTTACAAAATATTTTAGACATCATCTTAAGACCCTAAGTTACATTTTCCCTTTAGAACTCTTAATTTAATTCGGTCCCAAAAACCTCCGAAATACTAAATTTCTCTAACTCCTCAAATCTGCCCTACACCCTTCAAAATCCATTTAACTTTCATTTTCTAACACTCCTTTGGTCTACCCATTACTCACTTTAATTAACTCCTTAACTCAACAACTCAACCAACCCTTTACTCTTGTTTAAGAACTTTTTATTCAAATTGACTTTAATCTACCAAGTTTTACTCATGAAGTCATAACTAGGTTCTTGTAAGCATTTTATCAAACGCCTTGAATGCATGATTTCTTTCCATTGATGTGTGTATATCCATATCTATACATACACCAAGAAAATCCAATTCTCATCTTATTTATATTCCAAGTATTGTTTTCAAGCTAAACTAATTATCTAAAGCTAATTGAAGACTTAGAATAGCCACCTCCCAAGCAACACAACCAACTTCCCATGTTATCTTTTCCAATGATTACTAACCCACATGTTCTCATTCTTGTTCTTTATTCATATTATTTAGTTCAATTTTAGCTAAATACTTAACCATAACCATAACCAACGATAGCTTCCTTCTATTTGAAACAATTAAACTAAGAGAATATGAAAATTAAAATCAGCTCCCTCCTTACCTAGAACCCGAAATTACTGCCACTTTTCAAAGATGGATTCCACACTACAAAGAGACTTATATGGCTAAGAGGAAAGGACGACTTGGCTGGTACATTAAGCTTGGCTACCACATGTTCAACCCGAAAAACTAAGATCGAAATAGGGGATGAAGGACAAAAATATAACTCATGGTTGGAAGGAGGAATCAAAAACAAGGCATAGGAAGTAAGAAACTCAGCTAGCAGATTTTTGAAGAGAATGAAGAGTAAGTCGATGGAAAGTAAGAGCTAGAAAAATCTAGAACAGGAAATACAAAAAAAAAAAAGGAAAAAAAAAAAGGGAATTGGCGAAGGCAAATAAAAACAAGAAAAGGAAAGTAACAAAAGAAATGAATAAAAAAACTTAAGTCAATATCACATGTTTAAACATGTGGTGCACAATGAATCCTAGCTATCTAAGTACATATATATATATATATATATATATCATTCAAATTTATTCTTAGTTTTATATATACACATGTGTTAATTGTATTATTTACTTATTTAATTTGTTTGTGATGGAGATTAAATCTTGATATATTTATACATATACATTAATTACTCACTCACTTGAATTTACTTGGTCATAATATTATTTACTTTACAACAACCAATACACAACATTTTTAAAATGTATACTAAGGTTACACTAAGATATCGAATTATAACATGTTTAACTATACTATTATTTAATTAATTTGTTTATTTTTTAACAAAAATTTACACATTGTGTCTTAAAACTTGATTTTACGTTATTGGGTTGTGAGGGTTATAACAAAATTCCTAATTAAAGGCTAAATCATAAGCATATTCAACTAGGATTCAATACTTTAAAACAAATGACTCAACTAAACAAGAGTTAAACTAAAAGTCAACAACATAGCAAATAATATGAATAAAAAGGACATGTAATAAGGCTATTTCATAGACTTATCATATATTTTCTTATAAATCAATACAATTTTAATGAAATACTTTTCAATTCAACTAAGATAATGACACTTGTAAATAGTGCAATTTAATTTGTTTTAGATGATGATCATAAATAAGCTTTATCCTTAGATTATGTATGGGAAAATAATAAGAAAAATTTATATTTCCAATTGCCAAGGTGACATATAACTTCATTTAGTGGGTTCATTACGCCGGATAGTATGGGAAAATAGAGATTTGAGGACAAATTGATAGAAAAATAGGGAGAATAGGTTCAGGAGCAAGAAAAGAGGGACTTAGACAAAATAGAGATTGGAAATCTTGCAAACATGCAATCAATATTTAATTTCAATTTGTCAAAAGATCCTAACCAAATCCATACAAAACCTTTATATAGGATTTACATAAAATCGTAGGATAAAAACATAATTAACATAACTAATTTTAATACTATTACTTTCAGTTACTTGAATTATGTTTGATATGTGAAATTGTTTGTAGTTGATAAGGGTTAACAAAGTAAAGTTTTTTCTGAAATGGATTTTACTTCCGAAATAGAATCCAGGTGCTCCTAGGATATTTCGATATTGTTATAACTCTCATAACTAGATAACGAAAAATTGAGTTTTTCACACAATGTGTAAAGTTACATAATAGAATAAAAAAAAAAAAAAATAGTATAGTTAAATATGTTATAATTCGATATCCTAGTGTAACCTTAATATACTTTATATATATTGTGTACTTATTGTCATAAAGTAAATTAAATAAATAATATAATTTAACATGTGTATATAAATGTATATAACTAAGAAAAAATTGAAACTACACATTCACCATATATATATATATAATAAGAATGTGTATACATCACAAGTAAAAATATTGTGCTTAGATTTTGACATGTAACATTATTCCATCAATTTTTTTTTTCTTTTTTCTTTTTCCTTTCTTTTTCTCTTTGACTAATCCTTTGGGAGACTTCAATCTTCCACTACCTTAGCCTTCCCTGTTTTCTCTTGGTTCTTCTAGTCCCTTCTATTTTGTTCTTGGTAGTGAAAATATTCCTCCCACCGCCAAAACTCTGTTAGAGTCTTTCTTGCTCCTTCCTTTCCCGTTTTAAAGTTCCTTTCTTTTCCTTGTTGGTGGCAGCAAGGCAGCAGCAGCAGTTTGTCTTCCAATTTTCAGCCAAGACCCACGATTGTGGGTAACTCTCCTTCCTCCTTCTTCTGCCATTTGCAACTGTCTCCATGGTTGATGATCGTAAGCCCTTTGTGTGGCAGCCAACCTTAATTTAGTAGCTGCCTTGTTTTCTATTCTCCTTAACAGTAGCTGCACTTGAATGTTCAGCTTTTGGGGTGGTTTTGGAAGCTCCATAGCTGCCATGAACTAGAGTAGCAACTGTGTTGAGGTAAGGCTTGGCTGGCATCAACAAGGAACCTCCTAATCCATAGACCATTCCTCCCTTCAGCCATGGATTATCCTTGTGGCATTGGCTGCTTTTTGAATTAAGGCAACAAGGTGACAACAGTTTTCTTCTTGCCTTGAATCCTTGCCTTGGCTGAGGTAGTTTAATTTCTAGTTCAAGTAATCTAGTTGAAATTTCTTTTAAGCTCTTGACTGGTTGTATTATTTAAAGGATTGCACATAAGGATGTAGGAAGGAGGAATTAAAGGTTAAAAATGATGGGAAATTAGTTATATTAACATTGAATTGTAGAGTCTAGGCGTTTGAATTATTTAAAATAACCGAACTTACTTTGAATGTAATAATTGGAGTATGAGCAATGTTAAATTGAGAAAGTTGTGTTGATCAATTGGGATATATATATATACACACACACACATATACACATGAGCTAGAGTAAAGCATGCCTTTAAGATAGTTGTAAAAATGCCTAAATGAAATTAATTGTAATGGAATGAAGTAGAACTTGGTGGATTTAATTTCTTGTTGGTTGATTGTTGTGGAATTTAAACAAAAACTTCATAACCAGAGCAAAGGGTTGGTTGATGTGTTGAGTTAAGGAATTAATGGAAGTGAGTAATGGTATGAACAAAGGAGAGTTAAATGGTTTTGAAGGGTGCAGGGGACAGATTTCGTGGGTAACAGAAATTCGGTATTTCGAGTATCTTTAAGGTAGAATTAAATTAAGAGTTCAAAAGATAAAATGTAGCTTATAGTCTTGAAATATTGGTTGCAAAATTTTGTAGCTTGGTTCTAATTATGTTGTTAGTTAGAGCTATTAGACTCCGAATAGGTCATGCAAGATTTTTAGTGCCATGTTTTTGGTTCATATAAGAAATTGAATGGGTTCAATACTGATTTTAAGAAAAGTTTCTAAATAATAAGGATATATATACTTGTATACTAATAAAGCCAAGAAATGGAATTTGGGTTTCATTTTTCCTAGAGAAATTTATGTTCAATTAAGTAAGATAAGGTAAGAGCTGTCAAAATCCTGCGTGTTGCAGAATTTGGTGCAACTTCAAACAATAAACTGTATTGATATACAAATCTAAAAATTATAAATGATATACCATTATAAATCTACATGTGTCTAGTATTTTATAAATTTTACAAAACTAGATTCAGAGTTTCCTAGAGAAAGATATGACCATTAAAGCGGACACTGGTCCAAACCCCAAGTTTGGATAGTCTCAACATCTTTAACTCACTAAGTGCTTTTTATCTTTTCTAATGGTTTCTTCTACCCTTTGCATTGTCAAGACTTTTAAAATGTCTCTTCATTATTAACCTTATCATATAAAGTATAATTCATATTAATTGACATGTAATAGCTTGATGGAAAACTTTCATAAAGAAACCTATACAAGTTGAGATATAAGCTTAGTAATTAAAAGATTATAACAATAACGTTTATGAACTAAGTATTATTTGAAAATATGAATTTTAGTTCTGGATTCTAATGTGGACCTAATGAGATGCGTGGACGCAAGTGAGTGACGAGTGTTATTATAAGTTTATTTGAATAGACGTGATATATGGAAAATAAGCAAGTAGAGTATTTCAGTATTTATTTAAATTATGTTTGTTTGATATTGGTTGTTTTGTTTAACATTGGTTGTGGTTGATAAGGGTCAACAAAGTAAGATTTTTATGAAAAGTGATTTTTATCCCCTAAATTAAAAATTCAGGTGCACCTAGAATATTCTGATTTAAAATCATAAGAAAATTCTGATTTGATAAATGTTTTTTTTCTTTTTAAATTGAGTGCTCAACCCTAGTGGGATGGATTGCGTACAGAAATCAATTTTTTGTGCGGGAACGTAAATGCCTGGTAGGGGGTGGTAATGTTGTGCGGGGCTAGGTCACTCGTTGGCCCTTTAATTGTTTTGTTTAATATTATTGCTCTAATTAATTTGTGATCTTGTGTTTTATGTAAATTGTGAATTTATGACCGTTATAATGTATACATGTAATGTGAATTAAGCTATGAACAACGTTACATGAGATTATTATATATGTTATGCATTTGTGTTGGGTGATGTTAACCCTTTGGGTACGATTTTCCACTCACGAAGTCTGTAGGACTCATCCCTTTCGTGGATAACTTTTTTTTTTAGAAATCCAATACCCATGCCGAGTTTATTGACCTTCTGACAGAGTACGACAAGGCATTTTCTAGGATCTCAGACTTGAAGTTAAGGATGAAAGTTGCAATCATACTAGAACGGTGGAATGTTTAATTTTGTATGATGTAATAGTCTAAATATTTGTCCTCGTGTCATTGTGTGAAATTAGGAACACATATGTTGTATTTTGAGGGATGTTATATAAATTTTCAATAAATTGCTATTTGTTTCAGAAAAACAAACTTTTATAGTAAACTTTTATTCTATAAATGTTACTTTTATTCTTTAATTGGGTCAAGAGTTATGGTTGTTACTTTGTTTTGAATTCAGGATTACGGAGGTTTGGTTATCTAACCCTCTGGTCAGTCATGACCTCCATGAGGGGTGTGACATATATACTTTGATTTGAAATGATTGAGTAATCAGCCCCGGTATGAGGATATTTGTTGTGCGGGACTTAGTTACTCTAATTGACCCTTTGTGTGCTTTGAGTGATTTGAATATTTGACTTCTTTGTTATATAATGTATTACAAAAAAGGTGTTTGATAAACTTTACGTCGTTACATTTATATGTGTGTGAAACTTAATTAGCTTAGAATTCATGTTATTTTGAAATTACTTGACCTTTGTATTTTATTAATGCTTTGATTGATGCTAGTACCCTCAGGGTTCACTCGCTAAGTCTTTGTGACTCACTCTTCTTCTGTTGTTGTTTCTTTTAGTATCAGGAGTTCATCTTTCGTCGTCTTGGGATTCATGACTTGCCGATAATATTGCAGTAAGGTATACTTCAGAATTGCACACTTAAAGTCAAAGGATCAAGTTGCAATCACAATAGGCTTTAAGTTGTCATGTTTTGTTGTATACAGTAATTTAATTATGGTTGTTGATGTGATAGTTGGAGTTGAGCTCCTCTGTGTATTAATATATTTGTTTACTGGTTATTGTAACAAGATTATATATGTGTGTATTATCGGGCATGTTCCATTGTACGGGAAACCTCTGCCAAATTTTAGTTAAAATGTTATGTATTTGATAAATAAGTTTATAGTCTTAATTTCATTTACCTAACTTTCCTTTTAACTGTAAGTGTACAAGAGTTATTATGTGTTAATTTAATTTAAAGTTATAGTTACAGAGATTTAGTTATCCATTTTTCTAGCTAGTCATGCCTTCGTATGAGAGTGTGATAGTAGCCATAGGAACTGTGAGAAGGGTTGCCAAGAGATTCCTTGTATTCTAACACAAGTTACCGAATCTCTCTGGTAAATAATTTAAGAACTAAACCTGACCTACAATCCTTCCGATGGTTTTAGGTTGTCTATATTGCAAGTGAAAATTATTCTCCTTTTTTTTCTTTTTTTTTTACTCAGCTCGTTAAGTCTAATATTTGTAAACACTAGCCACCTACGTATGTATTGGACAATCCTAACACATTATGGATTCTTCTAACATTAGGACTTAATCATAATTAAACATAATGCCTAACGAGCTATAATAATTACATGACTTCCCTAAAACTATCATTAATTGAACATCACCCTGTCACACCCCTCATAGGGTGTGACTGGCCAGATGATTGGATAACCAACCCTTTATAACCTTGACTCAAAACAAAGAACTAGATATGACTCTTAACCAAATCAAAGAATAAAAGTGGATTTTAGAAAACTCAAGTTAACTACACAGGTTTATTTACTGAAACATATAACAATTTATTAAAAATTTCAACATAGGTTCCCTGTAGTATGAAACGTGCCCAAAATACAAATAAAGTATACCTGATTACATACAAACAAACCACAATGACCACATGATACACAAGGGAGCTCTATTCCACTTTAAACTACAACAACTAATGAACTGGACTACAACACAATACATAATAAAACACACAACCCCTAAAGTGACTACAAATTTTCATCCTTTAACTTCAAGTAAGTGGATCTCAAATATACCTTGCCGCCAAACACTTGGCAAACACATTTTCAATGGTTGACATTCCTTAAGATCATGTTAAGTAAAAAAAAAAATCAACGAAAAAGCAATAAGTCCTATGGACTCAATGAGTGGAAAAATGTATCTAAAGGGTACTAGCATCACTTAACAAAGGTATATAATATACAATCAATTAATATTAACATATCATAAATTTTAAAACAATTAAGGTTACACGTATACAATTACAGAAAGCATAAAACTTAACAAGCATAGTTCAAGTAGTACTTTGTATAATCCAATCAAAATATTTAAAACAATCAAAGCATACAAAGGGCCAATAGAGTAACTCAGCCCTACACAACAAATACCTTACCCCCACCGTGCATTTCGTACCCTCGTACAACAAATTAATTCTCCATCCTACCGAAGTTGAGCAATCAATCTTTAAAACACTTACCAGTATCTCAGAATATTCTAGGTGCACCCTATATTCAATTTTAGAAGTAAAAATCATTTCAAAAGAAAAAAAATTTTATTGGCCCTTATCAATTACAAACAAAAACATACATCAACATAATTCACTTAAGTCAATTATAGCAATATAATTCTTATTTACCACTATATAACATATATATTCATAAATACATCAAAACAATTAAACATATTAATCTAGCAACCAAAGGGTAACAATTAACCACTCACCGTATAAGTTCCGGAGTTGAAATAAAAATTTTCAAGTATTGCTTATTTTGTTCATTTTATAAGTTATATAACCTTTTAATTATGAAAACCTATAGATACTAAGTTTTATGCATATATTTAAAGTTAATAACTCTTAAGTATTTTCACAACCACCTTGGATATATGTTTAATTTTAATTTACATACTTAACCAATTTCAATAAAACCAAACTTTAGGTGGTTAGCTATCTTTTTTATTTTGGAAACTTCTTCTAAAATTCATCTTGAACACACTCAAATCCTTACATGAACACAAATAGGGCACTCATAATTTCTAGTTACCAGATCTGGATTTCTAATGCTTATAGAATTCTCATACTTGGGAATGAAATTATGAAACTTTCTAGTCTAGTTTAACAAGATGTTAGGAACATATCATATTCAGCACTCTACTGTATAACAGCTCTAATGATAAATATACCCCAAGTTAAGTTACGAAACTTTCCATATATCATCTTAAACCCTAACCAACATTTTCTCTTTAAAACTCCTAAACTAATTCAGTACATAGAACACCCAAAATACTGAATTTCTCTAACTTAAAAAATTTGCCCCTGCTTCCCTTTTATTAACCACACAACCCACATTTCCTTTCACTCTACCAACAACTAATCACCTTTTTGTTCATAGCTTTTACACATTTTCATTAATTACTTAACTCACAATATTAACCAACTATTATTCACTCTTGTTCCTGAACTTTTTATTCAATTTCAAATAACAACTAACCACCAATAATTAAATCTACCAAGTTTTACTCATGAAGTTATAACTAGTTTATTGTAAACATTTTATCAAACATCTTGAGTGCATAAATTATTTATGTTGATGTGTGTGTGTACATATAAACCTATCCTAATTTAATCAACATACCATATTAATTCAGCATTACCAATCATTTAAATTTTAGTTTTTAAGATTCATTTAATCATTCAAGAATTACTTAGGAGACAATCAACATAGCTTATCAATTCAACAATAATTAAATCAATTATCACGTTATACCTCCTCCAACACCCTTAATCCATAACCTATTCATCTCTAATCCATAACTAATCTTTCCCTTTTTCTCATACTATTTACTCAATTCTATATAACTTTTACATTACCACAAATTTTATCTAGTCAGACATATAAGAGATAAACTATTGGTTCTCTCTTTTTCCTAGACATAAATAGAACAATTCTTCATATCTCCAAACCTTCAATCTTTATACCTAAAGACGCAATTGTCACACCCCTCACTGAGGCATGACTGGCTGGAGGATTAGGTAACCAATTCACCGTAACCTGACTTCGAAACAAAATAACAAACCTGACTCATGACCCAACTAAAGAAAAAAATTAGCTTTTCTAAAACCAAAGTTCACTGTAAAAGTTTACTTCTTGTCATAATTAACAAGTTACTAAAAAATTTGGCAGAGGTTTCCTGCAATACGAAATTGCCTCAAAATACAAATATATAATCTCATGATTTTACACAACAATAACATAAAATAACAAGGAGCTTTGCTCTAACCACATCATAACCAAGACAAATAACTAAACACTTACATCTTTCGAAATTAGACACCCCACAGTTCTAGTGTGACTGTAAATTTTCATCCTTTAACTTCAAGTCTGAGATCCTTATATTACCTTGCTATACTCAATCAGCAAATCACAAACTAGGCGATGCCATGTAACGAACTCTTGTTACTAACAAAATTTATCACATAAGAGGGATGAGTCATATGGACTCTATGAGTGAAAAATCGTACCCAAAGGGTACTAGCATCACTCAGCACAAATGTATAATATACATATTAACATGATTCATATAACATTTCACATTACACATACACATTGGATCATAATATAAGTCAGCGCAACTTGCGCCTGCACACCAAACAGAATCAAAAATCAATAACTGAATCACTGAATCCCTTCTTCAAATCTATCAAAAACTTATTGAAATCATAAAATTTCATATCAAAATATTAAATCAAAACATCCTAGGTGCACCAGCATTTTATTTCAGGAGTAAAATTCATTTCTAAAAGAAAAACACTTCGTTGGCCCTTATCAACCATAAACAATTTCAAACTTCATCATAATTCAAATAACTCACTAAAATAATGCCCTTGCTTATTTTTTCATATAACACATTTATTCAAATACACATACAATTACACATAATAATCTAGCCACCAAAGGGTAACAATTAACTACTTATTTTTAACCAATTTCATTTGTCACTTAGACTTGTGTTCATGCGTGTCATTGATTCAATCACACTTTCCAAAGTTGCAAGACATTTTCCAAGTATTACTTAGTTGGATAATTCCTAAGTTATGACCTTTTAGTTACAAAAATTTAGAGTTACTAAGTTTCAAGTATTTATTTAAAGTTAACTCTTCTTTAGTTATTTTCATAACGATCTTGGAGATATATTTGATTTCTGTTTATATACTTAACTGAATTTAACAAACTCAAGTTTATACATTATCTTTAAGAAGTTAGCTATCTTTCTTATTTAGAAACTTCTCCTAAAAACATCCTTGAACTTACTCGACTCCTCACGTGAACAAAAACAGGGTATTGCACAAATTCTTAGTTGTCAATCTCTTATTTTGATGCTTATAGAAGTTTTATACTTGGAAATTAACTTACAAAACATTTAAGACCTTCTAATATTAGTTTTTCCAAATCAGGTACAGCCAGAAACCAAAAATCACAACTATGACTCCTAACACGTTCAAAATATACACAACATAGAATTAAGACCTGCACCACTTCAGATTTACTTTTTAGTATGTTAGGAACAACTTTTATTTAAAGGTCCTAGGCTAATTCAAATTGAAACCTGCAACAAGGTCCTCTGGACTAACTGAAGCTCACCTAAAATCCTACACGAACCTAGCTGCAGTCTAACTGCTCTACTGACAAATATGCTTTTAACCATGTTACTAAATTTTCCAAACATCATCTCAAGATCCTCAGCTATATTTTCTCTTTAGAACTCTTAATTTAATTCAGTCCTGAAAACACCCGAAATATAAGATTTCTATAACCCATGAAATTTGGCCCTGCATCCCTTCAAAAACCTATTAACTCTCATTTTCCAACATTTTACCCACAACTAACCCTCTTTTGTTTATACTCATTACCCACTTCCATCAAATCCTTAAATCACAACACTAACCATCCATTCTTTGCTCTTGTTTATAAACTTTTTATTCAAATTCAATTAACCCATATAGTACATGTTCCAATTATGGAATTCAATTTAAATCAATTATCTAAAGTTAATCAGAAACGCAACTTATGCATTTTAACCATGAACAAGATAAATTTCAAACTTCCAATTATATACAACCACCTTAACTTTTCATTATTATTAAACTCTGAATCACAATTTATACCTCTCCTAAACTTTTTATGTGCAACTTTTACTAACATAATACACCTAAAATTTACTTAAAGGAATTTCCAATTATTCACCTAAACTAGTAAAACTAATCTAACTATACAAATATTTTATAACAGGAAAATTTCTTCACTTTAAAGCCTTATTGCCATAACACCTTAAAACACAAGATGCCTTCCTCCTTTGACCTCTACGAGCTAGCCATGAAAGAGGAAAAGAGTAACCAAGCTTCTGCCCAAAATAAGGGATGGCTGTAACACCCTACTTTCCTAATCCTATACAAGTTAATTAATATCTTAATGCTTAAATTAATTTGTAATTAACCCTTAATTATCCAAGAGACTAAATCTTCCTTTTATACTTTTAATTCTCGAACTGCCCTAGAACATTTCTCCACCAACTTTCATTTAACAACTTACCAGGTTCATTCCATCTTCTTCCTTGGTCGAATCCAACTACTTTTATTTAAGTGATGTTTTATTCTTTATTGTTTCAAAAAGACATGTTACCTGAGCTTTCCTTTAATTAGTCTCCTTAATATTACTTATTACAAGAAATACTTTAATTAATTTCCTTACTTAGTGACTTAGCTACTTCAATTAGATTACCAATAAATTACCATTTATTCTTCTAACTTGATTTAATTCTTGACTGGTCAACATCAGTTAGACACTTAATGGACCAAATCACTTCTTTTTACCTTATTTCCATTATGAATTCATATCTGACTACCTATTAAGTCTACCAATGATCTTTCATTATCCAATTCTAGACTTTTATAGCCAATTAGTACTATACCATTTAACCAATTCTTCTTATCTTATATTCTATAATTGACTCTTTCTTTCTCTTAAAAAATTGCCTAACTAAATTGAACACAAAGGTTCCAAAGTCAATATTACACCTATTTACTTATACAATAGTCAATTTTAGCAATACTAGACTTCCTTTCAAAATTACTACCATTACTAGGTAGACATATTAAGAACACATCACAACTTTATACAAAAGCAACCCCATACTACATAATCATATTTCAACATAAATACTTCTATGTTTTCCAAACAAGATCCACTTGTCATATTTTCTCATTACTACCATGCCTTTCTCCAAATAAAACAATACACTTCTATGGTACTGATTAATTTGTACATCAAGATGAAGGAAAGTGAGTCAAACCTCAACAAGCATTCTATACATGACAATGAAAGATTCTTGATGGCAATTTTAGAAATAGGAATATGCAATGCAAATTAGCCTTTTTCCTCATTTCCTTTAAGTTTCCTAAAAGGGATTCATTTTACTCACTTTCATTTCATATGCATGAAGAATATAAGAGTAACAAGGAAGTAGCTTTCAAAGCAATGATAAAATAAAACAAAGGAATGCATGAATACCTGCTTAATACCCTTAGTCTTATTTTCTTTCTTTCTTTCTTTCTTTCTTTCTTTCTTTCTTTCTTTTCCTTCTATGCCTTCTTCTTCCTATTTCCTCTCGGTTTTCTCCTTCTCCTACCTAGCTCACGGTTTGCATTTTTCTTTTATTTCTTACTTTTTCTCTCACTTTCTCTACTTTCTTACTTTCTCTCACTTTACTTTTCCTTTTCCGATGCTTTTTTCGGTCACTACTTCCCCCTTCCTATTTATAGTGCGTGCATGTCCAAGGTTTAGAATTTAGGAGAAAGTTTTGTTTCTTATTTTGCCCTTTTGTTTCTCTAAAATTATAACCACCTACTTGTCATTCTCTAAATTAACATGTGCATTTTCTTCCTAACACTTGTCTTCCTCCTATTCCCTAGTTTAGATTCTTTAATTATTACTTGCCACCTTATGTCCTAACTTTCCACATGCCCCCTGATTATTACAACTTTTCCACCTTTCTCCTCCTTCTTACAACTAAGCCCCTTCATTAATTACAATTTGCCACACTTAATCTCCTTCTTACACCTAATTCATCACATTTCCTTTTCTAGCAAGAAACCTATATTTTATTATTTTATCTTCTTCTTTCAACATTGTTATTACACCTAATCCATCATATTCGCAAGAAACTATATTTTATTATTTTCTCTTCTTCTTTTAATACTGCCATGTAGCATTTTTCCATCTTTATTCCAACGCCTACACGTGTCTATTTTTATATACATATATACATGTGTGTATACGTATATATATATGTTCTTGTATTTATACATATACACTACTCCTATACTCTACATGTGTCCATTTTATACGTATTTTATACGTACATGTACTATTCTTATACATGAAATAATATGTAATTAAATTTTAATCCTATTTAACTCATAAGATAATTACTTATCCTATAATAGGTGTAAATTTTGGCGGTGTTACAATCGCAGTTTGGTCACAAGGCTATTGCTAGGCTATGTAATTTCCCCATGTAAACAACAACAACAACACACATTCAAGGCCTTAAGGTTATGGTTGGGGAGTACCTTTACATGACTAGAAGACTAGAACTTCTAGTTTATGCCAAATAATAGGGCAGCCATAAGCTAACAAGAGAACACACCAGCCAACAAGAAAAGGTCACTCATGGCAATAGGAAAGAAAAAGGGAAGGGAAGTGACACTTAAACTTGGCTTTAATCAAGGAGGAAAATTCTTCAAACTAAACCAAACCTAAGCTATCATATAGAAGGAAAAACAAAGAAGCTTCAGCAGAGTTCAAGAAAGAAGGAGGAGGTGGAGCAAGAATTAAAACAAGGAAAAAGGAAAAAGTAAGACTAAGAAAAAAGACAAAATATCAAAAAGTAAGTCTAAGATTTTTTTTATTTATTTTTGTTTTTTATTTTTTGCTTGGTGGAATTTTTGTCCAAGTGTATATATATTCACCCAATAATGTGTTGAAAATCTATTTTGTTTTTTATTTTTTTCTTCAAAAATTTTTATTTTGTTTTTAATGACCGAATCATGATCATCCCACCATCCTTTTAAATTTCTAGTAAAATCAGCAATTAAAATATGGACAATTTGCTAGTCATAACAATTATGGATAATTTGATAAGCACTACTGATCATAGTCATCTATTGTAACAGGTTAAGAATATTGTATTCAGGGGGCCTCCATTCATAGATGTTGTTTACACTAAAAGAATTAATTATCTAAGGTTTTTCTTCCATGAGTAAATCTGGAGGAGAAGCCTTAGGATAATATAATTTTTGTAGTTTATGCCAATTGGTAGATTATATAGGATTGAGTTCTTTATGGGAATTTTACTCAGAGAGCTCGGACTCAGCATCACTAAGATTATTGATTGAAGGATTTTGTCTAAAAGGAGTGTCTTGGACAATATTTTTGTCAATTTTAGCTATTTGTTGGGACATTTTATTAAGAAAATCCTCTTTTGGAGAATTTAGGTTATTTCTTAATTCTTTTTTAATTTTGGTTGGCACTTGGTAAGGTGAGAAAGCTGGGTTCTCACAATGTTGATGAGTCTAGTTAGAAGATTGGCCAAGGTTAGAATTAGAGAAATGATCTCCTAAAGCTTTAGAAGTAACTTGTTCAGTTAAATATTTAGTTTTGAAAGGAGTTGCATGGATTGAAATATTTTTTTCCTAAAGCAATTTGTGTAGAAATTTTTAATCATTTTTTGGAGGAAGTATAGAAGTAATCACTTCATCCTTTCCAAGGTTTTGAAGTTTTATTGTTAACACTAACTGAATTACAAATAGGGTAATCAAGACCAATTTCTTTTGCATATACTTCAAACCATTCAAAGAATGGAATATGAATTTTATGTGTTTCCATAAAATTGTAATAATAAGTTTGTATTTTTTGTCTTTTAGAACCAATAAATTTTTCAAAAAACCAAGTTCTAGGAATTTTGTTTTTCTCATGATAAAAATCTTTTCTAAGAGATTATTTATTGATTTAGAAAATAGTTTGAATTGTATTAATCTTTATCATTTTCTTTGGTGTATAAGACCCTCGAAATCCTAAAAGTATTTATTAAACCTTGAAGATGAATTGTTGAAGGAATTGAAGAATAAGAATGTCTTAATGAACAAGAGAGTCTTGAACTTTTAGAATTTTGATAAGAAGTATTTGAAAATCTTTGACTGTTTGTTCTATTAAAAGAGATTTCTACTTTGCCTGTAGGGTATTGAGTTATTTTAGAAATAGAAAAGGGTTTTTAATCTTGAATATGCGGGGTCTTATCAAGGGTCTATTTTTCAGGGAGATGAACATCTTCCCAAGCAATTGATTTTAGTGTTATTACATTAGGTTTTGAAGGATCTATGAGAAACATGATTGTTTCTCCTTTTCTTCTTTGTTGGAGAGATTTTGAAGTAAAAGCTGAAATCATTGCTTTATATTGCATTCTATACACCAAAGCTATTGGAAAAGGCCCTGGTTTAATATTAAAATTTGAAAGTTTGACATTTAACATTAATGAATCTAAAATATTTTTATCTTGTAAAGAAATAGTCATATTTGGAAAACAATTGAAGTAGATCAGAACATTACAAAGGCTAGTTTCAATTGTGCCTAGGAGTGACTCATGAAAATTGGTCATTCAACAATTGCGAAGACACAAGAGAATAGAGGTGTTAAGTCCTTCTCTTGTTAAAGGTTTTACAGCAACCTAGACGCATCTAAGGTGTAAATAATTGTATTTTTGTTTATGAATTTTGAGAGATTTTTCTGAAAGTAAAAGGATTTCTTCACAATCAGAATCAATTGTGATTCTTTGTTCTACAGTTTTGATCGTATGGTCACTTTTAAAGGTGAACATAGATTAGATTTGTAAGTTTCATTGCTTGGGCTTTTTGGAATTTTCCAATTATCAATTGATTGAGAAATTTCTTCAAAATTGATTTCTTCTTTGAGAATTTTGTTAGATTGAGGAAAAGACTTGAGGAGAAAAAGTAGAAGAAGAACAGGAAAAAGATCTAAGCATTTTGAAAGTAAAAAGAAAGATAGAAGGTATAGATTTAGATGAGGATGTACTAACTTGTTCCCTTTAATATCAAAAACTTAGGTTCCATAGGAATATAAGGATGAATATTGATCTTGATTTACTTGAACCAGAGTAGATCTTAAGATCTCTTCAAGAAAGATTATATAGTTTATCAAGCCAACAAAATGCTCAACAACCTACGATAGTTGGAACTTATTGCCTTAACACGGGCTTAACCACACCCTTAAACAAGTTTTATTGCCAAGTAGAGGACTCAATTAAAGTATTTTAACACCATCAATAAACAATATAATTATTTCAAGTTAAATATGAAGATCTGATACATAAAAAGTAAAACAAAATAAATCTTCACACTTTCATCCCTACTTCCCTTTGGCTTCGATACAAAATAAGATGGTAAAGCCCTAAAAGAATGGGGAAGGATCACGAGGATAATGAAGTAGGAAGCAGCAAGAATGCTATGATTTATGCTAGGCAATGCATAAAATAGAAGACTATAAATTAAAGACATAAATTAAATTGCATAAAGTAATGAGGAAGGCAAAGTGCCGGTAGTCTACATGCTAAGCCATGGGAGAGGAGATGCAATAAATGAAAAATGTCATTGAAATAATGTTTGAAGATAGTTAGTAACTACAAGAACATAGAGTAAAAGGAAGAAAGCTCCTGGTGGGTTACCTAGAGATTTCTCTTAAACTCTATCTTTGAGCTTTAACTGGTTCTGGTTTGGAATGAGAGAACAACTCTCTATAAATAGAAAAAAATCTTGAAATTACTATTTACTATAGTGACTTGCTTCATTATCTATTTGACATAGTTGAAATATTTCTTTAAGATTCTGAAGGTATTCTTTTTTGGAAGAAATAGTAGCTGATTTTGTAGAAATCTAAGACTTTTGTTGTAAAAATTGAGATGCTCCAGGAAGTAGCTTATTGAGATACTTGGGGTTCTTTTAGAACCATTGCTTGATAACAAGCTGCAAGGCTTTTTCAACATTGAATTCTGCCTATCATTTTGTGTAACCTTGTCTAAGAAGAACAGGCTAGATATCTTGTGATTCTTTAAGACTTTGATAAGCTTTGGGATACTTGCATTGCCAAGCATAAAGCCATGCCAAGGAAAATTTGGATAAGAAATACAACATAATTGGATTGTGACCTTATGAGCTAAAATGCTCGTTGAAGTAAAATAACCCTTTTGCAATATTAGCTGAAAGAATTTTTTGTGCCGGGACCATGCAAATTCACCAAGTGAACCAATAAAGAAATTTATATTGGACATTATTTTTGAAGTAAATAAGCCTTGAATGCTTATAACTTTTGTTTTGAAAATAAAATGTATTGTACCAAGCACCTTGATAATCCTAGTAGTAGTAAGAAATGGGATCAAAAGGTTAGGAAAATTTTCAAGGTTTCAAAAGAGAAATTTTCCAGTCAGAAGGACTCAGAACTTTTAGTATTTGGATTGTGGAATGCGATATAAAATTAGTATCCGTTTTAGATTTATAATGTTTGATAGCAACATAATCACTATCAACCAAAATAAATTCATAATGTTTATGGGTTTTTGAAAGATTGGCAGGTGGGAAATGCTAATTTGGAGGAAAAACTTTGTGATAGATTGCTTGGGGAGAGTTAGACCAAAATTCTAGTTCCATTTGGATAATAATTTGGGATTTGTCAGTAGAGACATAAAAAGTTTAGGGTTTTTAGAAAGAGATTGGAGAAGATTAAGAGACAAGAGCCTTACCTGAAGGAACTATCGTGATTGATTGAGCTAGCTGACTAATTGTATAAGCAAGCTCTTAAGGATTGAACTTGAAACTTTCTTTGGGAGGAACAATCATTTTAGATTGTTCTTTGTTGACTAGGTCAACTCAAGTCTATTTTGTAAGGGTTAGGGGTTTTTGACTTTAGGGCTAAGTTTGGATTCCTAATAAGTTCTTTATAGGGAATGCATAAGATTCTTTGGATTGTTTTTGAATAAGTTTTGCTGAGAAGGAGGAAGGTTCCTCTTTTGGGGAAGGTTTTTGGTGATTTAATGAATCATTTTCTATTTTTTTTTCTTTTTTTTCTTGGCATTCGACTTATCCAGCAAAAATTCAAGAGTAAGATAATCTAGGATAGAATTGGAGCTTCCTTTAATATACACAATGTCAAAATCAAAGATAAATAAAATTGCTTGCCATCTAGCAAAAATTTGTTTTGAGGCAAGACTTTTAACATCTTTTTGTAAAACATCTTTTCTAGATTTGCAATCTACTTTGACCAAAACTTTTGATTAAGTAAATCAATTTGGAATTTGGAGATGTGCAAACAATTGCTTTTATTTTTATTTTTATTTTTATTTTTTTTATAGTAGAATAATTTTATTGTGCAGAATTCCAATACTTTGATGCATATGCAAATGATATGCCGTTTTCCTTGAATTGATTGTTTAAGAATGCCACCATATCTTATATCTGAGACATCAGTTTCAACAATTTTGAAAGCCTGAGGATCAGGGAGATACAAACATGAAAGATGTTTGACCTTCAGTTTGATTTGTTTAACAATATTAGTATATACATCAAACCAAGGAGGAGGACTAGTTTTTAGTCAATCAAACCTTCACATCTGCTAAAATTTCAGGTTCCAAAGGAATTGATTTAAGTTTCTCACTATTGAAATCAGAGATCAAGTTGGGATTCCATTTCAACAAACTGTTTCTGTTCAAGAGAGAAGATGAGAAAATCTGTGAGAAAAAAATGAATTGCTTTAGCACCAAGAGTAGCATTATCTGTTTCCAGATAGCCATCACTCATTTTCAAGTGAAAAGTAGAGTTTTGATAATGGTTTCTGATTGTGGCAGAAGAATCAACAGTAGGATAAAAAGAAAATTGAGGAATCCTGCCAATCTTTAAAAAAAATATATAAAAATCTAAAGGGGAAAATGAGGCTTCTATTGCCTTGAGCCCTTGACTGATTTGACAAAAAAGCATCATTACAATTTCTGCAATTTAGATGGTAAATTGGCAATTTGATCTGAGGTTGTCGGAATCAATCTTGTAAAATGATAATAAATTAAGTTATATAGAAAACTAAGAAAAAAAAGAAAACCGAGATATTTTATTTGCACGAAGTCCTGATTTTCATTATTTTGGATCAGATCAAATTTTAGTAAAATCATGTGATTAATTGCAAATTGAGTCGCACCAAGATCTTCCATTACCATACAAAATAAGTAAGAAAAGTCGATAGATTTAACGAAAGAATATATTACAAGAAGCAATCATATTTCATACATAACCAGACATGTGTTTGGACTTTCTGAATTATGGTATTTGCAAGGGCAGGCTTTCAAGCAAGTCCAATGGACTGCAAACGCCACGGGCTCAAGCAATTAACAATTAGACATAATTGACAATTTAATCACCTTACTGATCTAATTGTACTGTAAAACCACTATATATACCTAGTTAGTCCTTCTACTTAAAGGAATGGCACAATGAACTGTTTCTTTTTTGTGCTCAATTAAATGTCGACATACATGGTTTTGTGCATCGATCATTAGCACTACAAACAACTATCCGGTTGAACTAATCCGGCTACTGTTCCACCGGCATGGTTACATGAAGCGTGCCAGATTCTTGTAAGTGAGTTTCACATTCTCCAATCTTATTCCACTGCATGGAAATTTTGGACTGCAATCGAATTTCACAGCAACTTGGGTTGCAGATGAACCATGAACATCTTGGTATATCACATTGCTTACTTTAACACCTGACACCTATTCATACCAATCCAAAAAGAAATTAATTAATGTCCAGCTAATTTAGTTAATTGAGAAAGAATAAAAGGCCCATTTGTTTTAAATATAAAACTGAAGAGATTTTAGTTGGGCAACATTTTGCAAATGAAAAGTCCAAATGATCAACTCACCTGACCAGGGCAACCTTTGTTGCTAGGGCAGTAATTTTGGTCGATTACAATGGGATTTTGGACATTGAACATGACAGCATGTTGGAAAAGGATGTTCTTGGCAAACTCATTACTTGCTCTCCCCCAAGATTTAATCCTCAACCCATTTTGAGTATTTGTAAACGTAATAGTTTTAACTGTCACATTTTGGACACCCTGCTCTTGCATGTCTTTCCCCAAACTTCCAATGCTGCAATTGCATCATTTCCACCAAAGATTGATGAGAAAATTATATTAAGAATAATTAGTAAATGGAATTCAATTGTCAATAATGAAGGTGAAAAAAAAGACCTAATTCCATGGCCAGGTCCACATGCAACATTTTCAATCCACAAGTTAGTGGTGCCAGGGCCGATTGAGACGCAATCGTCACCAGTTCGGATTTTGGATTTGAGGATGGTGACTCCAGTTGATAATTGAACGTGAATGCCATCCGTATTGGGACTGTTGCCGGCGGCAATAACCTTAATACCTTGCATTTTCACATCGCGACATCCATTGACAACTATGTGAAACATCTGGCTGTTGAGTGACGTCAATCCCCTGATCACTATATTGTTTGAGTTGCTGAATTGCAATGTCTACATACATAAAGAATCATAGACTCCAAATTAAAATTGATTGTTTTCTTTTTTCCATTTTAAGGAGGAACCAGCAACATGTTTGCAGTAGTGGGATCGCCATTTACAATATTCAAGTGTATATATGTGGAAGAATATACAAAGGAAACGGTTGACCTCTGAAATTCTAAGTTCTCTAAATATTTTTTCTTTTCTTTAAGAACATGGTTTATCGTGGTGTTAAAGTGCAGAGTGAGAAGGAAATATTTTTCATTTGACAATAATGTCCTCAATATTAATCTACTATCAACTAATTAAGCAAGAGCCAAATCCACCGAAACGCCTAATAATAGACAACGATACCCCTCCCCTATATACAAGACCAAATCAATATAAGATGAACTTTGCTGTTAATATAAGCGAAACCCAATATTAATTCACTCAGGTCTGGTCAAATTTAACAAGAAAAAATTGTTTAATTGATGGGCAAAACTGTAATAAGAACATATAGACGTACCGTGGCTCCACTTGGGCAATTCTTGCCTGACATCTTACAAGACCACAAACCGGTGCCTCGTCCATCAAGGATCCCACCTCTATAGAAACCCCATTCACACGCTGAAATAGCAACCAATTTGCGGTTTTTCCAATAACCCGATAATCTGATGGAGCCACAAGAGTGCCGTCAATCTGTACACTGATAGCGTTGTTCTTGCAGGGACCTGTAAAGGCCGCATTGCGTAGCAAGAACCTTCCTCGTGGGACATAAATGGAAGCGGGTCTGGTCGAGCCGCAAGCGTTTGCCCACGCGTTTAAGAAGGCCTTGGTGGATTCGGTTTTACCGTCTGGTTTGGCTCCAAAATTGGCCACATTATATGTTACAGCTGGTGCAGCTAAGGCTGAGTGGAACACAAAGAAGAGAAATGAAAGAGAAAGATTAAGGACTGGAGCCATTACGGATTTGAACAAGTGATACAGAGAGAGAGAGAGAAATCAGAGCGGATTGAGTTGTTATGGTATAGTTGCGGTGGTTGTGGTAGTGGGAGGTGCTGTCGAAGTTGGAACGGTTTGAGGAGTATTTATACGTGAGGCCTGAGGGAGAGGATTTGAGTGCAGGTTAGTTTTTGATGGGATTATATATTATTTTTTTATTTAGTAGGGATAAAGAATAAATCAGAAGAAAATGAAAAGGAAGCAAGCTGCGCCGAACTTAACTACAGGATTAGGACTCCAGACCATGTGTTGGTGGGCTGGGCCCGGAGTTCTATTACAGTACATGAACTTTTACTTATATATGTTGTAGCTTTACGGAGATGCCCTTTGCGTGGGACTTGTTGCTTATAATTTGTTATAATGGTTTCGATAATACGTTTTGATTTACTTTATTACTTTAGATTTTATTCGCAATTGCGTTAGTTTTCGTTTATGACATGATCATTCTTCTTTTCTACTTTTATATTATTTGATTGAGATGTATGTAGAATTAGACCATGGAGTATAATAATTTTAACTAGTTGAATCAATGGATATATTATAATATTATTAAATTTTATGCATAGTAATTTTATGCATGTTATACATATAGTAAATTTGATAGTTTAATTTAATATATATGGTCCTGTACTTTCTAAAGAAAGTTCATATCATCCCTTCTATTATCTAATTTTGTATTAATTCAAAGTCGCAAGAAGAATGATTTGTGGATATTCCAACAATACAAATTTCTCCATTATAGTTTCTTTTTGGGACATGCAAATGTTTTATATGATTTACATTAATTCAACATAGGTTTAATTTAAACAGTAAATGATCATAAGGGATCATATTGAACGTGTTCGTAAACTATAAGAACTGCATTAACTAAATTAATATTCTAGAGACCAAAATGAATTTAATGTAAGACTATAAAAATAAAATATATATAGTTTAAGCTTTATTATACGTACTACATGAAATATGTTTATTTGTTAATGAACTTGCTCCCATACTATAAAAGTAAAAAATATATAATTTAAGCTTTATTATACGTAATACATGACATACGTTTAATTGTTAAAGACCTTGCTTCCCATCCTTTATATGTGCCTAAATTGAAGCCGGGGCTGTTTTAGCATCAAGTAATGAGATTTATATAGAGAGAGAGTCAAAAGACACATGCACACAAACAAACGCAGCCTTTTCTAGTTCATTGTATTTATGCTATGTGTATTTTGTTTCTTGTCTATATCTTGTCTGTGTGTGCTAGCTTCCCTATATGGTATCAGAGCCAGCAACTTTAAAGGCTAGTAGAGTGTGATAATAGTCTTAAACTATATGTTCATTAATCTTTAAAGTAGCGGAGTTAAACCCAGGAAACGAAGTTGAGGCATCTGATAACCCATGTAGTCCGTTGAGTGAAGGACGTTGAGGGTTGAGTAAGTCCTTTAACAGTTTGCTAATTGACTCGAAGATAAAATAGCTGGTATTTTAAGAAGATTTTCAAACTTTGTTAATTCTTCTGGTTCTAGTTCTGATAATCTGTCTAGGAATAATAAAAAAGTTATTCTAGTAGAAAATATAGAAAAAGAACTTCAAAACTTGAATCTTCCTCAAACTTCTGATAGGCAAATATATAGAAAAGGTAGTTTTAGTATCAAACAAGACTATATAATTAAAACTATGGAAGAGTCTAGGAGAGTCTTCTAGAAGGAGGTCTACGTCTTCAATTCCTACCACTGAAGCAGAAAGAAGACAGGTCATTGAGGGAATTATAAAATCCAAAGATCAGGTTAGTCACCATCAATACTAGGTAGAAACATCTTTAGAGTTAGGGTTAAAATCACCTTCAAAAGATAATTCACCGACACCTTCTGAAATGGGATACAACGTATGCATGTTATCCTCTACAGAGTCGTTACACCCGTTTACCATTAAACATAAATGATTTTATACAACTTTTAGTGAAAAAGGAAGAGATTACTGGATCTCTATGCATAAACAATACATAGAAAAATATCATAAAAAGCCAGCATTCTTGAAGTGGCTTGAATGAGCCTTTAGGTTTCACAAAAATGACTGGCCTAATTTTGAGGATCCTAAGTTCGTTAATGTTCTGGAAACCGCTTATCAAAATTTTTTTAGTCAAAAAATTTAAAGGTGAAATAATAGCTAATCCTTACTTAGCTATACCAAAAGAAGCATCCACGTCAAGTGCCTTAGTTGAAATATCCAACCAAAATAATTATACAAATTTATTTCTTCAATCCTTAGGAAAACAAACCTCAAGGATAGAAAATTTTCTTATTCAGGAAAAGTCGTCCCGACAAATAATTCCTCAAACTTCAGGATCTTCTAGTAAAGAGTCTACTGAGAAAGATCCAATCATGATGAAGCCTCCACCAGAAGTTAATCTAAAATTCAGAAAAGAATCAAGAATTAATGATAAAAATTTTGTGGATGGATTAGTCAACAAGTTACAAAACCTGAACATATCTAAAAAGAAAAGTGTTAACATGCTGAGTCAAGATCAAGAAAAATCAACAAAAGACTCACATTTAGAAGTTAATAAACTTCATTGGAACAAGACAACTTGAACTGCCCCATCTAAAATGTACTACCCAAGGCCCTCACCGTTAGATCTTCAGTATGAAGATAATGCAATTCAAGATAGGGTCCATTTGATGGTAAGTCCATAGTAGAATGGAACATTGATGGTCTGGCAGAATACCAAATTCTCCAAACAACTAAACACATGCTAATGTATACTGTAGCATGTAGGTCCAATGGTAACACTGATAGGGAAATAGCCTTAGCCATAATCAGTGGGTTTACAGGACAATTGTTAGGTTGGTGGGATTTCCACCTGTCAAATATCTCTAAATAAGAGATCTTAAATTCTGTAAAACAGGAAAATGGAAATCTGAAAACTGATATAGTTAACACATTAATTTATACAATTATAAACCATTTTGTAGGAGCTAATATGCCTAGGTTAGATAGATCACATGAACAACTGATTAATCTTAGGTGTCCAGATCTATCTCACTTTCAGTGGTATAAAGATGTGTTCTTATCATTATGTAATGATATTAGGCTGAAACGAAAAATTAACAAAGAAAAATTAAGTGGGAAAAGAGCTCTAAGAAACTTCTGTGAACAATTTGGATATCCCACATATAGTCAATTTAAGCATTTCCAGAATAAGTGTAGAGTTAAAAAGAAAATTAATGCTCTACAAATTGACGAAGGCTTAAAAAGATCTTTATGTCAAATCTTATTAGAAGACTCTGATGAAGGAAAGGAATAATTAAATGCTTTTATAATATAGCAGTATAAATTAGATTCGAGTCTAGAAGAGTCAGAAATTGAATATAACTCTGAGTTAGAACAGTCAAAGAAATCAAAATCTTGTTCTGATAATGATTGTGATGAATGTATCCTAAAAACTATAGGTTTAAACAACCTTAGTATAAATGTCCTGTCAAAAGAAGAAAGTCTAATTTTAGATTTAATTGATAAAATTGCAGACCCTGAAGAAAGAAGAATACAGTTAAAAAACTATATTCAAATGAATAACAAGGGTAAATGTTCAGTAATAAAAGGAAGTATAAAATATGATTCTTATTCCTTTAAGAATATTATTGAAAGAGTAAAAACTGTTAACTCTTTATCAAAGGAACCAACTATTGCTGATTTGAAATCAGAAATCAATGAAATAAAGGAAGAAGTAAGAACTCTAAAACAAAGAGTTTCTAAACTAGAAGAGTCGGATGAAGATCAATTCCAATATCTTATATGGTAATCATCAAAAGAAACAAAAAATCAAGAACCTGAAAAGAAAGGAAAAGGTATAATAATACAGGAACCTGAAGAATGAACTGTAAACATCCTTAATGATCCAGAAGGATGTATCTGTGTTGTAGACTTAGTTATAGCACAAAAATGGTTTACTAAGATAACCATAATTGTGAATAATGAATTCAATTTTCAGTCTGTTGCCTTAATAGATTCAAGAGCATATTTGAATTGCATTCATGAAGGACTAGTCCCGTCTAAGTACTTTTAGAAAACTACACAAATCCTCCATGCTGCCGATGGAAATCATCTAATAATAGACTACAAATTGTCTAATGCGGCAGTCTGTAATAACAAAGTTTGTTTTCCCATATCCTTTGTTTTAGTTAAAGGTTTAGCCTAGGGAGTAATTCTAGGAAATCATTCTTCACACATATTATTCCCTATTTTAAAGATAGACGAATCAGGGGTAAAAACTAAAATAAAGGGTAGACAAATTAAATTTGA
Organism: Quillaja saponaria; assembly: GCA_029379385.1. NCBI lineage: Eukaryota > Viridiplantae > Streptophyta > Magnoliopsida > Fabales > Quillajaceae > Quillaja > Quillaja saponaria. The sequence goes on along the minus strand of CM055611.1, from coordinate 10,937,395 downwards.
ATTTGTTGAAGAATCCCGAATGCATGAAATCAATCTTATGAGAGACACCATTAAAAGAAAAGAAAATTTTCTTATGTCTCTAAAAGAAGAGATAGAATACAAGAGGATTGAGGAACAATTGAAATCTTCTAAGCTTCAAGATGAAATTAATAAATTTTAACATAAAATTGAACAAACTATATGTGCCAAAATTCCTAAGGAATAAAAAACAGCATATTATAGAACTATCTTATGAACCAAATTTCTCAGAAAAACAAATACCTACTAAGGCTAGACCAATGGCTATGGGTCCTAGACACTTAGAAATTTGTAAGGTAGAGATTGAAGAATTACTAAAAAAGGGATTAATTAGAAAAATGCAGCTGAATTAGAAAGAGAAGTCCCAAGGTTAGTAATCAATTAAAAACCTCTGAATAAAGCTTTAAGATGGATTAGGTATCCAATTCCTAATAAAAATGATTTGTCAAATAGACTTTATGATGCCAAGATATTTTCTAAATTCGATATGAAATCAGGATATTGGCAAATTCAAATAGCTGAACAAGATAGGTACAAAATTGTCTTTACTGTACCTTTTGGGCATTATGAATGGAATGTTATGCCATTTGGATTAAAAAAATACTCCATTTGAATTTCAAAACATTATGAATGATTTTTATACTTCTTATCATGAATTTATAATTGTTTATATTGATGATGTTTTAGTTTTTTCTCCTTCTATTGAAAAACATTTTTAACAATCTCTGCAAAAAAGGTAAAAGTATTTTAAACTGCTATTCGTTTTTTGGGGCACAATATTCATAAAGGTTCTATTATACCTATTGATAGAGCTGTACAATTTGCTAATAAATTCCCTAATGAAATAAGGGAAAAACAACAACTGCAGAGATTCTTAGGTAGCCTGAATTATGTAGGTGAATTTTACAAAGACTTAGCTTTAGATTGCAAATTATTAGTTGCACGATTAAAAAAGAATCCTCCAGAATGGAATAATGACTTTACAAGATCAGTTAAGAGGATAAAACAAAGAGTTAAAGAACTTCCATGTCTTTGTATTCCTCATCCAAATGCTTTCAAGATAGTGGAAACAGATGCTTCTGAAATAGGATATGGAGGAATTCTTACACAAAGACTGGCTAATAAGGAGCAACTGGTTAGATTTACTTCAGGAACTTAGAAAGGTACACAGCAAAATTATTCTACTATAAAGAAGGAAATATTATCTGTAGTTATGTACATCGCTAAATTTGAATTTGATCTATTAAATAAAAAATTCTTATTAAGAATAGATTGCAAGTCTGCTAAGGATATCCTTCTTAAGGATGTTAAAAATATTTGCTAGATGGCAAGAAATCCTTTATGTTTTTGAATTTGATATAGAATTTATTAAAGGAGAATTTAATTCTTTGCCTAACTTCCTAACTAGAAAATTTTAGCAGGGATCTTAAAGGAAAAGGCGTTATGACCTCTCAATCTATTACTCTTGCAAAAAGAAACCTCTCCACTCCTAATACTGAGGAGACTGATAAGGATTTCTTATGTGATCAGGCTTATGAATTAGCCCTTCCTTAAGGACTTCAAATATCCATATATTCCACTATCTTATAAAAAGATAGCACCAATTGAGAAAAATGTATACTAATTTAGCACCATATGAGATAGCCCATTTTTATCTCAATAATCATCTTCCTCTTGAATTGGAACCCAGGAATATTTTATTCTATTTAAATATTCTTGTGGACACATAATCAATTTCTCATAAACCCTGGATTCGAGCAGGGTCAGAATGGGCTTATTCAAAAATCATCATTTATAAAGTGATGAAGCTAGAAGATCGGGGTATGGATTTATACCAACAAAAACAAATCAAAGATAGAAGAATATTTCCTCGGCTATATACTTATTTTGATTATATGGCTGCATGGGAAAACTTGCTTTTATTTGCGAACAAATCAAGAAAGCACAGTTGGTTTCTAAGGTTCACTCTCAATGAAGAACTTTCGCCCACTACTTTTCCTCAGTGGTTTAAAACATGGTACTTTTCTTGGGGATTATTTCCTATATCCCTACCTAAATATGTTCATATATAGTGGTTAAGGTTCTGTGAGAATAATTATTCTCTGGATCCTTAAGACAAAATTATTATGTTTACAGCTTATTATCAGCTCCCATGGATTGTTAAATGGGAATATATTGTAAAAGAATGTTCTTTTTATGCCTTTGGGATTGATCAAGCAGTCTCCTGGTTAATTCGTAGAACTCAAATCAAATAGTGAGACAACTTCTCTAATTTCGAAGAGAACCTTAGGCTAGGAATCTTAAGATCTAAAGCTTCTTCTCAAAAACCTTATATAAATGAGAATAAAAAGGTTCTTGATATGGTGAAAGGCTTATTAGCCTCCTCCTCTAAAGATGATGTTCAAAAAGAACTCCTAAAAATTCTTGAAGATAACAGTTCTGAGATGAGTCAATATGACCCAGTCTATTTCTAGGACTCATAAGATCCTCTGGACGAAGGAGCCGAAGACTTTTTGGATAAAGAATCTCATCAATAATTCTATTTTCATAAAGCTAAAGTTTGCTTTCCTAAAAGGAGAAGGAATCTACTTTCTTTTCAAAAAGCAAAAGTCATATTTTTCAAAAGAAAGAATACTTTCGATGACTTGAAGACAAATTTCTTAAAAGAAAAGGATTTACTTTATAAAAGTAAACATTCCCTTTCTATCTGGCGGACCGACTTCAATCCATCCAGGACACGTGCCCAGACAGAAGGATAACCCTTATCTCCAGGAATTTGCTTTTCTCAATCTTATCTCTTAGACAATCATGCTAGAATTGTTATTTAAGGGCCTTTGCCCTCTGTAGTTTGATAAGTTTTGAAGTTTGCTAGAATAACAGAAGTTTGAAAATTTTGAGTGCTTTAAGTGTTTCATAAAATACAAGTGAAAGTTTCAAGTTTATAATAGAGAGTTTGTATCTGTTGTACTTGTAGTAGTTGTTGTCAAATAGTACCTATGAACGCAATTTGTACCTGTGCCTTGTACCTGTAATAAAGAATCTATTTTATTAGTGTAAGTTTTCTTCTACTCTTTTTTTATGATTGATCTGGGTTGCTGAATTTTATTGCAGCTATTTTTATATGCTTTGTGTTTTTTGTTTTTTGTTTGTTTCTTGTCTATATCTTGTTTGCATTAGCTAGCTTCCCCATATGGTATCAGAGCCAGTAACCTTAAAGGTTGGTAGAGTATGATAATAGTCTTAAACTATCTGTTCATTAATCTTCAAAATCAAGGAGTTAAACCCAGGAAATGAAGTCGAGGCATCTGATAACTCGTGTAGTCCGTTGAGTGAAGTACGTTGAGGGTTGAGTAAGTCTTTTAACAGTTTGTCCCTTTGACTCGAAGATAAAATGGCTGGTATTTTAATAAAAATAGACTTTAATTCAAGAATCTAATCATTGACTTTATCATACAAATTCTAATATCATATCAAAAATTCATTTCATCAAAAAAATTGAACTTGTTATATTAAACCCTAGAAAGAAATTTAGATTTATATTGTTTTCATGTTAGTCCTCACTGAAAAAGGAAACAAAATATTAAGAAAATAGACATAAGAAACTAATGAATCAAGGATCAAGGCGTGCATTGATTGATAATACTTGTAAATGTGTACGGGTAAATTATTTAGACTACAAACAATAACAAATATACTATGATTAAATTGTACTTCAATGATTGCTTAATTCATAACATTGATGAGAGATGTGTTATGGTATAACTAAAAGCTAGAACTTTACAAACTGAAATAACATTGTCTTCCTTTTAGCGCAAGTTCAATGCCAAAACCTTTTCACCATTTTTCTTGTTTTGTAGTATTGCTTTATTTGGACCATATCGTAATCGTAAACATCAAATTATCCACGTACACATAACTAAGGGTTCATTTCTGGTTGCTCTGTGTGTACGTTTTTATTGTCTTTTTCTTTTTTATTTTGAATAGATGCCCAAGTTATTAATTGTATGTCGAACATACAACAACTGAGGATTCTCCTCCATAAACTATATTCATCGCGATCTATGATTAAATTGTACTTGAATGGACGGGAATGAGATTAGAATATTTTAAAGTTTACATTGTCACACCCCCAAAATAGAGATATGATTGGCCGGAGGAATGGGTATCTATACCCTCGTAACCTTGAATATTCAAATAATATGTTTTACAACTTAAAAACATCTTATAGTTAAAGCTACCAAAATATTATAGAATTAAATTAAAATCCGGTATTGACAATTAAACATAAACAATTATTGAAAATATTGGCAGCGGTTCTCTGTCACACCCCCATGAAGGCATGACTGGCCGAAGGATTGGGTAACCAACCCACCATAACCCTGACTTCGAAACAAAATAATAAACTTGACTCATGACCTAACTAAAGAGTAAAACTAGCTTTTCTAAAACCGAAGTTCATTGTAAAAGTTTACTTCCTGTAATAGTTAACAAGTTACTGAAAAATTTGGCAGAGGTTCCCTGCAATACGAAACATGCCTTAAATTACAAATATATAGCCTCATGAATTCACATAACCATAGCATAAAAATAACAAAGAGCTCCGCTCCAACCACATTATAACCAAGACAAACAATTAGATGCTTACATCATTTGAAATTAGATACCTCTAGAATTCTAGTGTGACTGCAAACTTTCATCCTTTAACTTCAAGTCTGAGATCCTGATATTACTTTGTTGTACTCAATTGACAAGTCATAAGCTCGGAGACGCCATGTATCGAACTCCTGTTACTAAAAAAAGTAATCACAGAAGAGGAGTGAGTCCTATGAACTCCGTGAGTAGAAAATTGTACCCAAAGAGTACTAGTATCCTTCAGCATAAACGTATAACATATATATTAACATAATGTAACATGATTCTTATAACATTTCACATTACACATATACATTGTAAGTTTCACAAATTCACAATTTATATGATACACAGGATCACAATTTAAGTCAGCGCAATAATATCACGCAAAGTAATCAAAGGGCCAACGAGTGACCTAGCCCCGCACAACATTATCATCCCCTAATGGGCAATTACACGCCTGCACAACAAATTGATCCATGTACACAATCCATCCTATTGGGGCTGAGCACTCAATTAAAAAAAAAAAAAACATTGATCAGAATTAGAATTTTCTTATGATTTTAAATCAGACATCCTAGGTGCACTTGGATTTTTTAATTTTGGAGGTAAAAATCACTTGTCATAAAAATCCGACTTTGTTGCCCTTATCAACTACAACCAATGTCAAACACAGCAATCAATATCAAACAAACATAATTTAAATAAATTACTAAAGTACTCTACTTGCTTATTTTCCATATTCACATAGATTCAAATAAACATATAATTACACATACTAATCTAGCCCCTAAAGGCAGCAATTAACCACTCACCCGTAACTAATTCCATTCATCACTCACACTTACATCCACGCATCTCATCAGGTCCACATTAGTATTCGGAACTGAAATTCATATACCCAAATAATATTTAGTTCATAAATGTTATTGTTATAATCTTTTAGTTACTAAGCTTATATCTCATCATGTATAGGTTTCTTTATGAAAGTATTCCATTAAGCTATTATATGCTAATTAATATAATGAAGGAAAATTTTAAATGTCTTGACAATGCATAGGGTAGAAGAAATCATTAGAAAAGATAAAAAACACTTATTGAGTTAAAGATGTTGAAACTGTCCAAACTTTAACAGTCATATCTTTCTCTGGGAAACTCCAAATCCAGTTTCATAAAATTTATAAAAAAACTAGACACATGTAGCTTTTTAATGATATATCATTTGTAATTTTATATTTGTATATCAATACAGTTTATTATTTGAAGTTACATCAAATTCTACTACAAGCAGGATTTTTGACAACTTTTACCTTACCTTAGTTAATTGAATATAACTTTCTTTGGTTTATTAATAGACAAGTAATCTATCTTTATTATTTAGAAACATTTCCTAGAATTTGTCATGAACCTACTCAATTTCTTACATGAACGAAAAATAGGGCACTACGAATCCTTCCTAACTTAGCCGGAGTCTAACAGCTATAACTCACAATATATTTTGAACCAAGCTACAAAATTTTACATACAACATTTCAAGACTATAAGCTACATTTTATCTTTTGAACTCTTATTTAATTCAATCTCAAAAACATTCGAAATAATGAATTTCTTTCACCTATGAAATCTGTCAAATTCTATTCATTATACTCGATAAATTTTCTTGTAGACATTTTATCAACTAACTTGGTTGCATAAATTATTTCAATTAATATGTATGTATATCTATATATTTACATACCACTTAGACGCCAATTTTCACCCTTTGTTCTTAAACTTTCAGCAATAGTGCTCCTAGCCACCACTGCCTCAAGAACCCTCATATCTCAACCACCAAGTGAATGGCCAGGAACGAAGGTTGGACAAAGCTGCATGGCAAGGAGGAGGCCGTTGCTGTCACACAACTACTGCTGGCAGAAAGTGAGTCTCTCGGCCAACCTGCTGCTATAGCTACTAAAACAAGAACTCAATGGTAAAAGGGTAGCTAGAAGGTGAGAGGAAGAGGTTGGCTGATAAAACAGAGCCGCTGTTGGCTCACACACACACACACATACACGGCTACAAGCAAGGAGGAATGAAGTTGCACAAGCAAGAAGAGAGGGCTAGAACTTTCTGCTAGCATGGAAATTATAATGACAAAAACAGGTAAGTCAGCAAGAGAAGAGACAGTGGAGACCAAGAATAAAGAAGCCACAATCGGCCAAGCAAGAGAAGGCAAGGAAAAAGAACTAATTAAATTAAAATAAGATGAAATACAAAGTCAAGGAGTCAAAAATTTTATTATGTGGTCCATATTAAATATTGGTATATATATATATATCTAGTTTACTCTTTTATCTACACACTTGACATCCTTCAATAAAATTTATATATATAAATTTTCAACTTCTTATGTCCACCAAGGATATAATGAGAATTAATTCCCTAATCACATATATATATGTATAATATATACAAGTGTTATTTTATCCATCTATTTACACAAGTTACGTACGAATCTTTTAAAATATACACTAAAATACTGTTTATACCTTTAATTACACTACTACCTTGTAAACTAAATTAATAAATAAAAATAAACTCAATCAATGAGGCCAAAATCAATGGTTTTTAAAATTAAGACTCAAATTTAATCTTGGTTGGAAGTGTAAATATATATATATACAAACTTACATTTTAAATATTTAAATTTATTACACACTTGTTCTACACATAGATAGTAAATTTACAATTAGCTACAAATTATAACTTACTCCAATTAGGAAGAAAAATTTAATTAATTTACAGACCTATACATATTCATAGATTTAAACAATCTTTTATTTTAGTTCACTTATGGAAAATGATTATTCATAGCATAACCTGAAACTTATTAAGTTATTAGGTTCTAAGATATTTACTTGCACTGTTACTTATTTAATTTATTTATGTGTTTGTCATTTTATAACTAAAATTTTAAACATCATCTCTAAAACTCGATTATTACGTTACCGGTTGTGAGGGTCATAACAACATATGAATATTCTATAGCATACATTAAATTTTTGGGTTGTAACATTCCCCATACGTTGGAACATACCCATGACATATACAAACAACCTGGTTACCAAGTCAATAGTAAATTATAATATCTGAATATACAAAAAAGCTCTGCTCCCGACAAAACATGCATTTACCATAGTGAACTTAATGTATACATATAACAACAATACATAACTCCTACAGTGAGATCCTTTACCTTCCAAGTATACGATATCCGAAATATACCTTGCCGCTGTAAAGTCGGCAGGTAGTAACTCTATAGCAATCACTAGCGATTTCCTGACAACTAAAATAAAAAAAAAGAACCACAAAAGAAAGAGTGAGTAACAAGGACTCAATGAGCAAATCATGACCCCACAGGTACCAGCATCACACATCAAATAAATCATAATTGAAAATTAGTATTTGAATTACTTGTTCATGTACGAAACTAAAATTATTACACAACCATAAATTATTTAGATCACAAAATTTCAACGAATTAATCAAACCATGCCAACAATCAACAAACAATTTGACAAACAAAGAGCAAATGAGTAACTCAATCCCGCACAACATTATCTCCCCTTACCGGGCATTTACGCGCTTACACAACAATTTCATTCTCTGTAGCAATCCATTTCACTGGGGCTGAGCACTCCATTTGTTTAAAATAATTATCAATATCAGATTAAATCATATCAAATATCTGAGGTGCACCGGGACTTTAAATTTGAAAATGAAAATCAATTCTTAGAAAATTTCATGTTTTTAGCCCTTATCAATCACAATCAACTATAACAACAAAGACAATATAGAGCTCTGCTCCAATTCTTATCATAATAACAATTAACTAAACTATTACACAATATAAGACCTGCACCCCATAACTCTAGTGTAATTACAAATTTTCACCCTTTGACTTCAAGATTGAGATTATGAAAAATTACTTTGCCGCCAAACACTCGGTAAAATTCATTATCAGTAATAGTTGTCCATGAGGTCCTGTTACTAAAAAAAAAAACCACAGAAGAGGGATGAGTCCTATGGACTCAGTGAATGGAAAATAGTACCTAAAGAGTATTAGCATTATTCAACACAAGTAATATAATATAATATAGCTATAATCATTTAATATATCAGCATATTCTAAATCACAAAATCACTAATGTTATATTTACATAGTTATATAAGTATAACACTTAATGAATGCAATTCATTTTAGAACAATCAAGGCAATCAAAACATACCAAGCAAACAAAGGTCCAACAAAATAACTCAGCCTCGCACAATAGTATCTCCCCCTATCGGGCATTTTATGCACCTGTACAATAGGTTAATTCTCTGTACACAATCTATCCCACCAGGGCTGAGCACTCATTTCTTTTAAAATCATTATTAGAATCAGAATATTAAACCAAAATATCCTAGGTGCACCTGGATTTTCCTTTCGGAAATAAAAATCATTTCTCAGAAACATCTCACTTTGTTGGCCCTTATCAATAACAATCAATACCACACAAACATAATTCAACTAAATCACTTAAATATTGTACTTGCTTATTTTCCATATCACGTGTATTTAAATATACATATAATCACACATAATAATGAGAGAGACCTTTAATTTACCTTAGTTAATTGAGCAAAAATTTCTCTAGCAAAAACAAAATCCAATTTTAATTGTTGGGTTTATTAATAGACAAGTATATCTATCTATGTGTAAACTTTTCCTAAAATTAGTCTTGAACGAACTCAATTCCTTACATGAACCAAAACAAGGTACTCTTAACATTCTAATTTCCTGACGCTGAGTCTAATAATTATAGAATTCTTATACTTAAGAAGTAAATTATAAAACTTTTCATAATAATATTTCAAGATGTTAGGAACATTTCATTTTCAGCACTTTTCTCCTAATTCATCTTGTAAAACCCTCTAAAGTCAGTTACATTAAAACAGGTTCAATCCATACCCGAAAATCATAACTCTGATTTCCACCACCTCCCAAGTATTCATATTAAGGAATTAAAACCTGTGCAACTCCTGATTTTCTCTTTAGTATGCTAGGAACAACTTTTACTTAGAGGTTCTATGCTAATCCCAACCATAAACCCGATGAAGTTTCCTGAACTAACTAAAGGTCACTAAAATCCTGCATTGACCTATCCTTAGTCTAGTAGCTTTAACAATCAATATACTTGGAATCAGAGTACAAAATTTTGCAGTCATCATCTCAAGACCCTAAGCTACACTTTCTCTTTTGGAATCTTAATTTAATTCGGTCCTAAAAGCACCTGAAACCCATGATTTCTTTCATCCATGAATCTGCCCCTGCATTCTCTTTAAAACCTATTTAACTCTCATTTTCCACCACTTTCAAACCCCAATTCATACTCCTCACTACAACACTAATTCACTAACATTACTCCTAATCCAATTAAATTCAAGACTGCATTAATGATTTAGAATCAATCAAGAACTTAAGTTGTCACTTTCCAATATCAATTTAAACAAACTTTTACTCATTAAGCTACAATCATTTTCTTGTAGATATTTTATCAACTACCTTATATGCATTATTTTGTTCTAGCTTATGAGAAAGTATCAATATATATACTTATTACTGACTTTCATATGACCTCTCGATCACAACACTAACTAACCATTCAGTGCTATTTGTTTATGAACTTTTATTCAAAATAATTAGTTATCATATTTTCCATCTAAAATTTAGACCAAACTTTCTAATGTCACCATGTTTCAAATTCTAATTCCTAGTTCATATCTTTAACCTTTCTTCATTCATTTTATTTTCATCCTTTTTAGACCATATATTATCATTCTAACTATTTATTTTTTTGATCCTTTGTACATCAACATTTATGCATGTATTAACATTTGATTTCTCCTAAGCATTTTTGTCAAACATCTATCGCGCATATTTTACCTTAAAGCATGTATATATATATATACCTTCTAATAAAATCAATACAATCTCTTGAAGCTTTATATTCTTCTTATACCAATAATTGAATTAAACTTGATTTGATTCATCAAGGTGACCAAAAGCTTGAATCACACATTCCAATACCAAGTTACTCTTAAACCTCACGCTAACTACCTTCAAGTCAGTATTCTTACACTCTTGTTCATACCTCCATAAGTCCTACAACTAATTGTCACTAAGCAAGAAGGTAAATTTTACTTAGATAAGTACAAGGAGATTACCACCCATAGTTTTGCCTAACACTTGATGAAGCTGCCTTTGTTGAATTTGTGGCTGTCGTTGGCAAACTCTTGTTGCCCTCGGTGTAGGTACTTCCACCACCTCAAACAGCTACCAACACCAAAACAAATGCACCCACAGTTGATGAAAGGTGTAAAGAAAAGGAGTGCTAGCTGTACGGGAAGAGCAAAGGCTGAACAAGGTGAAATTAGCAGTAAAAGGGAAAAGATTCAGCTGCTGCATACACGATTTTGAGAGAATCAGCTCCTGTCTAAGGTTTCCTGCACCTTATGCCGAGCTTCCTTGCTTGATTTTCAACTCCTACACACCCATCACAAGGCTATACTGATGAAGGGACAAACTATGTTGACAAAGGAAGAAGGTGGAGTTAACAGCCAGCCAAGAAAAATACCAAAACAGGGGCAGCAGCAAACCAAAGAAAAAAAAGAAGTGAAGAAGAGTTGGGAAGGTACTGGTTGGCCAGCCAAGAAAAATACCAAAACAGGGGCAGTAGCAAACCAAAGAAAAAAAGAAGTGAAGAAGAGTCAGGAAGGTATTGGTTGGCCAGCTAAAATAAGGAAAGAAAAGGAAATAAAGAGAGAGAAAAAGAAAAGAAAAAACAAAAAAACAAAAGAAAAAGAATTGATAAAGTCAAGGTCAACATGTTTAATTTGTGGCTCTAATAAATCCTTCCTTTACACACACACACACACACACACATATATATACTTATCTAATTCAATTTACTTTGTTTGTATTATGTTTCAAATCTAGAAAATAAAATTTGCATAAAACATAGCCTACAAAACTTAATGTCAAGGTTAAGAAAATCCACAGGACGTAATTATTCCTACTTTATACCTATAGATATATACACACCTATATAAATACTTGCCAACTTAACTTTATTTTACTTATTATCATTCCACCTATCTATAAAGGTTATACGTAAAAAATTTTAAATTGGAATAATAATGTATCAGGTTATAACAGCCACAATGTTGTCTAATGCCTAAAAGCCAAACCACAATTTGCAAAAGAAAACTAAAATCTTAATTGGAAGGAGGGGGCGCCAAGAGAAACGAAGGTAAGGCATCGTCACACTAGACCACTGAATTACATTCCAAGCAGTAGAAACATTAAACAAACCTGCTTTGTCTATTGACCATATTTTAACATCATTAATAACACCATCCACTTGTAGATCACGTGCCTTTTGGAACACATTTCCCAAGATCAAGCATCTTTCCCCTTCAGAAAGATAGTTAAAATCACATAGTTTTATGCTTACAAGCTAGCTTGGAATTTCATCAATCAATAATTAAACAAGCCCAAGATCACACCATTTATCATACCAAAACCTAATAAGCCCTTTTCCCATAGGAGAAAAACAAGAAGGATTAGCAATGGCTAGATGGGTTCTATGACAATATTTATTCAAAAGAAAGCGAGACCAAAGAGACTGACCTTTGTAAAAATTGAACCAAAACTTCATAGAAAAGGCCAAAGACATATCATGTAAGGAACAGATACCAAGACCTCCTTCTTGATAAGGATGACAAATGTTCTTCCAAGAGCATTAATAAAACTTTTGATGCCTATCATTAGAACCCCAAAAGAAATTCGCCAAAGTACACTTAATTTGATTCACAACACCCATTAGAGGATCCAATCCACTCAAAAGATACAAAGGCGTAGAGTTTAAAAAATGTTTTATTAGGACTAGCTTGCCACCTTGAGAAAGGAATTTGGAAGACCATGTAGCAATTCTTAATTGGATCTTTACAATCATGTTAGTGAAAAGGGAACCTTCTTTCTACCAACAAATAAAGGATAGCCCAAATAAACCACTAGAAGATTACTATAAGAATAGTCTTCTTGATCATTCAAATTCATTGAGGGGATCCCTTAAAGCAAGTTATGAAGCAACTTTTCTGCCTATTCACCAATTGACCTGAGTTTGCCTCATGTGCTTCTTGAAAGGAACCTTCTTTTGGTATAGCTTAAGAAGGATTAGCTATTATTTCTCCTTTTTATTTTTTAATTGAAAGGGACGACTCTAATAGGTGAATTGTAGTGACGTTTTTTCCTTCCCTTGTAAAAAAGTTTTGATAAGCAGCTTCTAGCACATTTAAAAAACTGAGGATTCTCAAAATTAGGCTAATCTTTTTTATGATATCTAAATGCTATTTCTAACCAATTAAAGAATCTTGATTTTTTAGGGAATTTTTCCATATACTCCTTATGCATAGAAATCCAATAATTTCTTTATTTTCACTAAAAGCTGTGTAAAACCATTTATGTTTATTAGTAAATGGATGGAGAGACTCTCTAGAGGATAGCATACATTCCTGTATCCCATCTCAGAAAGGGTTGGAGAATTATCCCTAAAGGGGGTGACTTTAACCCTTGCTCAGAAGGTGTTTCTACCTGATATTGAGGGTGACTTACCTGGTCTTTTGACTTTATTATTCCTTCTATTACCTATTTTCTTTCTTTTTCTGATGTGGAAATAGAAGAGGTAGATGTCCTTCTAGATGATTCTCCTAGGTTTAACCTAATTTTTCTATTTGAACAGAATTTTATCTCTACATCTCCATCAGTATATTCAATTACTAATTCTAAGTCTCTAGTCTCTATTTTCTTAGGGGGATTTCCTTGGTCTATTTTCCAAGTTTTAGGAAGTTTTACTTAATCCTAAGTTATTGTTTTTGAAACTACCATATTGGTCTTAGCTGGATTAGCTATAAAAAGTGTAGTTTAACCTCTTTTGGACTCTATCCTAGCATTAGAGGCCATAGTATCATGACTTTATAGTATATCCTATATATTAGGACTACTTTTTCAGATCCTGGGAGCATATCAAAACCATGAGATTGAATGTTTAAAGTTAATGCATTCATTATGTTTTAATCTGTTTGAGATATTGAAAAATTAGGATAATAACTAAATAATATAGGACCATAAAAAAGACTTGATTCTATACACCCTAGTAAGGAATCAGAGAACTTATTATGTCTGGTGTCCCTAACATATATAAGTGCTGAAATGTTCAATCCAAATCTAGTTAAAGGTTTTAACGCAACTTGGACCATTCTTATATGAAGATATTTAAATTTCTTTTTATGTTCTCCTATTAATTTAGAAAAAAATAATTTAAAAGTATCATGTCCTTCTTTTAGGGGGATAGATTCTTCCATAGTCTTAATTATGTAATCTTGTTTTAAACTGAAACTTCCTTTTCGATAAATTTGTTTATCTGAAGTATGAGGAAGATTCCAATTATATAATTCCTTTTCTATATTTTCTACTAAAATAATCTCTTTATTATTTCTTGCCAGACTATCAGAACTAGAACCAGAAGAATTGACAGAATTAGAAAATTTTCTTAAAATACCAGCCATTAAGACTTCGAGTCAGAGAATCAAACTGTCAAACAACTTATACAACCCTTAACATCCTCAGCTCAATGGACTAAATGGGTTTTCAGATGCCTCGACTTTGTTTCCTGGATTTGTTTTCTCGACTTTGAAGACTAATGAATTGTTCTTTTAAGACTATTCCTAATTTCTATCAGTCAATATGGCTCTGATACTAATAGGGGGAAGATAGCGCACACAAACAACAGATTCCCAACAATAGGCAGCAACAATAACAAATTCACAGAAAATTACAGTAATCTCAGCATAATACAGAAAGTAAAATAATAATGTTAGAGAAGAACATTTACATTTAAGTGAAGATAGCAGACTTGAATTCTTTATTATAGATATAAGTCATGATCACAGGTACAACTTTGACAACAGGTATAGAACTTGATCACTCGTACAAATAGATACAACCACACTGATACAAGCTTGAGGATCTTAGCTTGTAGCACTCTCAAACTTATTTTACAACATACTCGAAACACTCTAAGAAAAACTTATACTTATAAAACTTCTGATATTCCAAACTTTAGAGACTTCAGAGGGCAAAGACCCTTATATAATAACTTAAACATAATTGCCTGGAAGATAAGGATGAGAAAAGCTTCCTGAGGATAAGGTAGGTTCCTTTGTTTAGGAACATGTCCTGGATGAATTGGAGTTGGAGTCCGCCAGACTAAAAGGAGAATCTTTCTTTTTATAAAGTAAATCTTTTACTTTAATTATTTCATCTTATTTTCCACTAAGAGCTTCTTGATTTAGAAATACTAGAATCTTTACTTTTAAAAAGGAAAAGTTTTTCTTTTACTTTTTGCCTCTTGACAGAAAATTAGGGATGTGTCCCTTCTTCAATGAAATCCTCTACTCCATCATCAAATGGGTTTTGTGAGTCTTGAAAATAGACTGGATCATCCTGACTCATCCGTATAATTGTCTTCTAGGATTTTTAGGAGCTCTTTTTGAATATCTTCCTTGGAGGAGGAGGCTAATAAGCCTTTGATCATATCTAAAACCTTCTTATTTTCATTTAAATAAGGTTTTTGGGCAGAAGCTCGAGATCTTAAAATCCCTAACTTTTGAAAATTATTAAGATTCTCTTCAAAATTAGAGAAATTATCCCACCATTTAATTGTGACCTTCAAATAAGTCAGGAGACTGATTGATTAATCTCAAATGCAGAATGAGAAAATTCTTTCATATTATATTCCCATTTAACAATCCATGGGAGCTGATAATAAGCTAAAAACATAATAATTTTATCTTGAGGATCTAGAGAATTATTATTCTCACAGAACCTTAACCAATATTGATTTACATATTTGGGTAAGGATATAGGAAATCCCCAAGAAAAGTACAATGTTTTAAACCACTGAGGAAAAGTAGTGGGAGAAGGTTCTTCATTTAAAGTGAACCTAAGAAACCAGCTATGCTTCCTTGCTTTGTTTTCAAATAAAAGCAAGTTTTCCCATGTAGCCATATAATCAAAATAAGTATATAGCCGAGGAAATATTCTTTTGTTTCTAATTTGTTTTTGATGGTATAAATACATACCTTACTCTTCAGGCTTCATTACTTAATAAATAACAATTTTTGAATAAGCCCATTTTGACCTTACTTGATCCAGAGTTTATGTGAAAAAGATTACGTGTTTGCAAGAATTTTAGATAGAATAAAATATTCTTGGATTCTAATTCAGGAGGAAGATGATTATTGAGATAAAAAGGGGCTATCTCATATGGTGCTAAATTAGCATACATCTTTTCAATTGGAGCTATCTTTTTATAAGGTAGTGAAATATACAAATATTTAAAATCTTTAGTATTACAAGGAAGGGCTAACTCATAAACTTGATCACATAAAAAATCGTTATCAGTCTCTCATTATTAGGAGTAGAGAGATTTCTTTTTGCAGGAGAAGTAGTCTGAGAAGTCATAACACCTTTCCCTTTAGGATCCCTACAAAAATTCTCTAGTGAAAACTTCTATATCAAATTCAAAGACATAAGGGATTCCCTGCCATCTAGCAAATATCTGTTTAGATGCTATGTTTTTAACATCTTTCAATAGAATATCCTTTGTAGATTTACAATCAATTCTTAATAAGAATTTTTTATTTAACAAGTTAGATTAGAATTTAGTGATGCACAACATTATGGATAACATTTCCCTTTTTATGGTGGAATAATTTTGTTGAACACCTTTCCAAGTTCCAGAAGTAAATCTAACTAGTTGCTCTTTATTAGAAATTATTTGTTTAAGAATTCCTCCATATCCTAACTTAGAAGCATCAGTTTCAACTATTTTAAAAGCTTATGGATGAGGTATACATAAGCAAGGTAGTTCTTTAACTCCCTACTTTATTCTTTTTACTACTTCAATGAAGTCATTGTTCCACTCAGGAGGGTTCTT
Source organism: Quillaja saponaria (assembly GCA_029379385.1). Lineage (NCBI taxonomy): Eukaryota > Viridiplantae > Streptophyta > Magnoliopsida > Fabales > Quillajaceae > Quillaja > Quillaja saponaria. The sequence goes on along the minus strand of CM055611.1, from coordinate 10,920,662 downwards.
TTTTTAACCTTGCAAATAATAATTTGCAATCTAGGGCTAATTCTTTATAGAATTCTCCCACATAATTTAGAGTGCCTAGAAATCTTTGCAGTTGTTGTTTTTCCCTTAATTCATTAGGAAACTTATCAATTGAATTGCTCTATTAATAGGAATTATTGACCTTTTTGAAATATTGTCACCTAAAAAACGAATAGCAGTTTGAAATATTTTTACCTTAGCCGAAACTGCTAGTCCCGCCCTGATGACAATATTCAAAAACATATTAAGATGTTTAAATTGTTTCTCTATAGAAGGAGAGAACACTAAGACATCATCAATGTAAACAATTATAAATTCATGATAAGAATTAAAAATATCATTCATAATATGTTGAAATTCAGATGGAGTATTTAGTCCAAATGGCATGACATTCCATTCATAATGCCCAAAAGGTACTGTAAAAGCAGTTTTTGTACCTATCATGTTAAGCTATTTGAATCTGCTAATATCTTGATTTCATATCAAATTTTAAAAATATTTTGGCATCATAAAGTCTGTTAAGCAAATCCTTTTTATTAGGGATTGGGTACCTAATCCATCTTAAGGCTTTATTTAAAGGTTTGTAATTTATTACTAACCTTGGAATGCCTCTTTCTAATTCTACATCATTTTCTACATAAAATGCTGGATAGCTCTAGGGACTATAACTCTTTTTTATTAATCCATTTTTTAGTAATTCTTCAATTTCTTTTTTGCAAATTTCTAAATGCCTAGGACTCATAGCAATAAGTCTAGCCTTAGGTAGGAATTTGTTTTTCAGAGAAATCTGGCTCATAAGGTAATTCTATTATATGTTGTTTCCCAGTCCAGAAAGCATTAGGAATTTCAGCACATATTGTTTTTTCTATTTTATTTTGAAATCTTTTAATTTCCTCTTGCAACTTTGAAGACTTTAGTTGTTCTTCAATTCTTTTATATTCTACCTCTTCTTTTAGAGACATAAGAATTTTTTTATTTTTTTTATAGTATCTTTCATAAGATTGATTTAATGAATTCTTTGGTTCTTCAACAAATTCAAAATTAATTTGCCTACCTTTTATTTATGTTTTTATCCCTGATTCATCAATCCTAGATATAGGGAATAACATATGTAGGAAATGATTTCCCAATAGAACTCCCTGAGCTAGGCCTTTAACTAACACAAAGGGTAAAGGAAAGCAAACCTTGTTATTGCAGACAGCAGCATAGGATAATTTGTAGTCTATTATCAGACGATTTCCATCAGCAACATGAAGGATTCGAGTAGTCTTTTGAAAGTACTTGAGGGTACTAATCCTTCGTTTATGCAATTCAAATATGCTCCTGAATCTATAAGAGCTATAGTTTGGAAATTGAATTCATTATTTACTACTATAGTTATTTTAGTAAACCATTTTTAGGCTATTACTAGTTCAACTGCACAAACCCATCCTTCTGGATCATTTAGGATATTGACAGACACTTCATTAGGTTCTTGTATCATTATACCTTTTCCTTTATTTTCAGGTTCTTGATCTTTTATTTCTTTTGATGATTCCCATAAAAGATCTTGAAATTGGTCTTCATCAGATTCTTCTAGAACTGAAACTCTTTGTTTTAGAGTTTTTAATTCTTCTTTTATTTCATTCATCTCTGCTTTTAGATCAGTTATTGTTGGCTCTTTAAAAGAAGTGTTGACAGTTTTTACTCACTCAATGATATTCTTAAAAGAATAAGAATCATCTTTTATGCTTCCTTTAATTCTTGAATTTTTACCCTTATAAGACAATTGGATATAATTTTCAAGTTGTATTTTCCTTTCTTCCGGGTCTTGAATTTTATCAATCAGACTTTCTTCTTTAGATAGGATATTAAGCTAAGATTGATTTAGGTTGTTCTATTATGAAAGCATTCATTTCTTTAAACCTTCATCTATTTGGAGGGCATTTATCTTCTTCTTGACTCTATTTATTTTGAAAATGTCCTAGTTTTCCACATTTGTAACAGATAGTTTTCCACATTTTGAAAATTATCTATTTGGAGGGCATTTATCTATTTGGTCTTTGATAAACTCTAGACAAAAACACATCTTTATACCGTTGGAAGTGAGATAGGTATGGACATCTAAGATTTATTAATTGTTCATGTGATCTATCTAGTCTAAGCATATTAGCTCCTACAAAATAATTTATTATTGTATAAATCAAGGTATTAACTATATCAGTTACCAGATTTCCATTTTCTTGTTTCACAGAATTTAAAATCTCTTGCTTAGAGATATCAGAAAGATGAAAATCCCACCAACCTAAAAGTTGACCTATAAACCCACTTATAATGGCTGGAGCTATTTCTCTATCAGTACTACCATTAGACCTACATGCTACAGCATACATAAGCATGTGCTTGGTGGTTTGAAGGACTTGATATTCGGCTAGTCTGTCTATATTCTATTCAACTATTGACTTACCATCAAATTGAACCTTGTCTTGAATAGTATTGTCTTCATACTAAAGATCTAAAGGAGAGGGTTTAGGATAGTACATCTTTGATGGTGTTGTAGGCATAATTTTATTCCAGTGAAGTTTATTAACTTCTAGATGTGAGTCTTTCTTTGATTTTTCTGGATTTTAGCTCAACATATTGACACTTTTCTTTTTTGATAGGTTTAAATTTTGTAACCTATTTACTAATTTATCGACAAAGTTTTTATCATTAAGTTTAGATTCTTTTATGAATTTCAAGTTTACTTCAGGTGGAGGTTTCATCATGATAGGATCTATTTTTGAAGTTTCTTTACTAGAAGATCTTGATGCTGGAGAAAAAATCTGCTGGGAAGATTTTTCTTAAATAAGAAAATTTTCTATCTTGGAAGATTGTTTTCCTAAGGATTGAAGAAACAAATTTGTAGAATTATTCTGATTATAAATTTCTACAAGGGCACTTGAAGTAGAGGCTTCTTTTGGGATAACTGAATAAGGATTAGCTATTATTTCTCCTTTTGATTTTTTAATTATTTTTCCTTCTAGTTAAAAAAATAATTGTGTCATCAGCAAAAGAAAAGTGAGAAATTTTAGGCATGCTAATGTGTTGGAAGTTACTAATCAACAGTACATGATTCCATACATTGCTTAAGACCACAACTTAATAGCTCAGAAGCAAGGATTAACAACAAATGAGACAAAGGATCCACCTGCTGAAAACCTCTTGAAGGCTTTAAAGAAGCCACCGAATTCTCATTCACCATACCATGGACTTGAAATCATGCGCCAAATTAGGTTTATCCAAAATTCACAAAAGCCAAATCTCTCCTAAGCACCAAAATCAAGAAAAACCAGTTTACCCTGTCATAGGCCTTAGCAATGTCAAGTTTGAAAATAGTATTCCCCCCGGGTATCTTCTTATGCAAATCATACACCAATTCTTGTGTCTGTGCCACGTTGTCAATAATACTTTTACCCCTCGAGAAGCCACTCTGTTCCTCTGAAATAAGAGAAGATAGAATGTGGCATAAATGATTAACTAGTAGACGAGAAATAATCTTGGATGTGAAGTTGCATAGACTAATAGTTCTCAAATCCAAAAAAAATTTTGGTGACTGAATTTCAGGTAATAGTACAATAATAGTGCTGCCAACAAATTTAGACAACTCCCCACCAGAGAAAAATACTGAATTGCCTGCATTAAGCCATCCAAAACAATGTCCCAACACATGATGAAAAAAATGCCCATTGAACCCGTCCAGTCCAGACCAGTTGCACTACTCTTGTCAACTGACTTCTTTTAGCTTTAACTGAGGCATAGAAAAACTTTGTGCATTTGTCACCCTCTTTGAGCCACTTAACTGAAGACTTTTGACGCGAAAACTCCTCTTCCATTAAGAGTTCCTCTTCTAATATTGTTTCGACTCTGTTAAGATCCGCTATATTAGCTTTGCCCCAATCCTCTTCCCAAGAATGATGAACAGTAGCAATAAACTGATTATGACAACTCCAAATGTTCAAGTACCTAAATGGAGCTTTGTTTGTGAGCTTTAACTTTTAAAGGGTTGTGGTCAGAAAATTTCCTGTTGAGCTGAGTCACATGGAAATTTACATTAGGTCAACAAGAATTAAAAAAAATTATCTAACCTCTTTAATATTTGAGTTAGTTCTTCCCGCTAATTCGTCCATGTGAAACAAGAACCTGAATAAGCCACTTCAAGCAAATCACATGTAGATAAAGTGCCCATAAAATCATAAGCCGAATCATACTTAAAACAAGCTCGAGGACCATTGACTTCATACTGATTCAAAACACAATTGAAATCCCCTCCAACCAACCAACCACTAGATCCAACCAAGCTACTAACTACCATTAAGTCATTCCACAAATCCATTCTGTCCACTCTTTTACATTTAGCATACACCAAAGAAAGGAAGAAATAATTGCACATTCCAGTAGGAGTAAGTTTCAAAGTAATTTGCAGCCCTGAATTCAAAATAACCTCATAAGAAATATCATCACCCCAAAACAGCCACAAATTATTATCCAAATTTGCATAAGGAATGTGAAAAATCACAATAAAGAGCAACAACATCTAAATCCTCCAACGGACTCTTTGGTTCTGAAATGGCCACCAAAGAACAATTTTGCAACCTTTTCAATTCATGAAGCCTATGTTGTGTCTTAACATTCCAATAAATATAATTCAACATTGAGATGTAGGAGAAGGAAAGCAATTGTTTACCTTTGAGGCCGGTTACCCCACAGAAGCCTTCATCCATTCTAGACCTTCCCTTATAGAACTAAGAGAGCTGTTGTCACCTAAAAAGCTTAAATGAGGTTCATCATGCACAAAAGAACTTTTCTTTCCATTTTTAGGAGATAAAAACAATTCTTTCCAAGTCCTCTTTACTAGTTATGGTAAAGTTTTTGAAGCCTTGAAATGGACTACTATCTTAATCCATGCCACTGCTAATAGTTCCACTTTTCTCCTCAAAATTGAACACCTTGAACCTCCTCAAGATCCACAGTATCCACTACTATAGAACAAATATCCAAGGGAATATTCTTTCTTACAACGTCCTTACGGCCCTCTTTAGTAGCATCTACATGTTTAGAGACCGAGTTAATGAACCCTATGAAATCACCTTTTGCAGCAGTCCCACGTGTCTGTCCTAGAGCATCACCAATCCCGAATCATCAAGATCACTAAGCCCTTGCAAACCAATGATAAGTTGATCCTTGGACCCATGATCTTTGACAACATCCTTACTTGCAGCTGGTGAGGTTTCACTTTCAATCAACATTTTCCTTTGAGTGAAATTCTTGAGCACTATTGAATTAGCTCTTAAATTTAAGACTTGTGCATCATCCCCGGATTTCTTAGCCTTATCTTTTTGTTTCCATACATCCTTTATTGTGCCTATGTAAGGAGACTTTTGAGCAGCCCCAAGTACTGTTTTCTTGTCATGTGGATTTTGGGGAACTTTGCAAGAAGCCATATCATGGCCGAGTCAATGACAGTGAGAACAATAATGGGGAACATTCTCATATCCTGCTTGTTGAAAGAAACCTTTATATTCACCATAACCAATCCACATTCTTTCCTTAGGCTTTAACAGATCTAACTCCAAACAAATTCTTGCCATACTAGGCCTAATTCTTGAAGCTGAAGCACCATCAAGTTTCAAAGGTTTGCTTACCATGCTAGAAATGATAAAAAGGCTATCTTTTGAATAAAAATGTAAAGGAAAATTTGGATGATTAATCAATACCGGGGCAATAGACGATTCTTGATCTGGCTGAAATCAGTCAACCATTTGCAAACTCTCATTGGAAATCACTGGATGTACCATTGATTAGCCCTACACCATAATCTTTGAAAGTCTTCATCATTGAACACTTCAATAATTATGTGTTTTTGGTTAAGAAGTCCTATAGAAATCAAGGAAGTCAATCCAATGGTAGCAAAGGCCTTCCGAAAGGTGTACTTGAAGGGGGCTGCAAGAGTACCAATCTCTTGTTCTATGAAGTGTATGGCAGGCACTACTCTAAAAGTAGAGACTTGCTTAGCATGAATCAATAGGGATTTATAGGAGCCATTGGACACAACTGAGGAGGAGGATTTTTTGGCAAACAAATGAGGGCTAGGGTTAGAAGGACTCTTATTAGACAGAGTGAGAGTTGATCGCAGCTGTTTTGTAGGGATTGTCAATCATGACAGTCGAATTCAATGGAGGTTGCTGTGGAGGATGGTCTGTGATTGTTGTAAGGGATGAGGAAGAAGGAGTTTGATTCAAAGAGGATGGTTTGTGATGGTTTTAAGGGATGAGGAAGAAGGAGTTTTATTCAAAGATCGAGCCTTGGATAGGAAGGTTAGTGCAGCAGCTAGGAGAGGTTGATTTGAGGGAAGAAAGCATGAAAGAAAGCCTAACAACTCTTGCGCTTTTTGTTTGGACAAAGATCTTGGAAGATGGCAGCAGCCATTGCCACAGCCTGAAGTCCCCCATGGAGGCTGGTGATGAGTCGTTGATGTTCACTAAATTAAAACCTAACTAACTATATTTGTAGTATATCAAGTAAGGTATTGATCTCGTAGAGAAACAATTAAGTTAACTAAATTCAACTCAAGCAAGTAATTCTTAAATTGAACCAAAGCAAAAAGAGCACAAGAAGTTCAAGTATATTTCCTACGCTGAATACTATAATGAGCAACAAAAGTAAATCAAACTAATGCAAAAAAATATAAAACAAAACAGATGTATAAAAATGAATGGAGTTCTAAAATAGGTTGTGATGTTAATATGCTATAAATATACAAACTAACTAATATGCACTCAAAATTGCAAAGTAAATAAATAGGGTGTTGATATTTAATCTAAACTAAATTAAAATAGCTAAGCAATCAAGAAAAACAAGAGAATTAAATTTTAAATGTAAAAAACAATTTTCGGTAGAAACTTACTAAACTAGGCAAACTACCAAAGATTTGTAAGACTCAACTACAAAGAAGTTTTTGCCATTAGATTCATGAGCAAAATCATTAAAAAAAAAAAACAAATACCAATCTGAATATACATATATGCATGCAAATCAACCATGGAAAGAAGTCTTTCCAACCTATCCTTATCTCTTTGTTAATTAGGTCAAGCAGAATAACTAACACTAATCACATAATAACTTTCATCAAGCGTTATTGATTTAATTATGCGAAAGCATTACGAACTAGATAGGTGCAATTGATTTTGAACAATTAACACACAAGCAGCATTAACTTAGTCTAGATTATATTATCCAAGCAATACTCAAATAAACTCAGATTTAATTCAAGTGCTAGTTTTACTACTTATGTTAATTGACTAATGCAAAGACATTAGTCAATTAACTAGCATCATATTACATATATCAATCTATCATATGTACATCATAACAAAGTAAAACACATAATCATTAAGCAATTAACCAAGAAAAACATGAATAGCATCATCATTAATTGGAAAGAAAATATTTGCTCAATGTTGAAATTTTGAGAGAGAAGAAAAAGAAAAGTGCATGTAAAGGTACTACCCAATCAAACTTATACCTCCCTTATTTGTAGAGTATAGAGGTGTCAAGGACTCCTAAACAAGGAGTCTTTTCCTACTTAATAGCTAATTCCTTATTAGATTAGATTTGTACTTCCTATTCTGTCCAAAATTTGAATATTCTACTATGATCTTGTGATCTTCTTTCAATCCTAATCCCAATAAGATTCCTTGCCAAAGTTAGATTCCTCATGTAGAAATCTTTTATTGCCACTAGAATTCCTAGTCCAATTAGGATTTGCACTTCATCAACTCATAGATTTGTCTCAAAGTGCTCATTCTAGTCCTTAGCTCCATTACATGTTCAAATGCTCCATTTAGCTCTATTTTACTCTTTATGTCTATCAAGCACAGTTTTACACAAAAGACTAAGAATAGGGTACTAAAAAGATAGAATAATATGAGTGTATCAAATTCCCTCACACTTAGTACTTGCACGTCCTCGAGCAAGAAAAAAAAGAAAAGACAAAGTTGAAACTAACAATGTTCAAAATCAAAACTAAAAAATTGTAAAAGAAATGAAACCTAAGAATTAGAAAACAAAGGCAAACAGTAAATGAAGACCTTGTAAGCACTCAACTTCATTTCTAATCTCCCAACAGTCTAAGAGTATAAGCCTTATAACCAATAATATTTTCATGAATTTCAACACTTAAAACAATCTTTGAACCCTTATTAGTTTAAAGACTTAAATGAAATGCATGTCATACCAAAATAACAGGTCCTCTCACTGGTATACATTCGAGCACTCAAGTGTTTATGGCCTAAAGTGTTTGAATTCAAATTCAATCAATGTTATGATCTGCCACAATCTTGCTCTTCACTGCCAAAGTATCACATGCATAACATAAATCAAAAGGTCTTTATTCAAGGTTGTAATGAGGTTAGGCCAAAAGGGTAGGTACGAAAAAGGTAAAGAAAAGGTTAAAACCCAAAGAAACTAGTAGAGCATAAAAAGATAATTAACTTAATAGCATATAAACTTAATGTTCATGAATTCATCATAGGAAATTAAGCACGTACCAAGCTTCCTTTGATTTTCAAGTTCCCACAACATAGTGTTACTTAAAAACAAAAGGGAACGCTTTCTTTCTTCCTTTTTCACCTTATACACATTCGGTCATCACTTTTCTTTTCTTTCTATTTTTTTTTTCCATGAAGAACTTGGAAGTGTTCTTCTCTTTTCTTCATAACCAAATGGTACAACACACAATCAATTCCTATCATATAACAAGTTTTCTCATGAATTCCGTCCATAACCCAATGTTCTAATAAGGTACACATGCTCTATTATACCTTGGCTAGAGAAAAAGGGAACATATGAAAGGTTTAGGTTCGTAAATATGGTTTAAGAAAAAGGATAAATAAGCTCAAAATTGGCTCACTAGTAAATCATCATGAATAAGGTTGGCTTGTTTTTAGCTCAAGTGGTTAAAAATCCTAAGTGCCTTTAGCACTTTCATGCAATTTAAATGTAGTCTTAACAAGATATGAAGCAAGTTCTAGAGATACACAGCATATTGAATGGATTTTTCTCAACAAAGAATGCATGTTGAATGCTTAAAAGCTTACAAAGATAAAACAACTATTAAGTCAGCATGACAAGCTTTCAAAATTGATCCTTAAACCAAGTAAGCTCAAAATTACAATTTAACAAATTCATTTAGTTTATCTTACTATAATACACATATTCTCATCAACTCTTGAGAGATCAAAAGACAAAGCTAAACACTTAATGTTTCGCATGCAAAAGAAAAGGAAACACACATAAAAGCATGACATAAAAGAAAAAACATTCCAAAAGCAAAGAGAAACACTAAATTCTCCCCCCCCCCCCCTCCCCCCACACACGCACACTTAAAGAAAAGGTTAAAAATCAAAGAAACTTACTAGAGCATAAAAAGATAACGAGCTCAAGAGCATATAAACTTAATGTTCACAAATTCATCATAGGAAACTAAGCAGAAATACCGAGCTTCATTTGATTTCCAAGTTCCCACAACATGATATTACTTAAAAATAAAAGGGAACACTTTCTTTCTTACTTTTCCACCTTATACACATTTGGTCATCTCTTTTTCTTTTCTATTCTTTGCTTCTTCTTTTTTTCTTTTTTTTTTCATGAACAATTTGGAATTGTTCTTCTCTTTTCTTCATAACCGAATGGCACAATTCACAATCAACTCCCATCATATAACAACTTTTCTCATGAATTCCAAACATAACCCAATGTTCATAATAAGGTACACATGCTCTACTATTCCTTTGCTATGGAAAAAGGGAAGATATGAAAGGTTTAGGTTCACAAACATGGGTTAAAAGAAAAAGGATAAATAAACTTAAAATTGGCTCACTAGCCAATATTGCATCATGAATAAGTTTAGCTTGTTTTGGCTCAAGTGGTTAAAAATCCTAAGTGCATTTATTACTTTCATGCATACATGCAATTTAAATGTAGTCTTAACATGATATGAAGCAAGTTCTAGAGACGCACAAGACATTGAATGAATAACACACAACAAAAAATGCATGTTGAATGCTCGAAAGTTCAAAAAGGTAAAATAACTACCTAAGTCAGCATGACAAGCTTTCAAAGTTAATCCTTAAACCAAGTAAGCTAAAAATTACAAGTTAACTCATTCATTCAGTTTATCTCACTATAAGACACATATTCTCATCAACTCTTGGGTGATCAAAAGACAAAGCCAAACACTTAAAGTAAAGGAAACACACATAAACGTATGAAATAAAATCAAAACATACCAAAAGGAAAAAGAAACACTAAATCTTCCCCCTTACACTTAAACACTACATTACATCAAAGTAAGAAAGAGATGAAGAAAAATCACACATGTACTAAACTAAGGATGAAAAGAAAAGAGAAAGAGAAAGAAGAAAGCAAATCTGGTTTGCATTTTTCTCTTTTGTTGGGTTGCCTCCCAATCAGCTTCTTTCTTCAATGTCTTTGGCTTGACTCCATGCTCATCAATCTGATGTAGGTTCGGCCAAGTCAACCTCCTCCACAACCACTTCCTTAAAACCTTAATAGAAAGGTTTCAACTGCTGCCCACTCACCTTGAACACTTTCTTGTTTCTAAACTTTGAATTTCGATTGCACCATGAGGAAAGATATTAGTAACAACAAAGGGTCCAATCCATCAAGAACGTAACTTACCTAGAAAGAGCTTTAGTTGTGAATCAAACAAGAGAAATTTTCGCCCAATTTGAAATTATTTTCTTGAAATCATTTTGTCATGGAATGCCTAGTCTTTCCTTGTAAATCTTTGCATTCATCATAGGCATCATTCCTTATCTCCTCCAACTCTTGCAATTGCAACTTCCTATGATGTCACTAGTAGCGTCTAAGTTCATATTGCATTGCTTAATGGCCCAAAAAGCACGATGCTCAAGTTCTACAGGTAGATGCCATGGTTTCCCATAAATCAACCTATATGGAGACGTTCCAATAGGTATATGCAATCCTATAAGCCCATAGAGCATCATTCAACCTTAAGTTCTAAACTTTTCTATTAGGTTTCCATCTTTTCAAGGATGAATTTGATCTCTCATTTAGAAATTTCAGCTTGGCCACTTGTTTGAGGATGGTAAGCTGTGGAGGTGCATTTAATAACGTGTTTTTGAAGCAAAGCCTCCATGGATCGATTACAAAAATATTTTCCACGATCATTAATGATTACCTTGGGTATTCCAAATCTGTCAAAGATGTGAGTTTTAACAAAATCCACAACAAGATGTAAATAATTCCAAAATAAGAGGGAAAGGGACCCATGAAACCAATACCCCAAAAATCAAAGATTTCACATACAAGAATAGAAGTTAAAGGCTTTTGATCACGATGAGTTATACTGCCTGTTCTTTGGCATCATTCACATGATTTGTAAAAAGTATATGCATCTTTAAACAAGGTAAGCCAATAAAAACCACATGTAAGTACCTTATGAGATGTTCTTTTTGCACCAAAATGTCCTCCACAATCATAAGAATGGCAAAAAGTAAGGATAGAGTTATACTTACATTGGGGTGCACACCTTCTTATGACTTGGTTAGCACAAAACTTCCACAAATATGGGTCATCCCAAACATAATATTTAGCATGAGCTTTAAACTTATCTATTAAGATTTGGAGAAACCTTGAGGAAATTCTATGGTAGCAAAAAAGTTAATCAAATCAGCATACCATGGCCAAATGTCATACATAGCATACAAACTCATCTGGAAAAGACTCTCTAACAGATTTTATCTCCACTTGGTTGTTCGACAATCTACTCAAGTGATCAGCCACATAATTTTCAGCTCCTTTCTTGTCCTTAATTTTCAGATCAAATTCTTGCAAAAGCAAGATCCATCTTATTAATCTAGGCTTTGATTACTTCTTGTGCAAATGATGCCAAAAAGCTGCATAATTAGAAAATACAATCACTTTAGTTCCAAGCAAGTAAGAACTAAACTTTTCAAGAGTAAAAACTACAACAAAGAGTTCCTTTTCCATTGTATGATAGTTGTATTGAGCTTGATCAAGTGTGTGTGATGCATAAGAGATGACATACAAATTTTGCCTAACTCTTTGGCCAAGTACGGCTTCAACAGCATAATTACTAGCATCACACATGATCTCAAAATGTAATTCCCAATTTGGAGGTTGAACAATGGAGTCTGAAGTTAGTCAGTCTCCTCTTAAGCTCAACAAAAGCTTGTTTACAAGCATCATTAAATATAAAATCCACATCTTTAGCCATTAACTTGCATAGGGCAATGCAATTTTAGAGAAATCTTTTTGATAAAAACCTGCATTTCCAAGAAAAGAACGAATATCCCGCACATATGGGATAAGGTAAGGACAAAACAACATCTATCTTAACTTTATCAACTTCTAAACCACAAGTAGAAACTGCATGCCCTAAAATAATTCCTTGTAAAACCATAAAGTGACACTTCTCATAATTCAAAACAAGGTTAGTTTTTCATGCATTTTTTCAAAATAAGAGATGCATCAAAAGAATCACCATAAATAGTAAAATCATCCACGATCAATGATTCTTTCTACATAATCTGAAAATATACTCATCATGCATCTTTGAAAAGAGGGCGGTGCATTACACAAACAAAAAGGCATTCTTCTATATGCATAAGTACAAACCAGGGCAAGAAAAAGTAGTATTTTCTTGATCTTTGGGTTGCATAATAACAATCTGATTATATCCACTATACCCATCAAGAAAGCAATAAAAAGACTTACCGGCCAACCTCTCAAGTCTTTGGTCCATGAAAGGCAAAGGAAAGTGATCCTTATGTGATGCTTGATTCAGCTTGCGATAATCAACACATATTCTCCACTCACTTTGAGCATCTGTAGGCATAAGTTCATCATCTTTATTTCACATAACAGTAATTCCTATTTTCTTAGGAACCATATATATAGGACTTACCCACTTGATATCCAAAATAAGCTAAATAACTCCGCATCTAGCAACTTCAATATTTCGGCCTTGACTACCTACATCATAGTTGGGTTGAGATGCCTTTGCATCTTTTTTGTTGGCTTTAAATTTTCTTCCAAAAGTATGTGATGCATACACATGGCAAGACTAATTCTCTTGATGTCAGCCAGGACATCTAATAGTAGTTTTACAGTCACGAAGCACGTGCACAAGCCTTTCCTCTTGCACATCCATTATGTTCTTTGTAATGATCACAGGTAATGTATTATTTTCTCCCAAAAACACATGCTTTAAATGATCAGGCAAATGTTTTAATTCAAGCTTAGGTGCTTGCAAAACAGAGGGTAAAAGATTATTGTGAGAAATAGGTAAATCATGAAAAACCTCACCATGCTTGTACGGCACAGTTTGCAAAGCTTGCAAGGCCATGATTGCATCAACCAAAACAACATCTATGGCGACCTCTCCTTTTGTGCAAGTGGAATCAAAACTTTGGCTTATAGCCACATTGTATTTATCACTACCACTTAAGTTGTTGCATCTTAATGGCAATAACATCCAAACACAGACATCTTCAAGCACACCCAACGGATAAACAATGACATGATCACTAAGTTGGATAATAACACCCATTTCTTTCAAAGGGCCAAGACAACTCTAGTCATATAAATATTTTGGCATTACACTAATTGAAGCTCCTAAGTCACACATGGCCTTTTCAAAGCAAGTGTTACTAATCTTGCAAGGAATATAAATGAACTTGGATCTTTTTCCTTAAGTGGGAGTTTCTTTTGAATGATAGCAGATACATTCTCTCCCACTCTTATTGTTTCATTACCGTTGAGTTTTCTTTTGTTAGTGCATAACTCCTTGAGAAACTTTGCTTGATTCCATCCAAGAGAGGAATATTGATTTCAATCTTTATAAACACCTCTAAAATCTTCTTCTCCTTATCTTCTTTCTTAGAACTATAAGAACACAAAGGAAAAGGTGGAGTAAGCTTAAAATTGGAATTCATAGGTTGAGAATTTACCTTGGGAACACCCAAATTAGGTTCGCCATTCATTTGATTAAGGGCAAAAGCTTCGGCAAACTTTGAAGAAGTTTTGGCTTCAACTTTCAATCTCTTCCTCCAAAGCAATATTTCTGGGTTTATTCTCTCCAAGCTCTTTTCCATTCCTTAACTTGACTGCACAAACACTTTCTCGACTAGTCATAGCTTGAGAAGGCAACTTACCAGACCCTTGTGCTTCCAATTCACCCTTCGACGAAGAAGCTGAGGACTTCATTGAAGAAGGGACCCATCCCTAAAGTTACTTTGGAAAAGTAAAGTCTACTTTTCAAAAAGGAAAAGATTCCACTTTATAAAAGTCATCAGCTTTCGGTGGAAAATAAAATTAAAGTTTTAAAGAAAAGATTTACTTTATTAAAGTAAGATTCTTCTTTTCGTCTTGCGGGTCGACTCCAATTCATCTTGGACATGTGGCCAAACAAATTGCAGCCTCTTATCCTCAGGAATATGCTTTGCTATAACCTTATTCTAAGGATGATAATTCTAAAGTCTATAAAAGGGATTTTTCCCTTAGAAGTTTACAAGTTATTCTTTGGAAGCTTTTTCTTTAGAAGTTTTTCTTAAAGTATCTAGAGTGTTTTGTTAATAAGTCTGAGAGTGAGAGTTTTACAAGTAAAAAATCCTCAAGCTTGTATTAAAGTGTTTGTATCTTATTCCCTATGATCGAGTTATGTACCTGTAGCTATTGTAAAATTGTTGTTCTCAAGTTGTACTTGTGTTTGTGTCTTATATCCATAATAAAGAATTCCAGTTTATATCTGCTATCTCCACTTAATGTAAGTGTTCTTCTCTAAAATTATTGTTTTGCTCTCTATATTATGCGGAGTTTTGCTGTGGATCTGTGAATCTGTTGTTGTTTCTTGTAGTTTGTGCGCTAGCTTCCCCTATTGGTATCAGAGACATATTGACTGGTAGAAATTAGGAATAGTCTTAAAAGAACAGTTCATTAATCTTCAAAGTAGAGAAAACAAACCTCGGAATGAAGTCAAAAGGCATCTGAAAACCCGTTTAGTTCGTTGAGTTGAGGATGTTAAGGGTTGTATAAGTCCTTTGATAGTTTGATTCTCTGACTCGAAGTCTTAATGGCTGGAAACAAGATTATATAATTAAGACAATGGAAGAATCTATCCCCCTAAAAGAAGGTCAGGATACTTTTAAATTATTCTCTTCTAAATTGATAGAAGAATCTAGACATGATAAGTTCTCGGATGTGTTAGGAACACTAGACATGATAAGTTCTCGGATTCCTTACTAGGGTGTATAGAATCAAGCCTCTGTGATGGTCCTATATTATTTAGTTGTTAGCCTCATTTTTCAATATCCTTGACAGATCAAAACATTATGAATGCTTTGACTCTAAACATTTTGATCTCATGGTTTTGCTATGCTCCGAGGATCAAAAAACGTAGTTCTGATATATAGGATTTATTATAAGGTCATGAATACTATGGCACCTAATGCTATGATAGAATAAAAAAGAAGTGAAACTACACTTTTTATAGCTAATCCAGCTAAGACTAATATGGTTGTTCCTAAAACAATAACTTGGGATTAGGTAAAACTTCTTGAAACTTGGAAAATAGACCAAGGAGTTCCCCCAAAGAAAATAGAGACTAGAGACTTAGAATCAGTAATTGAATACACTGATGGTGATATAGAGATAAAATCCTCTTCAAAATTAGGTTAACCCTAGGAGAATCGTCTAGAAGGATGTCTATCTCTTCTCTTCCCACATCAGAAAAAGAAAAAAAGCAAGTAATAGAAGGAATAATAAAGTCAAAAAGATCAGGTAAGTCACCCTCAATATTAGGTGGAAACACCTTCAGAACAAGGGTTAAAGTCACCCTCTAGGGATAATTCTCCAACCTCTTTAGAAATGGGATACAACGTATGTATGTTATCCTCAAAAGAATCTCTTCATCCTTTCACAAACAAACATAAATGGTTCTACACAGCTTTTAGTGAAAAGGAAATAAATTATTTGATTTCTAAGCAGAAGCAGTATAAGGAAAAATTTCATAAAAAACCAGGATTCTTCAATTGGTTAGAAAGAGCTTTTAGATATCATAAAAAAGAGTGGCCTGACTTTGAGAATCCTCATTTTTTAAATGTGTTAGAAGCTGCTTATCAAAACTTTTTTTACAAGGGAAGGAAAAAACGTTACTGCAATTCACCCACCAAAGTCGTCCCTCTTGATTAAAAAATCAAAAAGAGAAATAATAGTCGATCCTGATTCAGCTATTCCAAAAAAAGCTTCTACTTCAAGTGCCCTGGTTAAAATTGCTAATCAAAATAATTATACAAATCTGTTTCTTCAATCATTAGGAAAACAATCTTTCAGGATAGAAAGTTTTCTTATTCAAGAAAAATATTCCCAGCAGATTTTTTTCTCAAGCATTAGGATCTTCCAGTAAAGAAACTTCAAAAATAGATCCTATCATGATGAAACCTCCACCTAAAGTAAATTTGAAATTCAAGTTAATGATAAAAACTTTGTAGATGAACTAGTAATTAGGTTACAAAAATTAAACCTATTAGAAAAGAACAATGTAAACATGTTGAGCCAAAATCTAGAAAAATCAAAGAAACACTCACATCTAGAAGTTAATAAAACTTCACTGGAATAAAACTATGCCTACGGCACTATAAAAAATGTACTACCCTAGACCCTCTCCATTAGATCTTCAGTATGAAGATAATGCTATTCAAGATAAATTACAATTTGATGGAAAGTCAATAGTTGAATGGAATATAGATGGACTAGCCGAATATCAAGTTCTTCAAACCACCAAACACATGCATATGTATGCTGTAGCATTTAGGTCTAATGGAAATACTGATAGAGATTAAGCCTTAGCCATAATAAGTGGGTTTACAGGTCAACTTTTAGGTTGGTGGGATTTTCATCTATATGATATCTCTAAACAAGAGATTTTAAATTCTGTGAAACAAGAAAATGGAAATCCGGTAACTGATATAGTTAAAACTTTGATTTATACAATAATAAATCATTTTGTAGGAGCAAATATGCTTAGATTAATAATTGATAAATCTTAGGTGTCCAGATTTGTCCCATTTCCAATGGTATAAAGATTAATCAGAGACCAAACAGTCAAGCTGATTTCTAGAAAGAAAAATTTCTATCTGGTCTACCAATTCTATTTGCAGATAAAATAAGAAACAAATTGAAGATAAACATAGAAGTAATATACCTTATAATAGCTACACATTTGGTGAGTTAGCATCAGAGGTTGTATCAGAAAGAATATCGTTATGTAACGATATTAGGTTAAAACAAAAAATTGAGTGGGAAAAGAGCCTTCGGAAATTTCTGTGAATAATTTGGGTATCCCACAGGAAGTCAATTTAAATAGTCTAAAAAGACTCATAAATTTCAGAAGAAATTCTCTAATAAACCCTATAAGAGAAAACATTATAAAAGAAATGACAAACAAAAAATAAGCTACTGTGAACCTAGTAAAAAACTAATTATAAAAAAGTTCCTATCTGTTATAAATGTGGAAAACCATGATATTTTCAAAATAAATGCAAAGTCAGGAAGAAGATAAATGCCCTCCAAATAGATGAAGAATTAAAGAAATCCTTGTGTTCAAATCTTGTTAGAAGATTCAGATGGAAAGAGAAGAAATGAATGCTTTCATAATAGAACAACCTAAATCAGACTCTAGCCTAGACAACTTTGAAGAAGAGTTTAGTTATGAGTTAGATAATTCAAAAAAATCTAGGTGTTTTTTTGACAATAATTTTGAGGAGTGTAGTCTTAAATTTATAGGATCAAAAAACTTAAGTTTAATGTGCTCTCTAAGGAAGAAAATCTGATTTTGGACTTAATAGATAAAATTCAAGGCCTAGAAGAAAAGAGAATACAACTTGAAAATTATATCCAATTGTCTTCTAGGGGTAAGAATTCAGGAATTTAAAGAAGCATAAAAGATGATTCTTATTCTTTTAAATATATTATTGAAAGAGTAAAAACTATTAACACTTCCTCTAAGGAACCAAAAATAGCTGATCTAAAAGCAGAGATGAATGAAATAAAAGTGAATTAAAAAACTCTAAAACAAAAATAAATAAAATATCAAGAATTTGAAAATAAAGAAAAAAGTATAATGATATAATAACCTAATGAAGGGTCTGTCAATATCCTAAATGATCCATAATGATGGGTTTGTGTAGTAGAATTCGTATTAGCCCAAAAATGGTTCACTAAAATAACAATAGTAGTGAACAATGAATTCAGCTTTCATTCGATAGCCCTAATAGATTCAGAAGCAGATTTGAATTGTATTAATGAAGGATTAGTAACTTCAAAGTACTTTTAGAAAACAATTCAAATTCTTCATGTAGCAGATGGTAATAGACTAATAAAAGACTACAAATTATCAAATGTGGCAATCTGAAATAAAAAGGTTTGTTTTTCTTTACCCTTTGTGTTAGTAAAAGGCATAGCTCAAGGAGTAATTCTAGGAAATCACTTCTTACATATGTTATTCTCTAGGATTGATGAATCAAGGGTAGAAACAATAATTAAAGGTAAACAAATTAAATTCAAATTTGTTGAAGAACCTAGAAATGAAATAAATCTACTGAAAGATACAATAAAAAGAAAAGAAAAGAAAAGTTTCTTATGTCTGTAAAAGAATAGATAAAATATAAAAGAATTGAAGAACAATTAAAGTCTTCAAAGTTAGAAGAAGAAATTAAAAAATTTCAAAATGAAATAGAACAAACAATGTGTTGAGATTCCTCATGCCATTTGGAATAGGAAGCAACATATAATAGATTTTCCATATAAATCAGATTTTTCTGAAAAATAGATTCCTACGAAGGCTAGACCCATTGCTATGGGTCCTAGACATCTAGAAATTTGTAAAAAGAAATTGAAGAATTACTGAAAAAGGGATTAATTAGAAAAAGTTATAGTCCCTGGAGTTGCCCTGCATTTTATGTTGAAAATGCTGCGTAACTTGAAAGAGGAGTTCCAAGGTTAGTTATAAATTACAAACCATCAAACAAATCTTTAAGATGGACATGAAATCAGGACACCGGAAATTTAGATATCAAAGAAAGATAGGTGCAAAACTGCTTTTACAGTACCTTTTGGACATTATGAATGGAATGTCATACCATTTGGATTGAAAAATGCTCCCTCAGAATTTTAGAATATTATGAATGATATCTTCAATCCTTATCATGAATATATAATTGTTTACATTGATGATGTTCTCGTGTTTTCCTCTTCTATTGAGAAACATTTTAAACATCTTCATATGTTTTTGAATATTGTCATCAAGCAGGATTAGCAGTTTCAGCAAAAAGATAAAAATATTTCAAACTGCTATTCGATTCTTAGGTCACAATATTTCTAAATGATCAATTATTCCCATTGATAGAGCAATTCAATTTGCTAACAAATTTCCTAATGAGTTAAAGGAAATACAACAATTACAAAGATTTATAGGGAGTCTGAATTATGCAGGAGAATTCTATAAAGACTCAACCCTAGATTGTAAATTATTATTTGATAAGCTAAAGAAAAATCCTCCTGAGTGGAATAATGATTTCACTGAAGCAGTTAAAAGAATAAAACAGAGAGTTAAAGAACTCTCATGTATGTGTATACCTCTTCCATAAGCCTTTAAAATAGTAGAAACAGATGATTCTGAGTTAGGATATGGTGGAATTATCAAACAAAAATTTGCTAACAAAGAGCAACTAGTTAGATTCACTTTAGGAACCTGGAAAGGTGCACAACAAAACTATATTACCATAAAAAAATAAAAAAAAAAGGAGAAGTTATCAATAGTTTTGCGTATCACTAAGTTTGAATCTGACTTATTAAATAAAATATTCTTATTAAGAATAGATTGTAGATCTGCTAAGAATATTTTTTTTAAAAGATGTTAAAAATATAGCATCTAAACAAATATTTGCAAGATGGCACGGAATCCTTTATGTATTCGAATTTGATATAGAATTTGTAAAAGGAGAATCTAATTCTTTGCCTAATTTTCTGACAAGACAATTTTTGCAGGGATCTCAAGGGTAAAGGAGTTATGTCTTCCGAAACAAGTTCACCTACAAAAAGAAACGTCTCTACTCCTAATGCTGAGGAGTCTGACAAAGAATTCTTAAGCGTTCAGGCTTATGAATTAGCCTTTCATTGTAATACCAAGGACTTCAAATATCCATATATCCTCTATCTTATAAAAAGATAGCTCCAATTGAGAAAAAGTATGCTAATTTAGCACCATATGAGATAGTTCCATTTTATCTCAATAATCATCTCCCCCCTGAATTAGAACCCAAGGGCACTTTATACTATTTAAATATCCTTGTAGACACAGAATCAGTTTCCCATAAACCCTAGATTAGAGCAGGGACATAATGGGCTTATTCAAAACTCATAATTTCTAAAGTTATAAAGCCCGAAGAATGGGGTATGGATTTATACCACCAGAAACAAATAAGAGATAGAAGAATATTTTCCCGGTTATACAATTATTTGGATTATATGGTCGCTTGGGAGAATTTGCTTTTATTCAAAAATAAAACAAGGAAACATAGCTGGTTTCTCAGATTTACCAAATAATATGAAGTGAGTTCATAAGAATATTTTCAAAATCAAAAGCATTTCTGGATTTCCATATTTCCCACACAATCAAGAAAACTTTATATACTTCTCAAATAGCCTGCCATAGATGTACTTCCTTGCCTCCACCAATACTCAAACATTTCACAAACCTGAAGAGCTTCAAACTACATACGAAACATAGACATGAAAAAGTACCAAACTTCCCTTGCAGTTTGAGAAGAGATAAACAAATGTTGAATAGTCTCAGCATTATGTGAACGGCAACATCTGCATCTAGATACAATTGCATTGAAAGCACACAATAGTACTATCAATAGCAAAGTGCCCATTCCAAAGTTTCCACACAAAAACAGAAATTTTCATGGGTAGTAAAGGCAACCACATATGGTTAAAACTAGGTCTTATTATTCCTCTAGCTCTAATCACTTCCCAAGCTAAAGAAGTAGAGAAAACTCCTGCCATATAAGATAATCATTCGCATCAGAAGATAAGTGAAGGCTAATTAAATTTCACAAAGCCAAAGAAGGCAACAAGGAACTTTCCTCACTTGTTAAAGTAGAAAACTCAGCCGCCCTCCAATCAGTAAAATCTCTTGGAATATCATTCATCAAGAAGTAAAGAGGGCCAATATTACACCATTTATCATACCACAAATTAATTTTCCCTTTCCCAACAATCCAAACAAGTACGATTCAACGAAAATTCGCCTTGATGAAAGATCTCCACATTGGGGAAGCATTGGTAGGATGACCTATAAGAGGGTGCATTGTCTTACAATATTTGACTAGCATAAAGCGAGCCCACAAAGATTGCCCTTTACGAAAAATAAACCACAATTTCATAGAAAATGTTAAACAAACATCAGATAAGGACCTTAATCCAAGACCACCTTCCTCTCTAGGAAGACAAATGGAACTCCATGAATTCCAATGGAACTTTCTTTTGCCATCACTTTAACCTAAAATAAATTAGCTAAACCTTTTTCAATTATATTGAAAAAGTTTCGGAGGGATCCAATACACTCAGTAAATATAAAGGCATAGAGGATGGCACATGTTTAATGAGAACTAACCTGCCACCTTGAGAAAGCAAATTACCAACAGTCAATACGCTTCTCAATCTTCACTATCATGTTTTCAATCAAGGAAACTTTTTTTCTCCCCACAAATAATGAACAACCCGAATAAGTAACAGGAAGCTTTTGACGCCAGAAAACCAGTTGCCTTTTTAATAATTCGAAGATCATGTGTGGAGGCCTTAGAACTCGTGATGTAGCAGCTCTTAGTTTTATTCATTAATTGACCGGAATTCCTCTCATATTTAGCTAAGAACCTCATGAGATTCACAAGATCTCTTTCTACCACTTGAAAAAATAATGACATCATCTGCAAAAGCAAGGTGAGAAATCTTGGGAACACCCGAACAATGAAAAAATAGACCACATCTCCATCTGTCATACAATGCTTTAAACCAAGACTTAAAGCTTCTGATGCAATAATAAAAAGAATAGGAGAGAGTTGCTTGAGACCCCTTGAGGACTTGAAAAAACCTGTAGTCTTACCATTAACTATCACTGAGTACCAAGGGATGGAAATCATTCCCCAAATTAAATCTATCCTTTCAAGAAATTCATCCCTAAACTGCACCTCTTTAATTATCTGCCTCAAATATGGTTATAGCTTTAATCTACTTAATTACACACACTTTTTCTTAATCTCTCTTATTGCAAATTTAGTATCTTTAAACTCCTCTAGCATCCTATACTCTTTGACCAACATTGCAGCCACATGCCTAGACTTTACAATGCATTTGCCACTACATTAGCTTTTCCAAGGTGGTACTTAAATTCAAAATCATAGTCTTTTAGGAACTCCAACCACCTCCTCTGCCTAATGTTCAATTCCTTTTGGTCAAATAAAATTTTCAAACTTTTATGATCAGTATACACTTCAATTTTCTCCCCAAATAGGTAATGTCTCCACATCTTTAGAGCAAAGACTTCTGTAGCTAGTTCTAAGTCATGAGTAAGATGCTTTTCTTCATTTGGTCTTGGTTGCCTTGAAGCATAAGCAATCACTCTCCCTTATTGCATCAAAACACACACTAATCCTCTCTTGGATGCATCACTTTATATAGTGTATTTCTCTCTTGGATTTGGTAATAGGTGCAGTAGTAAGTTCAGTTTTCTATTCTTCACAACTACTTTGACACTTCTCATTCCATTCCTACTTAACTCCTTTACTAGTCAACTTGGTTTTATTGCTATCTGGAGAAACCCTTGAATAAACCATTTATAGTATGCTGCCAACCCAAGAAAACTTCTCACTTCAGTCACATTTGTTGGCACTTCCCAATATAGCTCCTACCTTTTTAGGATCAACAGCTACACTGTCCATTAGTTACATGTCCCAAGAATACCACCTCTTTAAGCCAGAATTCACACTTACTCAACTTGGCATACAACTGCTTCTAAGTTTGCAACAAAGTTCTCCAATGGTTTTGGGTGGCACACTTACCCAAGACAATGACAAACTTGTGAAGATAAGGTCTAAACTATTCATTAATCCATAAAGATTGCTGCAGCATTAGTAACTCCAAATGGTGGCTCTCTACTAAGGTTTCTCTCTATAGCTTCTAACTTTCCCTTTTCTTAGTGTTTTGGGTGTCCCCCACTATTGGGGAGCTTAGGTCACCACCAATGGTGGTAGCTCTTCAAGCTTTACTCTAAGATCTTCCCCTTTTCAAAGCACTAGAGATTTTAGGCTTAATTTCCACTATGTTGCCGTCGGTTGAAGAAGCCTCTACGGAACACACCATCATCACAGGCTCAAAATGAGCTTCCTTTTTCTTTGTAGCCACCAAAGGACTTTCCTTTTCCTTCTTTACAGCCCCAAAACAACCCTCAAACCCTAGCCTCCACCCAAACTTTGCAGCCATCATAACCACCATCTTTAACAAACCCACCCACCACCTTTAAAAAAAAATCTTTTGCTGAAATACTCACTCATCAAACACCCAACAATGTTCCATTTTCATTTAAACCGATTTCTATGTTTAAAGGGGTGCCCACTATTCAATTCACTAGTCAAGAGATTGAAGTTCTAGCAACTCCGTTCAAATTCAACTTGGTTGGGAAGTTTTCTCATGGTTGACCCCTATGACAGAGATCTATAAGGTGTTTGCTACCATTGGATTGTCTATAGCAGTTTCTGTTGGATTACTTGATTACAAACATCAGTGAGGAGGATTTTCAAAGGCTATGGTGTAGATTGGTCGATGGTACATTCAAAAGTACCCTATACATGTGTTTAAATGGACTCCCGATTTTTGTTCCCATCTAGAGTCCTCAATTGTTCTAGTATGGATAAATCTTCCCAATTTACCTATTCATTTTTATTATAAAGAAGCTTTTGCATTATTACTAGTATGATTGGTAAGCCATAGATCGAGATCAAGACCTAGTTTGGATAGGATTTACATGGAGTTGGATCTTTTGAAGCCTAATCAGATAGGGTTTAGATTAGTTGCGAGTAAAAAACAGGGTTTTTTTTTTTTTTTTTTTTTTCAGCAAATGTGTTATGAAAACTTGCCTAAATACTGTACCTCTTGTCTTCGGTTAGGGCATGGCATGTTAGAGTGTAAACTTTCCCATGGTCCAGATCTTTCAAAGCTCCTGGACAATGATACTTCCAAAAAATTGGTTCCTAATAAGGAAAGAGTTGGGATTGTCACAAATTCGGCTTCTAGTAATGATGTTTGGGTATAAAAAGAAATCGGAAGGGAGGTGTCCAACCCTATGCGGCAGTAAGGTATGTGAAACTGTCTCAGTTGAATTTGAAATGTGTTATAGTTAAGCATGTGCAAGGTGAATCATCGAACCAAGTTTTGATTGCAAAAGGGCTTCTCATGTTGGTCCTCCTTCAATTATTCAAGAGGCATAGTTTAATCAAGGAGTCCAACAGGTTACTAACAAAAAGTGCTAGAGCTTTGAATCAATTGGAAGGACTAGAGATTGTGAAAACACACGCAATTCAAGTAGTACAAGGTTACCTACAGACTCAAGGCCAGTTGGTAAGTAAGGATCTAAAATAGGCACAAAATGAAAAGAAAACAAATTCCATTATTCTCATTCTGAGGGCTTCACTAAATAATTCTACAAGTCCAACTAAAATGGTGGAATTAGGTGACTCCCTAAGTGCCAGTTATGATTTTAGCATTTGCACTGGGAAGATATGGAAAGGATGGTTTCAAACTTTACATTGTTCATCTTTAGGATTTTCTATAGAAGCTCAATAAGTTTAGTAAGCTCAATTAGAGAAGGTCTAGAATGTTTGAACACGTCAATTCATATCAATGACATCATTAATTTGCCCTCCAACTCAACCTATGTTTAATGTTCTTTATTGGAATGCCCATGGGATTAGAAATATTCCCACTATAAGGGGAAGCTAGCACACACAGACAAAAAAACAAAAATACACATAGCATAGGAAACAGCTGCAATAAGATTCAGCAGCCCAGATTAATAACCGAATATAAAAGAAGAGTAGAAGAAAACTTACATTAACATAAACAAATTCTTTATTACAGGAACAAAGCACAGGTACACCACCCGATCACTAGTACTACAACAACAATAGCAGCTACAGGTACAACAGGTACAAGCCCAATATTACAAACTTGAAAATTTCACACGTATTTTATAAAACACTCTAAACACTCAAAGATGTTATTTTTTCAAACTTTTGATTTTTTAGTAAACTTCCAAACTTTGTCAACAATGGAGAGCAGAGGCTCTTAAATAATACTCCTCACACAATTGCCCTAAGAGATAAGGCTGGTAATAGCAGATTCCTTGAGATAAGGCTCATCCTTCTGACTGGGCACGTGTCTTGGATGGATTAGAGTCGGTTCGCTAGCTAGAAAGGAAACTTTTACTTTAATAAGTAAATCCTTTTCTTTAAAGAACTTTGTTTTCAAGTCACCGAAAATCTTCTTTCTTTTTGAAAAGATATCTTTTGCTTTTTGAAAAGCAAAGTCTTTTCTCCTTTTAGAAAAGTAAACTTTGGCTTTATGAAAAGAAAATTATTGATGAGATTCTTCATCCAAAAAATCTTCTGCTCCTTCGTTCCAGAGGGTCCCGAGAATCCTGAAAATAGGCGGGGGTCATCTTGACTCATCTCAGAACTATTATCTTCAAGGATTTTTAGGAGCTCTTTTTGAACATCATCTTTAGAAGATGAGGCTAATAAGCCTTTTCACCATATCAAGAACCTTTTTATTTTCATTGATATAAGGTTTATGAGAAGAAGCTTTAGATCTTAAGATCCCCCAGCTTTTGAAAATTATTAAGGTTCTCTTCAAAATTAGAGAAGTTGTCCCACCATTTAATTTGAGTTCTACGAATTAACCAGGGGACTGCTTGATTAATCCCAAAGGCAGAAGAGGAACATTTTTTTACAATATATTCCCATTTAACAATCCATGGGAGTTGATAATAAGCTGTAAACATAATAATTTTATCTTGAGGATCCAGAGAATTATTATTCTCACATAACCTTGACCAGTATAAATGAACATATTTAGTTAAGGATATAAGGAAATAATCCACAAGAAAATACCATGTTTTAAACCACTGAGAAAAAGTAGTGGGAGAAGGTTCTTCATTGAGGGTGAACCTTAGAACCAGCTACGCTTTCTGCTTTGTTTTCAAATAAAAGCAAGTTTTCCCATGCAGCCATATAATCAAAAGAAGTATATAGCCAAGGAAATATTCTTTTATTTTTGATTTGTTTTTGACGGTATAAATCCCATACCCCATTCTTCTGGCTGCATCACATTATAAATGATGATTTTTGAAAAGCCCATTCTGACCCTGCTCGAATCCAAGGTTTGTGAGAAATTGATTCTGTGTCCACAAGAATATTCAAATAGAATAAAATATTCCTGGGTTCCAATTCAGGGGTAAGATGATTATTGAGATAGAAAGGTGCTATCTCATATGGTGTTAAATTAGCATACATTTTCTCAATTGGTGCTATCTTTTTATAAGATAGTGGAATGTATGGATATTTGAAATCCTTAGTATTACAAGAAAGGGCTAATTCATAAGCCTGATCGCATAAGAAATCTTTATAAGTCTCCCTCAATATTAGGAGTGGAGAAGTTTCTTTTTGCAGGTAGGTATTAGATTGATAGGTCATAACGCCTTTTCCTTTAGGATCCCTGCCAAAAATTCTCTAGTTAGAAAGTCAGGCAAAGAATTAGATTCTCCTTTAATAAATTCTATATCAAATTCAAAACAGAAAGGATTCCCATGCCATCTAGCCAAATATTGTGTTTAGATGCTATATTTTTAACATCTTTAAGAAGGATATCCTTAGCAGATTTGCACATCTATTCTTAATAAGAATTTTTATTTTAACAGGTGAGGTTCAAACTAAGAGATGCATATGACAATTGATTAATGTTTCCTTTTTTATAGTAGAATAATTTTGTTGTGCACCCTTCCAAGTTCCTAAAGTAATCTAACCAACTGCTCTTTATCAGCAATTTTTTTGTTTAAGTATTCTTCCATAATCCTATCTCCGAAGCATCTGTTTCAACTATTTTTAAATGCATCTGGATGAGGAATACAGAGACATGGGAGTTCTTTAACTCTTTGTTTTATCTTCTTAACTGCTTCTGTAAACTCATTATTCCATTCTGGAGGATTCTTTTTTAATCGTGCAAATAATAATTTGCACATCTATGGCTAAATCCTTGTAAAATTCACCTACATAATTTAGACTTCCTAGAATCTCTGCAATTGTTGTTTTTTCCTTATCTCATTAGGGAATTTATCAGCAAATTGTATGGCTCTAATCAATTGGTATAATAGAACCTCTATGAATGTTATGTCCTAAAAAACAAATAGCAGTTTGAAATATTTTTACCTTTTTTTGCAGAAACTGCCTAATCCCGCATTCATGACAGTATTCAAGAATATATGAGATGTTTAAAATGTTTCTCAATAGAGGAGAAAAACTAAAACATCATCAATATAAACAATTATAAATTCATGATAAGAATTAAAAATATCATTCATAATGTTTTGAAATTCAGATGGAGCATTTTTTAATCCGAATGGCATAACATTCCATTCATAATGTCCAAAAGGTACAGTGAAGGCAGTTTTGTACCTATCTTGCTCGGCTATTTGAATTTGCCAATATCTTGATTTCATATCAAATTTAAAGAATATCTTGGCATCATAAAGTCTATTTAACAAATCCTTTTTACTAGGGATTGAATACCTGATCCATCTAAGAGCTTTATTCAAAGGTTTGTACATTTCATTACTAGCCTCGGGACTCCCTTCTTCTAATATGCGGCATTTTCTACATAAAATGCATGGGCAACTCCAGGGACTGTAACTTTTTTCTTATTAATCCCTTTTTTAGTAATTCTTCAATTTCTGCCTTGCAAATTCTAAATGTCTAGGCCCATAGATATTGGCCTAGCTTAGTGGGTATTTGTTTTCTGAGAAATTTGGTTCATAAGGCAATTCTATAATATGTTTTTTTCTATTCCAAAAAGCATTAGGAATCTCTGTAATATGTTTGTTCAATTTTATGTTGAAATTTATTAATTTTCATCTTGAAGCTTTGGAGATTTTCAATTGTTGCTCAATTCTCTTAGACTTATCTCTTTCTTTAGAGACAAGAAATTTTTCTTTTCTTTTAATGTATCTCTCATAGATGATTTCATGCATTCATGGTCTCTTTAACAAATTTAAATTTAATTTGTCTTCCTTTTATTATAGTTCTACTCCTGATTCGTCTATTTTAGAAATAGGGAATAACATGTGTTAAAAAATGGTTTCCTAGAATTACTCCCTGTTGCCAGGCCCTTAACTAGAACAAAGGGTACAGGAAAACATACCTTGTTATTATAGACTGCCGCATTATATAATTTGTATTCTATAATTAGAGATTTCCATACGCAGCATGGAGTATTTGTGTAGTTTCTGAAAGTACTTAGATGGGGACTAGTCCCTTCATTGATGCAATTCAAATCTGCCTCCTGAATCTATTAAGGCAACAGACTGAAAACTAAATTCATTATTTACAACTATGGTTTATCTTAGTGAATCATTTTTGTGCTATAACTAAGTCTACAGCACAGATCCATCCCTCTGGATCATTAAGGATGTTTACAGTTCCTTCTTCAGGTTCCTGTATTATTATATCTTTTCCTCTATTTTCAAGTTCTGGGTTTTTTATTTCTTTTGCTGATTCCCATATAAGATCTTGGAACTGATCTTCATCTGATTCTTCAAGATTTAGAAACTCTCTGTTTTAGAGTTCTTACTTCTTCTTTTATTTCATTAATTTCTGATTTTAAATCAGCAATAGTTGGTTCTTCTGATGAAGAGTTAACAATTTTTACCCTTTCTATAATATTCTTAAAGGAATAAGAATCATCTTTTATACTTCCTTTTATGACTGAACTTTTATCCTGTTAGACATATGAATTATAGTTTTCTAACTGTATTCTTCTTTCTTCAGGGTCTAGGATTAATGATAAAAACTTTGTGGATGAATAGTCAATAAGTTACAAAACCTGAACATATCTGAAAAGAAAGTGTCAACATGCTAAGTCAAAATCAAGAAAAGTCATACAGAAAATACTCACATTTAGAAGTTAATAAGCTTCATTGGAATAAGACAACTCCAACTGCCCCATCTAAAATGTATTACCCAAGACCTTCACCGTTAGATCTTGAGTACGAAGATAATGCTATTCAAGATAGGGTCCAGTTTAATGGTAAGTCCATAGTTGAATGGAACATTGATGGACTGGCAGAATACCAAATCCTCCAAACAACAAACACATGCTAATGTATGTTTGCTAGCATGTGGGTACCAATGGTAACACTGACAGAGAAATAGCCTTAGCCATAATCAGTGGGTTTACAGGACAATTGTTAGGATGATGGATTTCCACCTGTCAGATATCCTAAGCAAGAGATCTTAATTATGTGAAACAGGAAAATGAAAATCTAATAACTGATATAGTTAACACATTAATCTATACAACTATAAACCACTTTGTGGAGCTAATATGCTTAGGTTTGGATAGATCACACGAACAACTGATTAATCTTAGGTATCCAGATCTATCTCACTTCCAGTGGTATAAAGATGTGTTTTTATCTAGAGTTTATCAGAGACCAGACAGTCAAGCTGACTTTTGAAAAGAAAAGCTTTTAGCAGGTCTCTCAACTCTGTTTGCTGATAAAATTAGAAATAAACTAAAAGATAAACATGGTTGTAATATACCATACAGTAGCTATACTTATGGAGAGTTAGCTTCAGAAGTAGTGTCAGAAGGAATATCATTATGCAATGATATTAGACTAAAACGAAAAATTGACAAAGAAAAATTAAGTGGGAAAAGAGCTTTAGGAAATTTTTGTGAACAAATTGGATATCCAACAAGTAGTCAATTTAAGCAATCTAAAAAGTCATAAATTTCAAAAGAAATTCTCTAATAAACCTTACAAGAGAAAACAATTTAAAAAGAATGAAAAGTCAAAGACTGGTTATTATGAATCCAGTAAGAAACCTTTAGTCAAGGAAGCTAATTACAAAAAGGTTCCAATTTGTTATAAGTGTGGAAACCGGGTATTTTCAAAATAAATGCAGAGTTAAAAGAAAATAAATGCACTTCAGATTGATGAAGGTTTAAAGAAATCCTTCTATCAAATCTTATTAGAAGACTCTGACGAAGAAAAGGAACATTTGAATGCTTTTATAATAGAGCAGTATAATTCAGACTCTAGTATAGAAGAATCAGAAAATGATTATAACCGAGTTAGAATTATCTGAAAAATCAAAATGTTGTTCAGATAATGATTGTGACGAATGTATCCTAAAAACTATAGGATTAAATAATCTTAGTATAAATGTCTTGTCAAAAGAAGAAAGTCTGATTTTAGACTTAATTGATAAAATAACAGACCCTGAAGAAAGAAGAATAATTAGAAAACTATATTCAGATGTCTAACAAGGGTAAAAGTTCAGTCATAAAAGGAAGTATAAAAGATGATTCTTATTCCTTTAAGAATATTATAGAAAGGGTAAAAACTGTTAACTCTTCATCAAAAGAACCAACTATTGCTGATTTAAAATCAGAAATTAATGAAATAAAAGAAGAAGTAAGAATTCTAAAACAAAGAGTTTCTAATCTTGAAGAATCAGATGAAGATCAGTTCCAAGATCTTATATGGGAATCATAAAAGAAACAAAAAATCCAGAACCTGAACACAGAGGAAAAGGTATAATAATACAGGAACCTGAAGAAGGAACTGTAAACATCCTTAATGATCCAAAGGGATGGATCTGTGCTATAGACTTAGTTATACAAAAATGGTTCACTAAGATAACCATAGTTGTAAATAATGAATTTAGTTTTCAGTCTATTGCCTTAATAGATTCAGGAGCATATTTGAATTGCATTAACGAATGACTAGTCCCATCCAAGTACTTTCAGAAACTACACAAATACTCCATGTTGCGGATGGAAATCGTCTAATTATAGACTACAAATT
Organism: Quillaja saponaria; assembly: GCA_029379385.1. Classification (NCBI taxonomy): domain Eukaryota; kingdom Viridiplantae; phylum Streptophyta; class Magnoliopsida; order Fabales; family Quillajaceae; genus Quillaja; species Quillaja saponaria. Next base: position 10,889,359 of record CM055611.1, on the reverse strand, counting down.
ATCTAATGCGGCAGTCTGTAATAACAAGGTATGTTTTCCTGTACCCTTTGTTCTAGTTAAGGGCATATGGAGTAATTCTAGGAAACCATTTTTTACACATGTTATTCCCTATTTCTAAAATAGACGAATCAGAGTAGAAACTATAATAAAGGGAAGCAGATTATTAAATTTGTTGAAGAACCACGAATGCATGAAATCAATTTATGAGAGATACCATTAAAAGAAATGAAAATTTTCTTATGTCTCTAAAGGAAGAGATAGAGTATAAGAGAATTGAGCAACAATTGAAATCTCCAAAGCTCAAGATGAAAATTGATAAATTTCAACATAAAATTGAACAAACAATATGTGCCAGAGATTCTTAATGCTTTTTGGAATCGAAAACAACATATTATAGAATTGCCTATGAACCAGATTTCTCAGAAAAACACAATACCCACAAGGCTAGGCCCCAATAGCTATGGGTCCAGACATTTCGAATTTGCAAGGCGGAATTGAAGAATTACTAAAAAGGGATTAATAAGAAAAAGTTACAGTCTTGGAGTTGCCCAGTATTTATGTAGAAAATGCCGCAGGAATTAGAAAGAGGAGTCCCGAGGCTATAAGTAAATTACAATCCTCTGAAGGAAACTCTTAGATGGATCAGGTATCCAATCCCTAATAAAAGGATTGTTAAATAGACTTTATGATGCCAGATATCTCTAAATTTGATATGAAATCAATGATATTGGCAAATTCAAATAGCTGAGTAAGATAGGTACAAAACTGCTTTCACTGTACCTTTTGGACATTATGAATGGAATGTTATGCCATTCGTATTAAAAAATGCTCCATCTGAATTTCAAAATATTATGAATGATATTTGTAATTCTTATCATGAATTTATAATTGTTTATATTAATGATGTTTTAGTTTTTTCATCTTCTATGAGAAACATTTTAAACATCTCAATGTATTCTTGAATACTGTCATGAATGCGGGATATCAGTTTCTGCAAGAAGGTAAAATATTTCAAACTGCTATTTTGTTTTTTAGGACATAACATTCATAGAGGTTCTATCTATACCAATTGATAGAGCCATACAATTTGCTGATAAATTTCCTAATGCAGATAAGGGAACAAACAATAATTGCAGAGATTCTTAAGAAGTCTAAATTATTGAAGGTGAATTTTACAAGGATTTAGCCTTAGATTGCAAATTATTATTTGCACGATTAAAAAAGAATCCTCCATAATGAATAATGAGTATACAGAAGCAGTTAAGAGGATTAAACCAAAGAGTTCAAAGAACTCCCATGTGTCTGTATTCTTCATCCATATGCATTTAAAATAGTTGAAACAGATGCTTCTGAGATAGGATATGGAGAAATACTTAAACAAAAAATTGCTGATATAAAGAGCAGTTGGTTAGATTTACTTCAGGAACTTGCAAGGGTGCATAACAAAATTATTCTACTATAAAAAGGAAATATTATCCAATTGTCATGTGCATCGCTAAGTTTGAATCTGACCTGTTAAATAAAAATTCTTATTAAGAATAGATTGCAATCTGTTAAGGATATCATTCTTAAAGATGTTTTTAAAATATAGCATCTAAACAATATATTGCTGATGGCAGGGAATCCTTTCTGTTTTTGAATTTGATATAGAATTATATTAAAGGAGAATCTAATTCTTTGCCTGACTTTCTTTTTGCAGGGATCCTAAAGGAAAAGGCGTTATGACCTATCAATCTAATACTCCTGCAAAAAGAAACCTCTCCACTCCTAATATTGAGGAGACTTATAAAGATTTCTTATGCAATCAGGCTTATGAATTAGCCCTTTCTTGTAATACTAAGGATTTCAAATATCCATACATTCCACTATCTTATAAAATGATAGCACCAATTGAGAAAAGGTATGCTAATTTAAGCACCCATATGAGATAGCACCTTTCTATCTCAATCATCATCTTCCCCCCTGAATTGGAACCAGGAATATTTTATTCTATTTGAATATTCTTGTGGACACAAAATCAATTTCTCACAAACCCTGGATTCGAGCAAGGTCAGAATGGGCTTTTTCAAACTCATCATTTATAAAGTGATGAAGCCAGTAAGAATGGGTATGGATTCTATACCATCAAAAACAAATCAGAGATAGAAGAATATTTCCTCGACTATATACTTATTTTGATTATATGGCTGCATGGGAAAACTTGCTTTTATTTGAAAGCAAAGCAAGAAAGCATAGTGGTTTCTAAGGTTCACCCTCAATGAAGAACCTTCTCCCACTACTTTTCCTCAGTGGTTTAAAACATGGTATTTTTCTTGGGGATTATTTCCTATATCCCTACCTAAATATGTTCATTTATACTGGTCAAGGTTTGTGAGAATAATAATTCTCTGGATCCTCAAGACAAAATTATTATATTACAGCTTATTATCAGCTTCCATGGATTGTTAAATGGGAATATATTGTAAAAGAATGTTCCTCTTCTGCCTTTGGGATTAATCAAGCAGTCCCCTGGTTAATTCGTAGAACTCAAATTAAATGGTGGGACAACTTCTCTAATTTTGAAGAGAACCTTAATAATTTTCAAAAGCTAGGGATCTTAAGATCTAAAGCTTCTTCTCAAACCTTATATCAATGAAAATAAAAGGTTCTTGATATGGTGAAAGGCTTATTAGCCTCCTCTTCAAAGATGATGTTCAAAAAGAGCTCCTAAAAATCCTTGAAGATAATAGTTCTGAGATGAGTCAAGATGACCCAGCCTATTTCAGGATTCTCAGACCCTCTGGACGAAGGAGCAGAAGATTTTTTGGATGAAGAATCTCATCAATAATTTTCTTTTCATAAAGCCAAAGTTTACTTTTCTAAAAGGAGAAAGACTTTGCTTTTCAAAAAGCAAAAGATATCTTTTCAAAAAGAAAGAAGACTTTCGGTGACTTGAAACAAAGTTCTTTAAAGAAAAGGATTTACTTTATTAAAGTAAAAATTTCCTTTCTAGTTGGTGAACCGACTCCAATCCATCAGGACACGTGCCCAGACAGAAGGATGAGCCTTATCTCAAGAATCTGCTTTTACCAGCCTTATCTCTTAGCAATTGTGTGAGGAGTATTATTTAAGAGCCTCTGCTCTCCATTGTTGACAAAGTTTGGAAGTTTACAAAAAATCAGAAGTTTGAAAAAATAACATCTTGAGTGTTTAGAGTGTTTTGTAAAATACGAGTGAAATTCTCAAGTTTGTAATATTGGGCTTGTATTGTAGCTACTATTGCTGTTGTAGTATAGTGATCGGTGGTGTACCTGTGCTTTGTTCTTGTAATAAAGAATTTGTTTATGTTAATGTAAGTTTTCTTCTACTCTTCTATATTGGGTTATTAATCTGGGCTGCTGAATCTTATTGCAGCTGTTTCCTATGCTCTGTGTATTTTTGTTTTTTTGTCTGTGTTTTGAAAACACACGCAATTCAAGTAGTACAAGGTTACCTACAGACTCAAGGCTAGTTGGTATGTAAGGATCTAAAATAGGCACAAAATGAAAAGAAAACAAATTCCATTATTCTCATTTTGAGGGCTTCGCTAAATAATTCTACAAGTCCAACTAAAATAGTGGAATTGGGTGACTCCCCAAGTGCTAGTTATGATTTTGGCATTTGCACTGGGAAGATATGGAAAGGATGGTTCAAACTTTACATTTTTCTCTAAAGCCGTGTGGATTGTTCATCTTTAGGATTTTCTATAGAAGCTCAATAAGTTTAGTAAGCTCAATTAGAGAAGGTCTAGAATGTTTGAACACGTCAATGCATATGAATGATATCATTAATTTGCCTCCAACTCAACCTATGTAATGTTCTTTATTAGAATGCCCATGGGATCAAAAATATTCCCCACTAGACATCGACTTCGTAAGTTGATTCAGTTGCATAAAAGCCTTTTTATTGGTGGTTTCAAAACCTAAAAGCCCTTTGGAGGATCTTTCAATTCTTGAAAAGTACTGTTGTTTTTGAATTCTACTACTAATACTTCAAATGATCTTTTGATTTTGTAGACTGATGCATTGTTTGTGAGCCTATTTTAATTATAAGGCAACAACATACCTTAAAAGTTAATCATGCTCATTTGGCCTCCCATTGCTTTGCTACATTTGTCTATGCTTAGGTTAGAAAGGCAAGAGTTATGGGATGAGCTTGTGCAAGTATCTAATTTGGTGGGTTGTTGAAAGGGTGGTGGTGATTTCAATTGTGTTATGGAACCGGCTAAGCAGTATGGTCATAGGGAAGGGATGGCGAAAATTTTAAAGTGGTTGGATTAGTTTGTGTGAACTCTTATTGGGCTTCCATGGATTTCAATGTTACTCATATCAATAAGAAATTTTCTGACCATAATCTGTTGTTACTTTCAGTAAAGTCCTTTGAACGATTCCTTTTTACTTTTTGAATTTGTGGTAGTGTCACCATGGGTTCATTGATACTGTTCATCATTCTTGGGATGAGACTTTGGTTGGAAAACTCTATTTGTTCTTGGTGCTAAATTAAGTCAGTTAAAGAATGCTCTTAGCTTATGGAATAAGCAGGTAGTTGGTAATATCAAGGATAAAGTTAAACATGCGAAGGAGGCAGTAACTTTGCTTGAACAACCAGTGGACTGTGGTGATGATGCTTCTTAAGATGATTTTTTTCAGGCTGAGATGCTTTTATTAATTGGCAAATGAAGAGGAATTTTGGTGACAAAAGTCTTTGGTTAAATGGTTACAAGAGGGTGATCATTATACGAAGTTCTTTCACTCCACAGTTAAAGCTGAAAGAAGAGGGT